>JABFDZ020000066.1:14150248-14165852 GCA_019775955.2 Pollimyrus isidori | reverse complement strand
ACCCCCCCGCACCCCCTGTGCTGCTCCCCCAACAATCCAGTCATCCTATATCTACCTTAGCTTGCTTCCTATCTCCCCGTCTTCCTTCAATCACACTCTCTTTCTCCTACTTCTTCCACCCCTCTGCTTTCCTTCCTACTCCATCTTCCTCCTGTTCTCAGTGCAGTCCCCACATCCTTTCTCCTCCTCCTCCTCCTCCACCCCCCTCTCTGGTCTCTCCTCTGACAGAGATGTGTGAGACTGTGAATGGAAGGCCCCAGAGGAGGATAGACGCTGACCCCAAACTGTGACACGCTGGGACCATCCTGTCCAGCCTGCCCCCCAACCCAACCCCACGCCGCTGCTGACCGTATCTCACACACCACTGCCAATTTCTGGGACAGAACTGACCCGTGTGTGTGTGTGTGTGTGTGTGTGTGTGAAGGGGGGGGCTTTATATTAACAAAAGAAAACAGCCCATCACTGCTCATTTTCCTGAAGACTGAGGAGCTTTTTGACACGCTGCTGTTGACATGGCAGGTTTCCGTCCTACATTGTCGTCGCTCTGCTTGAGTGCAAAACATGGTGTTTCTCATTTTTATACGGATGCCCGTGGCTGCGGCATTGTAAGCCAGCAGGTGAGAACATTCAGAACAAATCTTGGGGGGAAAAAAAATGACAGTGTTTGAGGCGGTGTGGCTCCTGCTGTTTTGACGAGCGTCGTCGTCGTCGTTCTGCGAAGCAGGAATGGCGCGAGGTCATACCGAGCCGGTGCAAAGCGTCTGTTTTTTTCTAATCCCTTCCCTGTCGTCTGGCGGTGCGGCTTCCACCCTTCCCCCGTGAGGTCCGGCTCGCGCCATGCCCGCCGATTCGGAAAAAATCATTCGCAGATGTGTAATAACGATCAATACTGTAGTGTGGCATCTAATCTCTAGACTCATCCCATTGGAGTGCTTGAGTACTTTCTTAATCTCCGTGCCATAACAAACCTGCTTACTTTAACTAATAACCCAGACAACTGAACACAGAGATAATTATGCCAGGTAAAACAGTCATAATAGCTACCCAAAAATCAACCACAGCTCGGAAAGGGATACTTACACAATTAATCCAAGTCTGCCTATCTCAGCCTGCCCTGCCGTCCATAACAGGGCTCTTCTAAGCTGCAGGGTGGCACAAGCCTTAACTAGCAAGAAGCATGAAGCTGCCTGCCTTCTTTGTCACAGATTATCCCATTTAGTGGCTTACAGCTTCCAAATATTCTACAGCTGATACAGACATGTTATGGTCCTGTAACGTTCTGTTGTACATCACTTTCTGTCACGACCCTTCCTCTCATGGAGACCTCATTCTTAGGTAGTATTGTAAAAACTAGGTGACTCTGGAAGGCTTGCAGCATGAAATATCTCAATCTTAATTCTTTCATCTACGTCCTTCATAAATGGAGACTGCCTAGTGTCTGTGAAAGAGCTGTGCGAATGGAAAACTTACTTCCTCTCTTCAAAATATCAAAAGCAATCCCATATGAGACCGGAACCAATGGTTCTGTGGTCTAAGCGTGCATCAGACACAAGGCACTAGGATGGCACAGTAAGCTCTGAAAGGGCGCACTGAATGTCCCACAGAGGGGTCTGGACTCTCGGAGACACAGCGGCCGCACAGGAAAGGCCACAGCTTGCGTTGCTGGAACATGCGGGCAGTCTGGAGACCGACTTGACCAGAAGACAATAAAACACGCCTTTCACGAAGTGCCCCTCTTTGAGAAGCAGCATGTCAGCAGGGGCTTAGATTAATCCAAGAACTCAGCCACAAAAATAAAATAATAATGGTCAGGGAACCCAGTGAAACAAGCAGAGGAACATACAAAGACATCAAACGATATCCTGATGGAGCAAAGTCAACAAGCAGGGCTACGGGAATGGGAGCAGGAGGCGGGCGGTGCCACGGCACATGTTTACTGGTGTGCGGGGCCTGGCCAGCCGGCAGGGTTCACCCAGCGGTCATGGGTTCGGGGGTCTCTCACTCCCAACTCTTTTGAAAAAGATCCCTGAAGCAGAATTAAAGAGATCTAGCTCCGGACTCCAGACCACGGGCAGGAATACGATGGGTTTGGGGGTAGAGGGGGGGTCGCGTGTAATCAGCACCCTCGGCAATTCCGGCCACTTTGTAATATAACTAAATAGCCCCCCAGCAGGGTACAGACTACAGATTGCAGAACTAAAAAGGGTAGGAGACCAGCAGAGAAAAAAAATTTAAGGAAGATCGGTTGGAAGTTACACAATAAAAGAAAGTCAGAGCATTCAATGCACCCATAGCCCTCTCTCCAGGCATCAGACTGTACAGAACAGACTATACATTATTACATCAGAACCATACAGGGCTCCAGATACCACTTCATTCACGGACAGAGAGCATCACACAATACCTGATAAAGTCAACACCCACGTCAAAGGTCGACTCAAGCTTTTCCCTGAGAGAGACACATCTAAGGTAACATTTTGCAGCAAAACAGAACAAGGGTTTGTCTAGACGAGATGTTGGCCAGGCCTCGAACAGACAGAAAATAACAAGTAAGGGAGAACAATCATGGCCTGTTTGCCAGATCAAACTTCTGAGCTCTGTCGTGCGGCCATGAGGCCGGGGACAAGCTGGATGGGGCACCAGTCCACTGCAGGCCACACACACTGTCACGCATTACAGGAAACTCAGAGCCAATGTGCCTAAACTGTATGTCTTTAGACTCTAGAAGGAAACCAGATTCTGGGAGAAGCCCCTGAGGGAAACTGTGCGAGTTCCACACGCTGAGCAGCGACAGCATAAGACGAGGTAACAGCACTATCCACCAAGCCACCACATTACTAGAATTAGAACAGTGTGAAGTTCACAACGGTTTTAATAGAAATAAACACTTCTTGAGTCTCGAATCAATTGTGACTTCATGAGAACATCTTCCTTTAATAAAAATGCAAGAGAAGTTAAAGTCTGAATACAGTATTAGAATAACATCATTCATGTTATGCAAAAAATGACCTCATACTCCGTTCTAAAACTAAACACCAACGTCATGAGAATCAGGCTTATATATAGATACATGTGTTTCCAATTGGTATACATATATATTTATCAGTCTTGTGACAGTAATAGAATCACTGATATGTATAAAAATGAAGTTCAACATCAGCCCGCTGCCATGGCAACCTCAGCCTAACGTTAGATCTTGAGATGTCGGTTGGGATATGACAGTGATGTTGGTTTTGCTGAAATATTAGCCCAAGTGCTCCCTGAACAGCTGTCATTCAAACAATTCTTTCATAAAGCATACGGCTTCTGTGCGTTTTCTTTTACATAATTTTCTCCAAACAGCAACCAAATTGATTCAGCTTGTGATTCCTTCTGAAGCAGGGAGCTGTCTCTTCATAAAAGTACACTTTTTAAGCATCCAAAAAATAAATAAATAAAATTCACTTGACACTAATGATGGTATGCTGAGAATACTCGCTTGGGGGCCAAATTTTCACACCTTGCTCCTTTTTAGGAGTCTATCATTTGTGTGTGTGTGTAAGACTATGTTTATATTACATCATGGGGACCAAAAGTTCTTCACCAGTAAAGAGGTCATAGAAGATGAATGGATAGATGGATGGATGGATGGATAGATGGATGGATAACATTCCAATATACTGTATATCAGGAGCAAATTTGAGCAGTAAGTGAATTTTACAGTTTCAAGGCTTCTCCTGACAGAAACACATCTTCCGGCTTCAGGAAGACAGGTTCAGAGTTTGGGCAGTGAAGCAAAGTTGGGCAGTGAATGAACCATTACCCTCAGGGTATCAATCACATGTTAGATCATGGATGTTTTTTTATGCACACTTTCAATTTTTATTAAATATAAGGTCTTCTACCTCCTGAACGGGCTTGTTTACCTATAACTGTAAAGTTACACAACTGAACTTTTCTTCACAGTGCAGTGCCAATGCATAGCTCTCTCCAAAATTATCTGTGCAGGCAGAGAAGGCAGAAACATAAAATCTTAACAAAAGCAAGGATCTGAATACAAGAAATATTAGTCACAAACACATATATATATTAAACTATTTCTCAGTCCTGACCTTGGGTTTCCCCTGTGTATTCCACTAAGCTATTAATAATTACATTTAATTAACTTGTTAATTGAATATGGCCTCATTTGACATGTCTTGACCCTAGGCCTGTATCTCTTGGGAAAGAATAGCTGCAAGACAAATGTTTCTGCATAGAAAAATTAAAGCCATGGTCTCTTATCAAATTGTCTATTGTGTGATTACTAATTGTGTGACTCAGCATTACTTCCCTTATTGCTTGTGTATGCCCTAAACCCTTGTAATAATATACCATTTGATCCAATTAATTCATCCAAAAGCAATAGAAATAGCTTACAAAAGCCAGTATTTGAAACAGCCAGATATCGTACGTTTTTGGAATGTGAAAACAATAGCTGGAACTGTTACAGGTATTATTGTGCATATTATTAACTAAAGGCAGAGAGGAACACGATTTCAGTGGAAGAGACTGCAGCAAACAGAAGGACTGTGGGCTGCATGGACTGGAAGCGAGGATTATCGCACCACGCCTTTGTTTGGCGAGGCTGAGTTCCTCTTATTAGGGTAGCAGATTTCTTCCCGCTTTAAAATCTCGGGCTCAGTGGCATCTGGCTTTCCTCTTCTGGGGCGGCGGAGCTAAGGAATCCGAGAACCTCAGGCGCTGACACGACCGCCACCCGCCGTTCCCCGCGCTCCAATCCACCGCTGCGGCTAAATTCATATTCACATCCATTTATGTTTACATTGGGCCTGATATGCAGAGCAGTAATAAAACAGCTCATAGTGAATTCTGGAGATAAAATTTCTTCGGATAAAGGCTGGTTTCTAAGGCTGCAAAATGGCATGATCGCATGGTAATAGCAATTAGAAAATTATGTTTGGTTGTTTTATAATTCAGTTTATGAATACAAATTAGTCTTTTTATCTAAGGCCTTAAAAATTACTAAGTCTAAATACAATGACAAATTAGACTTTCACGCTTCAATTAAAAGAACGATGTACATAATTATCTGTCCATTTATCGGCAGTTGCATGAATGCATGCATCTTCCTCGTAAACCGGGATGTAGGCAGGAAGTTAGGTAATCCATGAAAAGGAATCCATATCACCACAGTCTGCCATATAATCTGAATATATTAAGACATACATTCAAAAGCCTGCTCTTTGGGGCTTTCATGTGTACTTTTAGCATGGAGTCTCATCTGAAAACAAAAGAATACTGAGAGGAAAATGAGACTTAAAAATTCAAGTTTATGACTCAATGTTTACTGGTCACTTGCGATGTGTATCTGTTACAGGCCAAAGGTTCTGTCTGCTCTCTTATTGCACTGCTCTTACTGAGAATCTAGCACCAACAGGGTTCTGAGATGTTAAAACTAGCCTCAGTTTAATATTTCCCGAGCTGGCAGACTCATTTACTAAGCAATTAAACTAAATTAAGCAAGCAATTTCAAATAACCGCTGACGAAACAAAATCTCAAAGGTATCGCTTTATCACCACAATATATTACGTGTGCCTCACGTAAAAATAATCCTTTATTCTCTATCATTAACGGGTAAACTGCGATGCCAGGGGCCCATATCCTGGACAAATCCTCCTCTGAATCGAGAAAGCGATCAAGACTGACGCCCGACATGTGTAACTGCCTTTATTTGAATTTTTAGCACACGTCTGAGAAAATAATGACGTACGCGGCGTGTCTGAAATCAGCACAAGACGAGTGAAGAATAAGGAAACAACTTCCCTATCCTTACGAAAACCGCCAAGGCCGTTGCACATTTGGATTTAAACATCTGAATGCGAGGATGAGAGCCCTGAATTGCACCCCGTCCAACATAAAGGAGGTGCGGTTGATCAACTGCTTCAATTTAATCAGTGCGAGCTGTAAGGCATCATCCTAATGGGGGAAAAGCTGTCATTGCGTAAAATTTCTCTCGGAGGTACATGCGCCCCTAACGACATTTACTCTGAATGATAATTTTAGCGACGGACCCTGTAAATCAGAGGAGCACAGTGTGGCGTTGTTAGCGCTCAGTAAAAATGAAAGGAGGTCCCATCAAGTCGTTCTGGCATGTCAGTGCGCGACGCAACAGCTATTCAAATGATCTAAACTCGTGGGCAAAACAGATAAGGAATTAGCAGCTCCTGAAGTTCAACAAGTACAGTTTTGTGGTAGCAACGCAAAGGCGCTGGGTGCAAATCCAAGGGAGTTCAAGTAAATTGTAAGCCTTCCCTCTATTGTGAGTCACTTTGATTAAAGGCATCAAATAAATATTAAAGCAGTTAAGGGTCATTGCTGTGGCCTTAGAAAAAGCACTTAACTCAACTTGCTGCCCCATCTAGTCATGTATGCTATTTTGGATGAATAGTTATTGTTTCCATTTATGTTCCTTAATTATTTTATTCCTTACAGAATCACAGTGAGTGTGGAGTCAGGGAAGCACAGGGAACGAGGCAATGTACATGCAAAGAGAGTCACACATGTGACTCTGGCTTGCAGGACACAAACGCACATGGATTCCAGGAGGGTACACAGACACACAGACACAGACACAGACACACGCCACACATACAGGAAGCAGGCTTCCAGCCTACAATCCTGAAGGCTGCAGTGCAACCTAACGAGGCACCGCTCCGATAATATTTAGTCAGCACTCATCAAGTTAGTGGATGAGCAGCGTCGGTGCACCACACCCCAGGTAACTCCTGTGTTCACACGCCGACGGTGCGTGGCTCACGGCAAACCCATCCCCGACTGGGACTTTGTCGTCACGAGCGTCTCGTGCCTCCGACAGGATGACGGCATGCGTTTTACTGCCCAGGCGGTGAGGCGAGGCACGCACCGGCGGACTTGGAACAGGAAGCCTGCAAGTGGGTATAGATCACAGGCAGCCTGCTAGCATTTGTTAGTCACTAACATATTACTGGAAAGATACTGGTGGCTTTTTGCTCTGCCAGTGTTATTTCTATTATGAGTCATGCTTGAGAAATGACAGGTCACGTTTTACAGTATTTCCTTGGGAATGCCAATTACAAGGACAGTAGCTTGTGTAGTGATTCAGACCACCTAGGTTGTGGGTTTGAATTCAGTGTGTGTGTGTGTGTGTGTGTGTGTGTGTGTGTGTGTGTGTGTGTGTGTGTGTGTGTGTGTGTGTGTGTGTGTGAGAGAGAGAGAGAGAGAGAGAGAGACAGTAGCACCCTCTACATGGTGAATTCTGCCCCAGGAACCTTTGGGGTAAACTCGAGCACTGTAACAGTAATTGAAAATTGACTTTAACATAAATTATCCAATTAGCACTTTACACAACTGCCAGAAACAACTCAATTGTCATAGCTGGTGAAAATCACAAAAAACATGCAAGAAAATTGACATTTTATACTCGTATATCAATGTAGTGGAAACATTATCTCTGACTGTGTAATATGCAGACCAAACGGTTTTTCTTTCTGCTGGGAAAATGGAAGAGAGAGCAGGAAGCTTGTTTGGTAAACATGAGGCTGCCAGATCATCACAAGACACCATCCGACAATGTTTCAGAATAATACCATGGATAAGGGACATCGCGGGTAGCCAGTCGATCGATATGAGCATGTGTGTGTCTGCGGAGCTCTGTAATAAGGCAGACAGAGGAATATAAGTGCAAAAATGGGCAGACATTTTGAGAGAAGGACAGCTGGGTGGGAGGGGTGGGAGCAAGCAGGAGGAGAGGGGTGGGGGTCCAAGACTCGGAGCCAGAACCAAATCACATCAGTAACGGGCTTGGCTGGGAAGCGGCCCGCTCAGTCAGTCAGCCGTGCCGTGCAACCAGGATAATTAGTTTTGGAAGCAAATATCAGCTGATATAATTGAGCCCTTTCTCCTGATGAAGACCCTTTGTGATGTCACTGCTGGGGTGCTAATTGAGGAGGGAAAGCGGGGAGGATGAGATCAAGGCGGGGTGGGCAAATTCTTTATATATTTCTTTTTTCCCCATTTACGACGTTTTTTTTTTTGCTGAATGCCTGTAACTTCGCATCGACGTTGACCCAGAAAAATAGAAGTCTGCTTTCTGCTTTTAGAGATTTACTTTAGGTCACAGGACAGGACGAGAGGAGAAGCAAGGGAGGGAATGAAAGAGGGACAGCGATAAAAGGCGAGAAAAAAAGTGAAAGGGGTGAAGAGTGGAGATTGGGTTGTTTGGAGGGTGGGGTAGGAACACGGCTTGTTGGGCGTTGGACTACAACACAGAGGGTCTGCCACAGGGGACTGTGGGGGGGTTAGGGACGGGCTGTGGAACCAGTCAAGGGATAATAGTAAAGCAAATTGGTTTTGACAAGTGAGTCGATGTGGAAGTAATACAGTCCTTTTAACAGAGAATGGGGGCAAATCCAAGAATGCCATGAGATAATCAAAGGGGCGGGGGGCTGCAGGGCGAGCATGTGCTCCAACTGGCTTTGAGGTTCAACTCCTCGGACAGGCTGGCAAAAGCTTCCAGAAGACTCCGGATTTCAGCTGGTTCCTCAGCACTCTGGGTCTGGCCGGGGGGTGATCCTGAATGCAGTCGGACACAAACCGTACACAAGGTGTCCCGGCAGAGCTCATCCCAGCCAAAAACCTGGACGGTGTTCCTAGCGGTTCCAGCACTGCGGTCCAACTGACAGGCGAGCCAAATGCGTGTGACAGCCATCGAGGCCAGACGCACTCAGGAGGGGATCAGCTATCACCGGGCTGTCCGTCACGCCGCCGTGACAGCCGCGTGTTCAGGGCGCACAAAACGAGAATGTAGCAGGGGCCAATTTCGATCTCCATGAAACATACATTGTACACCACGGAACAGTTATTGAATCTACTTCAGTAACTGAAGCTGTCTGCCTGACACCGGCCTGCAGGCTGTCTTGGATTTGACTTATTCTAAGGGTTCTAGAGTAAGGAACCTCAATCTGATCACAGGGACTCTGACACCCAGGTCCAGGGCATGAGGATCCAGCTTTGGGCGACACGGATATGACACAGTACTTAACCAAACATTGTGTTCCATGATAATCAGTATCATGTGCATAAACAAGGGAGATTGAAACCACAAGAATGTCAGTTTATCATCCCAAGGACTACTTCTGAAATATGGCCATCGGAGCCTGCATGGGAATTACTGAAAAATGCCCTTTTTCTTGGCCCTAATCTGTCAAATAACCATGCAGCCCCTTTAATTGTGAATAACAATGTGAATGCATCACTCAGAAAATTTATAAACTAGACTGTTCCTTAAGTCTGTTTTATACAAAGTTCCAAAAGAAAAAAACCCACCTTGTCCACTGCAGTGGCCGCATGTGTTTGAATGTCACATTTTTCATTTGAAGTGTAACATTTAGCCCAATGAGAGACTTGGTTGGGCACTTTGAATCATTAAGTGGCCTTTACACTGCAATTTCCAAAAATTGTTTTAACCAAAACAAAAAAAAGACTGCAAGTGCCTTATTCACTGTTCTATCTTGCCGACTCACAGATGTCAGCTACTGAATTGAATCTATCCATCTTCCACACCTGCTTATCCAGTACAATGGACCTGGAGTCTATGCCTGGAATACAAGGTAAAAGACCCTAGACAGGATGCCAGTCCATCACAAGGTATACACACTCATGTACACACACACACATACATATTTGTATTCATATTTTTCCATCCATTTCTATGGGAAACATCCTAATCCCTACTATGATAAATTTAACCTCACCTATAGGTAACCAAACAAAATGCAAGAATTTCTAGATTTTGAGTACATTCAAAATTTAGGTGCATATTGTGGGGAACAAACTTGTGGGGCTCCAAAAGCTAAACAATAAGAGGTTTCAGATAACGGAACTGGAGTTGGGATCGGAAAAAAATATCAGGAACGGAATTGAAATTGAATTTGATTTTCAGGGAGATTTAAATTCCAACTCCAGTTTCATTTCCTGATTTGGATTGTAATGGCCCCAACCCTGGTGGGGATAGCACATACAAACCCAGGCATACACACACACACACACAGAGGATAAATAAAACACAGTTCGCCTGAATGACTGTTTTTGGACTGCAGGAAGAAATTGGGACAAATCCAAAAGCTAGTCACACAAAGAGAGAGCAGGGGGTGTGATCTGATCTCCTCACCAAGGAGGACCGAGACCGCAGTGTCTTAGTAAAATCCCCACTAAGTCGGGGGCAGGACCAGCTCGACGTGCATGGGTTTGCAAACTCACGTGGGAGTACGGAGTCGCTCCCAAACCCTGCCGACGGTGAGCTGTTAATAAGGGCTCAGAGGGAGGTCGGAGCCCCACAGAACGCTGTTTCTCGCTGCCCGGAAGCTTCTGAGACGAACGCTCTGCCGTGTCGCTACGCCTTTGTCATCATTCTCGCGGCAACGTGTGTCACCTAATAATGGCAAATGGGTGCGGGGTGAATTAAACATCAGGAACATCAAGGCGCTGCACGAGGCTCCCTCCATGCCCTGATGAGGGATGCCTCCATTCTGTTTGGCTCGACAGGGAGGGAGGAGGTGGAGGAGGAGGAGAGAGATGATCGCTGTCATGCCGAGGTAGGGAAAGGAAGCTGCTCCCTCCTGCCAGACGATGACACCCGACGTGGGCTCATTCACGGGATAAAACACTGAGTCATATTAACCGGCAGCTAAGTGTGGGCATCGACACAGCAGGATTACGTAACACACAGGCAATATCTGCACCCCACCCCTCTCCAAGAAGCCCTCAAATACTTATTACAAGTTTCTGACACTGGATTTTCTTAATCGCAGTAATCCTCACTGCATATTTACTGAAAATCCTCTTGAACTCCAGAGACGTTTCCGGAAAGGAAAAAAAAAAAACACATAGCTTTGCAGTAATTTTTGTCCCTGATGTCGGAGAACAAGACCAGCTTCATCCATCTGCTTGACACAGATCTCAGGCCTGTATCCAGTGCAACTTTGATGTGTTTATTTGTGAATCATAAAGCATTTGTTTCACCTTGAGAGCATCGCGCTAATGAAAATACTGAAAAGACATCGGCTAATCTTAACGTTATCCCCCTACAAAGACAATGAAATCCACACCAGTGCCTTTCCACATTTCCCATCTGCTTCATGGCAGCCACTTTGGTTGAACAGTTAATTTAGCATTAACGCACCGCGGTCAACGGTGTAGCTACACAAAAAAAAAAAGACAAAGGCAGAACCGTTGCTTCCTCGCCTATAATCCTAGTTTCTCTGACTCAGACAGGTCACAGGCTGTGACAGAATTCTGTAATGACCTAAGCTGGTGTCGGTGGGGGGCCGGCTTGTCCTGTGACTCTCTCTCTTTTTGCCAGCATGGAGAACGTTACACTGGCGGGAAGACACCACTGTTTGTGGTGTGCAGTTTCCTGCTTTGTTCACCAGGGGCTATGGAGACCTGTGCACACAGGTATGCAGCAGTGTCAGGCCACGCTGAGGTGACTCCCAAGCAGAAGAGCCCCCTTTGCTTTCTTTGCCCCTCGGAAGAGTCTCAGCTGCTGGATTCCTCTTTCGCTTGCGTAATCTTCTGCATGTTCTCTGTAAACGAGGTAAAGCTCAATCTGCTTCCACTGGACTACAAGGTAATTTTACCCACGTTGCACACGGACCAAAGCTCCCACCTCGGTCTAACTTTCCGCGTGTTCATTTTAAAATGAGACCACAGCCAAAGACTCAAAAGGCCATTCTGACTGATTTTCTGTCTTTTAGAAATTATGTCGTTTTATTGACATATGACTTAACATTCATGTATAACCAGGGATGCACAAAACTGGTACGCAAGTACGCATTCTCCATAGGTCGCATTTTGACCTTGATGTAGCTCATTTGTACTTCTTTCACGGTATAAAGGCTAAAATGTACAGTGATTTTTTATCATAACAGCGCAAGTGCACATAAAATAAATACACATTTGCCCATCCACAGCAAGATATCGCTGTGCACGTTGCTTTATAGGGTGAATGCGCACTTGCGTACCAAGTATGTGCATTCCTGTGTATAACATTACTCCTGCCCCCTGTCATTTTAATTAAACTATTTTCAAATTTATTTTTTTGTTGCCCTTCGCACATAAGTTCTCGTAAGATCCCAGGCTGACTCAAGCCTCCTGCAGAGGAGTCACAGGGGGGCGGTGAGGCCGGTTAATGTGCCTGCTCCGATTTAGCGTTTTCACACGTGGCTGGTCCTTAGCCACCCAGGGCCCGCTCCGTGATTGGCCGGTGCGGAGGCGGTTAAGGTATATCCTCGACACTGATGCCCTTTAACACGGCACTTTGCCTCAGGCGCCCCGCTAAAATCGCGACCGCTGGAAAGGTTAAGGGCCACGTCAGGCGTGATGCATTAGGGGCCGAGCAGCGAAGTCGGCCTCAGGTGTAGGGAATGTATTAGGGACCAGGGCTGTGAAGTGTGCAGAGAGTACCATGCCCACTCCCACCTAAGGCGGGAGCTGCTCGTAAATGTGCGTCATGTGACTTTTTCGTCTCCACTCAGTCATTCCACTCCGGCTTTTCGGATTTCCGAACCGCAGGTAGGAACAGTAGGCAGTGCTCGGGGAGACCCGTCCGCCAGAAACATCTCCCCACTTACCTAGCCCATCTGGCACGGCCTCCTCTGCGCCGGCCCGCTCCCATTGGGCATCACAAGATGAGCTTGGGGTATCCCGGGGCGCCTGGTCCAGCCGATGACTGCAGGTCACGTCCTGAAACATTTAGCATTTAGCAAGTCGGGGGGCGTCTGCATCTCCACGACCACACAGCTCACCATAAAATCATAGTAACAAACAATGGTACGATGGGATACCAATCCAGCTAGACGTCACTCCTGCTCCATCACATGGTTTTGGAAAGCTGTGCTACCCCCTCCCAGAAAAGCTCAATATCCTCATCACTCAACTTATTAACTTCCTCAAAGTATAAGTGTGTGCTAATTATAATAACCAATCTCCATCATCAAAGACAAGTCCCCATAGAATGCATTATCAACCCCCCAATCCCTCCCCCCCTCCAATGAGAGTCCCCTCAGCCACTTCCTACGTGCAGATAACAGAGATCCCCAACACACAGCAGTTCGGCAAGCCCTGCATTCCCGGCCCCCCGAAGGGAGGTAGATAGAGAGAGGACTTAATTAAACTGGGGTCTAACGAGACTGGGGGGGTGTGGGGGGGTGCAGAGGTGGGAGACTGAAGGTGGAAAGTGGGGAACGGCCGGAAGGTGCAAGGGATGTACAGCAGCTCTAAAGTGCTGTCCTGTTTATTCAATAAATGCTTAATCTGTGCCAGAAACCTTGAAGCTAATAGATAAACCATTAATTGAAATTAAATTTAAATAAATCATTAGGGGGTTTATAATTAAAACGGTTATTGATTTAATAAAACTGTTTCATTTGCAAAACAGTAAATGTGTTCTTAAAAAGTGGCACTTTTGAAATTAGTGTGGCAGAAATTAATTTTCCAATTTGCACTCCGAAATAGGCACATTATTGCATTCTCTGTGACTGTACGTGACATTATGTGCATATCATAAAATTAACTACAGCAGGGAAATAAACAACGTCCTTGAGAAAAACTGAGAATGAGTTTATCTTTTAAGAAATCTTGAGTATTTTCAGTATGAATGTATCGGCGGAACGTATCGGTGACAAACAGCCAATGGGAGATGGCCTTGAATCCCAGCCAATGGGAAGGCTGGCCCCTAGCCATGGCCAATGGGGAGACGTGGGTGAATTCAGTCCTCCAGAAGAGTTGTCAAGTTTTATGTGTTAAGCTATATACAGCATTTTATTCAATCATTACCACTGCGACATAGATGTCAAACCTTATTACCTTTAATTAATGCACAATTCCCTCATTTTTCAGCTATAATAAAACAGCACATCATTGTTAATTATCCATTGCCATTGTAAAAAAGCAGTTCAGTTACAACAACTAGCAACTTGGCCAGAGAGCGGCAACAGGCCCTGTGGACGTTCGCCTGCCAGCGGCGGATGGGCATGACCGGTCCACTGGAGCTTAACCAGCGCGGCGTGATGGCATGACAAAGGCAGCCCACCCAAAGGCACCCAGCTACTGTATGATAGGTGGATGTGTGACTGACATGGGCGCGGGGGGGAGGGTCAACAGACCCCGCAGGATTCCTAGACCTCCCTAATGAAAAGCCTTCAAGGAGAGAACAGCGGTTTGCTGCTCGTCACACCCTCACTGAGTGCCAGCAATAATAACACGAACAGCAGCATTAGTATTTGATTATAATATTATGGCCCAATATAATATTATGGTATTACATGGCTGGAGCTTTCATTTAAATTCGCTCTATAGAATCTCTGGCGCGTGGCGGCAGTGTGACGTGTGTGGGGCAGGGTGAGCCTTAGCTATGCCCTGAGCTGGAGCAACATCACCTACTTATCGGCTAATATCTATACATACAGTTGAACTTGTAAGGTCAGCACACCCAGGAGGAGCTGACCTTTGACCCCATGGGTTAATCCACCCACCAGTCCGTTGTGAAAGGATCCTGCTCCCCTCCTCTGATAAATTCCAGCTTTTTCTGCTGGCACGGAGTACTGTGTGCGTTTTATATCTATTATTTAAAGTACTCTGTTGGGAAGGATGTTTTAAAGTAAGGGATTGAGATTACAAATACTGCTACGGTGCAGATTATTAACATCATATTTAGTTCAAAAAGCAGCCCAGAAGCCATGAAGAGCGACGGTAATTAGAGCACCACCAAAGAACAGCGTGCTCGCAATATATTACACTCTGAATGCGACATTAACACAGGGGCCCAAAGCACATTAACACCTTTGCATGTGACATCATCGCAATATCACAGGGTCTGTGACACCGCATGTGATATCATGGCAATAGCAAAGGGTCCATGACATACGATGTGACATCATCACTGCATCACAGGGTCTGGAACCTGCACAGAGAAAGAACACGTGCTGAAACGAGACACCATTAGCTCGACATGACACACGTGCCGACTTTGCGCAGGCAGACATAAAGACTTATATGTCGGCTCGAAGGATACTGGAGGTCACAAGAAATGCTTTGAAGGATATCTCCTTAGGGAGGGGCCAAAAATGAAATAATGTACAGCATGCCTGGTGTGTGTGTGTGTGTGTGTGTGTAATTATCACATGGTGAGGATCAGATTTCTCTGGGGAAAACCTCAATTTTATAAAAATCTATGAATGCAATCAAAAAACTAAAAATGCCAAAAAATATTATACTGTGGTATCTCAACTCATTAGTATTCAAAATCATTAGAACTCAAATTTCTACCAGTTGAGAAAAAAAAACCCAGAAAAAAATGTGATCTCAATCTGAATCTCAGAATTCCAACCATGAACGCAGACCTACAGTAAGATAACTTGTACGCGCAGGGAAATGAGTCAGACGGCACATCTCTCAGCGGAAACAAAGGGTAAAGCTTCAGTCTCAGCCTCATATTCGCTGTGATAGTATCGTTTGTTGGTGATGCTGCTTTTTTTTATTAAAGATATCAGGTAATACACTGTACTTTATATCATTTTGGTAGCC
>JABFDZ020000066.1:14104418-14117213 GCA_019775955.2 Pollimyrus isidori | reverse complement strand
CAAGGTGCGATTTGGACATGAGGAGGCGGAGCTGCACTCCAGCAAGATGCGATTTGGACATGAGGAGGCGGAGCTGCTCTCCAGCAAGGTGCGATTTGGACATGAGGAGGCGGAGCTTCTCTCCAGCAAGGTGCGATTTGGACATGAGGAGGCGGAGCTTCTCTCCAGCAAGGTGCGATTTGGACATGAGGAGGCGGAGCTGGGCATCATCAGGCTCCATCTATATTTAAATCCTGTCTGTCACCCCACCCCCACCTAACAAATATTTATCACTATTACTATAGCACTAAAAAGCTAAAGAAAAATATCAGCCTTTTCACACAAACTTCTATTATAACCTTCTGCAGCCACAAAAGAACATGAAGGCTAGAATAGTGGACAACAGAGGAGGGGCACCCATTTGGGAATTTATGTACGTTAGAAAATCGAAATAGGTTTAAATGGCTGAATAGGGAATGAAAAGAGTTTGAATGACAGGATGGTTTCGGCAGCAGAAGTTCAGTTAGCAAACAATTCACAAATAATGAAGCTAGATGGAGTTTATTCAGCACATAGTCCATGAATAGCCCGACTGCCACAATCAATAGAGTAAAAATTCATTTGCTGTGTTGCAAAACCCAAATCTTTTACCACATGCCGCACCCACAGCCAGTAACAAGCAGTCCAGAGTGCCAAGATGAGGATTGACACAGGAGACACTGTATGCCAGTCCAGGAAATGCACAAACCCAGAAAGTAACTCCAGCGGGGATCATGATCAGGTACTATGATGAAACAAAAATGCGGGAAAAATGACTCCAGCGGTGTATATGGTATTTTAGAGAAGATCTATTCACAAACATTAATTAGTGAGCATGATTATTCTATTAACTGTTGTAAAGAACTTCTGCGTAAAGGACATCCAGAATGAGAGCTGTTTCTGGCTGGAGGTGCTGCAGGGCTAATTCAGCGAGTGACGTTTTGGAAGAATTGACTTGATATCAAGAAGGTGGGTCAAGTTTTTGGATCGGGTCGAGGGGTGAGTCTGTTGTGATTCCTGCTTCCAATTAAATGTGATGAGCAGAGGTGCACTCTCTCTCCTTTTCTCTCTAACAGGACCCTCCCAGAGGTGCACTCTCTCTCCTCTCCCTCGTTCTGCCCTCCCTCTCTCTATTTGTCTCTCACAGGACCCTCCCAGGTCCTCATTACTCTGTTCCTCACACACCTTGAAGGATATTGATTTCCCATTGCCCTCATCGTTACATCTCACCTTGCCATTCCAAATCGTGCCATTCTGATTTACACATGCTATACACACACACACACACACACACACAGGTTTGTAATTATGATTTACAAGCAGCTCTCCTATCACTTCTATGGGGAAAACTATAATCACAGTATGACAACCTTAACCCCCACCCAGCCCTAACCGTAACCATAAGTAACCAAACTAGCAAAACTTTTGCATTTTTACTTTTTGGAGTGCATGGACCCAAAAAATTACCCCACAACACAAAAAAACAGGTTTTTATGACATTGCTAAGGCCAATTGGTCCCTACAATGAAATGTAAACGAAATCCACACACACACTCGCGTATATGGTTCAGAAAGGCTGACTTTGCAAGAAGCAGGCAATTAAAGGGGAAAGGTCTCCTGTTTTTTTACAGTTTTTAAAATTTATTTTAGAGTTTGTCATTGATGGATTTTTCACTTTGCTTTACAGGGGTGCGGACACACATGCACATACATACGTGTGCACACACGCACACACATCCTCCAAACAAGAGTTTTTCCCCCCAGTCTTGGTCAATACTAGCCAGTGGAGTGTAAAACGCTGAAGATTTATGGCGCTTTCACAGTAAGAATAAACTGAAAACACCCCGCCTTGTTAAAAATCCTCAGACTGGCAATAGTGTCTCTCTGTGAGCAGGGAGAGAAAGCAAAAAAGAGAGAGAGAAAGAGAGAGAGAGAGAGAGGCAAGAAAAAAGATGAAGCTTCATCTCTGCCTGGGAATTTAGTTTTCAGTTTCCATTGTCAGTGTGTGTGTGTGTGTGTGCGTGTGTGTGTGTGTGTGTGTGTGTGTGCTTGTGTTTGTGTGCTTGTGTGTGTGTGGTGAATGGGGGGTAAGCATCCTTTCCATGATGACACACTTATATCCTCATATTGGCCCATAAACCTTGAAAGTTGGCCCCTGCTTTCTATGCAGAGCTTATAGGACCAGGTTCAGGTGAACTGCTGGCCATTTTTATTTAGTACCGAGTTTTAAAAACAATGGCATTACAAGGAGAATGAATCTCATCTTTCAAAAGTCAGATCACCTGACCTATTAGTGGAAGGTGGAGGAGGCAGAGGAGCCCCATACTTGTGAATATATTAATGCTGAACTGGATATTTCATTATTAGCCTCTTGATAACTTGATATGTAAATTATAGTTTTATTCCATGACCATATTTCTGCCTGCATTTACTGCATGTCTATTGACATGGAGCAATAAATTTAATTTCACAATTTAAATGTGTAAAGATACATATCTCAAAATGTGTGCCCAGGTGCTAACTCATTGGGTTAATTAATTATTCAGTGTTGTCTTTGGCAAAAATTTAGTTTATATTAACTTCTGTGTTGGATCCAGATACAGTGAGGGCTTTCAGATAGATTGTCTGGAAAAAGGCTGTTCTATGGGCCTAGGGGAAGTAAGTGAAGCTTGAATTAAGGGGCAAATATATAATAGCATAATTTTATTTTCGTTCTCTGTTTGTAGTGCTGGTTGACCTAATGAGAGAGATCTGTATCTCAGATTATTAAGGTCTGTGTCGACTCAGAGTAGAGAAAAAACCGAAGTAAAAAATCTCTGTGTTGTTTGTTTTGTGAATCCTGCCTTTTTTGTCATAATCTCATCATTACAAACAAATGCATGAAGGACTTGTACTTCAACGCATCGCCTCAGGGACCGTCACCAACCCTAACCTTGTCATTTGACCAGATTCCATAAATGTCCATTTCCCGTGGTAAAAATGACTGATAAACGGCCTCATCATTACGATAAACCACCGAGTCCCGGTCTTTAAACTTCCAAATGCACTTTATTCCTTTCATGGAATGTTTGCGTGATGGCAAATTTATACCCGGGCCTTCACTGTAAATGTCTCAAGTCGAGCTAGCCCAGGCACCCTCGACTGACTGTGTGTATGTGTGTGTCTATGTGTGTGTGTTAGTGTCTATGTGTGTGCGTTTGTGTCTAAGTGTGTGCATTTGTGTCTGTGTGTGTGCGTTTGTAGCAGACGATCAGGAGGCAGTGTGCTGCATGGATGAAGACATGGTGGGTTGGGGTATTTGGTAGAGGAGATCCTCTTCAACAAAGGGCCCCCAGAGGGCTACCTAAAGCACACACAGCCTTAATGATATTTCACATTTTTATCAAGAAAGCACTAATGCGTGCTTTGAGGCCGTTTGCCTATTAAATTCCCAGATCGCACCCAGGGCCCACCGCATGGGACCGATCGCCGAGACTCGATCGCATGGACGGCAATGCCCACAGCACTAAATTACAAACGTTCTCCCCCCCCCCCCGCCAATGTAAAATCTCAAGAATTCTCCTGGTCCCAAACGTAATTAGAGTCTCGAGCGAGACAGGTCTCGAAGGACCCTGCTTCTTCGCACCTGTCCTTCCGTTTGCCAGGAATTCAGGAAGGGGTTTCGCATTGCGAGATCCGGCGCCCGGTGCTGCGGAGCGTGGCTGGACGCCACTAATCTACAGACCAGTAGCTACTGCAGCGGCAGTGCTGCAGTGCGCATGGAAACCAAACACTCAAACCTCAGCACTCATTGTCATCACTGTATGCATGATAACTTATCAAACAGAAGGTCTGCGCCTCAGGCAATCAGTAATGGTGCTGAAACACAATATATAAATACAGCAACATATATACTGTTGAATCACAAACCATATAGCTGAATTTGTTTGTGATTATGAGATTATAAATGGCAGTTTAAGACTAGGATGCTAGGATAGCTATCCTGTCAATGGTGTCCTCTGCTTCCTGGTAGCAGCTCACTGCTCACCTTCTCTCTACTGGAAAAGCAGTACTGGAGGATAGATGGACATTCTGTCATTTTCAAATGATCGTATATGATACTTATAGAATACTAGATATAGTGACGCTTAATTAGGCTGTGTGTTATTTCTGATCAATATTTGACGATCAATTTTTTTTTGAGCCATTTCACGCATTATATTTCACAGACACTCAAATTATTTGTAATCCTCTCTGTAAGTAATAATTACAGCAGTACAAGGAAGCACTTTAGAATATAGACAGTAGTACATGGCCAGTCCATTACGGGCAGAGCTACTGATAACAGGAGCTGCCAAATCAGAACCTCGGCTTTCAGGTTACTGAGGGAAATCACCCCGTAATACCTCACCCAGTCTCAGACATCTGATTTGCCAGAGGAGGGGTCAGAGGTCATCAACACTCTAAAAAAATCTCCTGTCAGATCCAGGCTGGTCACCTATCGCCAAGCTGACAGTGACAACCTAATCCCTCTACCCGGAGCAGCACTCAAAGGACACAGACATGTCCAGAGTACTGTGGTTCATGATTCATTGCGTCGTTTGAATTACAAACTCTGCTTTTGTGACCAGGACAATAAAGTTTTGATATGTACCTATTTCCAATGAGAAAACCCAAAAGTCAGAAAAATACAATATATGAAATTAAAATTTACATGTATTTATACTAACAGCATACAAAGATGACAAATGAGCATGAAGAATATGGACTCTGAAGGACATCCTGCAGCCCATTTTGCTGTTGTTCTTCACCTACGTAACAAGAAGCTGCACATCGTTTTCAGACTTGCGTACATACAGGAAGCTCCAAGCCGCTTTCTCCTTCCCAGCAAGCTTCCTAAACTTGGCTGATGGGCTTAAGGCCCTAGTATTTATATTACCATTTACATTACTGGAAAGTTGTAGAGATGTTCTCAAAAGTTGTACAAGTTATTCTAGAAGTTTACTCAGCGCTTAATCTGCCTGAGATGCTTTGAAAAATTGGTAAATTTCAGAATATCTCACTATCCAGGTCACAAGAGCAAAGTCTATGGGGAAAAGTAGCCATTCCCTGTATTTCTAAGGCATAAGTGATTAGGAAATAACAGTTACTAGCAAAAAAAAAAAAACACACACATACACATTTGTAACACAAATATCGGGAACTAAAATATGTTTATGAATTTTGTATTCTAAAAACAAAAATGCTCGCAATACAATAAATTACTAAAGCACAATAAAAAAATCATATTTATTGAAAAAATGCATGCTTCTTGTAGGCTGCAAACACTGCAGGCAGATATGCATTACCATTGAAATTAGAGCTTCCCATGACTCACAGAAGTGCTGCTTTTCACTGATGACAGGCACTGGCAAAATCACAGTGATGGTAGAAAGGCAATGTTACTGGACATGAAGGAGAGAGCAGTTCAGATTCTGGAAAAAGGCTGTCAGAAGGTATCAAAGGTCTTAGCTAACAGCACGTGAGGTTCACAGTTTTGTAAAGTGTTAATAATTATGTGAGGATAACACAGTAGTGTTGTATAACAAATCTTAAGGGCTTGAATCGAAGGCAACTGGAAGAAAGGCTACTTCAGTTCTGAAAGTCTAATGGGGAGTTCCAGGGGTTTATCCTCCAATGGGGTTGTCACCTTGAAGGTGGTCGTTAACACACCCTGTTGTCCAATGGGTCTTCAGGGTCATCTGGGGCAAGGTGAGGATCAAGCTGTGAATCCTCGGGTCCACCTGAGCCAAGACATGAACCATTTACATCCTCTCTCAATCCACTTGTCTTCTCTGTCCAAAATGTGCCCATTTGTATCCTCAAAGGAGTCTCCCATCTTCTTTAGGTGCAGATGTACAGCTGAGCCTTGTCCTGATGTGCTGGCTCTCCTGTGTTGTGCCGTACGTCCGTGGAGTGGTTGCTTGGTCTCTCCTATGTACTGTATGCCCTTAACATTGTCATATTCTGGACAGCTCAAAACCTACACAGACATTTTGTGTAACAAACTGGCACTAGAACAAGGGGGTTCCCCTGCTCTGTCTTCCTAAGATTGGCTTCAATTTCACCTCAACTTTTTATCGCAGGGGCTTCTAACCTGTAATTTGTGGACCGGCACTGGTGTGGTCTGGTATTCCACTGGGCTGTGGAGCGCTAGGGATCTGGGGGAGGGGTAGGTTAGTGTCTATAATAATCTATGTATAATAATCTATATATTTTCAAGCCACACCTTTCATTAGACCCTGACATACACATATGGAAGAAATAAGGAAGCAGCTCAAAATTTACTAAATCATATTAGAGGTTTCCTGTTATGAACTCGATAACCCCCAACAACATGTTTTACCGGTCTATGAAACTTCTGCACAGCATAACATGGTCTGCAGTCTCCAAAAGGTTGGAAATCCCTATTGTACTGGATTAGTGGGTAGGAGGAATATAGATGGATGAATGGATGGATGGATAGATGGATGGATTTTTCAGCTAAAAGGAAAAAGCATAATAATTCAATTTCTGCTTGTGAAATACACTGAGTGAATGCTAAAGCAAAACACAGAGGATAATTCTCAAATTGTAACTCCCAAGTCAAAAACGAAACCCAAACATACCCTTTAAAATCTTGCCAAAACAGCATAAGCTAATGTGAAAGTCTGTTAGACACCCCAGTGTTAAACATGTAAACACTCCAGTGCCAGAAATATCAAACCTTTTTTCCACCCTTCTCAGGTTTCTTTTCTCCTTTTCCAGAAAAGGAAAAATTTTAATCGACGAAGTTCCTCATAGGTCCTAGCTGAGGTGCTCTCTCGCGTGTTTCACGGCTACATCCGTCAATAACTTCAAAGAGGCCCCATCTCGTGGGTTTAGTCATATATCCTGCTGCTAGCGGAATGATTTTTGATCCACCTCAAAGAGCAGAGTTCAGGAACATGGAAGGGTGTTTGTGTTTTTTCAACATCATGTGTAAAAATATATGAACTGCTGCCATTTTCCCTTGAATTAGCGCTATACGTTAAGTCGATAACCTTACTCCATGCTGTTCTTAAGGGTGACTGCTTCTACAAGGCTGTGAATTTTCCTGTCTGAAATAAATAGCATGAATTAATTTCTTTAAATGGTATCTAATTTATGCACATCTCCTTTTCACTGTGCCTACAAACAAAGAACACACGCGTGCTTCACACCGACGTGGATCAATTATGTAAATATCGGTATTTAAAACTGTGCACTGTGATGGTTTGGCACCCCATCCTGAGTTATCACTTGCCTTTCTCCAGTAGGTTTCAGGCTTCAGACCATCATGACACTGCATAGAACAAGCAATACAGGAGACAAATGAATAAATGGCATTAAAAATATGTTTTCCAGTGTCACTGCAAAATTATGTAGAGCAGCCAATCAATTGAACTTGAAGGTCTGTTTTGGGATTTTTACTGATTGATGCACTGCATGTGATGGTGCAATTTCACAGATATTGTCGGGGAATTACGGGGGCCAAATTTACATCTATTGATAGGGTCTATCTGGGATGGCTGTAGGCTAAAGCCACACCCCCCCCCCCCCCAGCTTTAAAAGGCAGCTGAGCTTTCTGAATGCTTCTCTTCCACAACACTCAGAGTGAGCGGAAATATTACCGAGTTAAGAAACGCCAGGCCTCCATGGTAACTCTGTTTCTATTCTGGGAGACGCCGATGATGAGGATGTTCGCCCTGTAGAATTTACCGCGTTACGCCTCGCTCTGCTGAAGGCAGCTTCCACAAAATGTTCTGGAAAACCAGATTAATTAGCTGAAGTGGATTGACTGATAGTCTTTTTTTTTCCTTCCAGGGGTCCCTGAGAACATTATGAGGAACAACATCCTAGTCTGGTGTCCTTAGTGGAAGGGTCAATAATAAAAATGGTTAACCCATGGCTAAAAATGCTTGTTTGTTTTCAAGTTTCACACTTCTAGTGTAGCGGGTGAGTGAGGCATCTTTGGTACAGCAAAGTGTTTTTCTGATCATTTTCCGAGTTAAAGTCATTGCAATTGCAATGTGTCAGTTTCAGTTCTAGGATCTATTAAGCAGGGGGGAGGGGCATAAGAAGGGCCATAACTCATACAGAGTGACCAATGTTATCATTAACCAGTGACATGTTTTGAATCGGTGAGTGACAAGCGAGCATTCCAAGGGCCAATCAGCTTTCAGCTGCAGCCAGTGCTCTTGTGGCCCCGCCCCTTTATATGCCTCAGGCCAGCATGTAACGCATAGCTAATATATTTTAACATGTCAATAAGCTCTGTTTGTTGGGGAAGTCGATTTCGATGGGGCACATTGGATTACCCCCCCCCCCCCAGCACTTTCCCAGTTCATTTCATGCCTAATATTCTGCCTGCCAGCTGTGCATACTTGTTCCAATTTGCTCTAGTGACATCGACGCCATGGCTGCTATTGTTCTACACTCTGCCCTTCCACTTCACCTCTCTTGTCTTCTACTTCTGTCACCCCCCCATTATCCCTGGCTCCATGTCACTCCATTCCTGCCCCCTCTTTTGCGGCTGTTTAAGTTTTCCATTTCTCCCTATTTCCCGTTTCCATAGAAATGGCTCCACTTATGTGGGACTCATAGTGAAAACCCCAAATCCACCTCTTCCCTTTCTTCTTGCACCACCTCTTCCCTTTCTTCTTGCACCACTTTCATGGAGCCCATGCTCTCCTCCTCCTCGGCCACCTCCTGCGCCTTGTTCGTATTCATTCCCCGCTTTTTTTTCCCTGTCAATTGACTGATTTTCTTTTATCCGGGAACCAAGCAGATTAAAAGATATTGTATCATTGCCAAGACAGGCAAAGCCCCTTTTCTGTCCCTGACATCTAATTAATGGTAATCCTTAAATCTGCTGCTTGTAGTACAGACCCCTTGGTCGCTGTCCCATTTGCCATCGGGAGGAGCAAAGGAAGGATCCAGCAGGAGGAGACCGATGGAGAACACAGCACCCTGGGTCCCAAATCTCTGCAGAGAAAAGACGTCTAATTCCGAGGTTAGTCCAGCTCAGGCCTTGATTCTGTTGGGTGTGTCGGGGGGGGGGCAAGGGCTACAAAATATCATTCCTAAATCAGCTTATAGGCGAGATGCAGACGCGTCCATTGTCCTGCAAGTCCAGTGAACCAAACCTTAATGTTTGACTCTGTCTCACTTGAAGATACAACAGCACATCCCTCCTGGGATTTGGACCAGGCCTCAGAGGCCTAAGAGTGTAGACAATCTAGCATAGACCTACACACCCCGCCTGTACGGTGTAGCTATCGGTCACACTTTAAACAGACTATAAAAACGGCCCACCTTTTCATAGCGGGAGCGAATAGGACAGAGTAAGGTCAGGTGGTAAAAATTCAGTTCCCAAACTTAATTTGTCGAAATAATGGCACCAGCCCCCGTTCATTTGTAAATCAATAAACCCAGTCATAAAGCTCCGTCTTAGCACTGTAAACGAAGTTTACTGAGGAGACAAAACCCTCCACAAGAATCGAGAAAAAAAAAAGTCTCGATTCATCAAGACTCTCTTTCTCACCTGTTCAGTGGCTGCCGGCTTTGACAGAGCGTGTTCCCACAAACTTGAAAAATAAAAATCCTTTCGGACCGATGGAACATGCGATCAGGAAGCGGATCGGGAAAACTCTAAAAAATAATGCATCACCCGCATTGTCTAATTTATCTGACTAGCAGGAGTACCTCGCAGGAAACCCGACAGGGCTGTGTTTTCCGGCTTAATCATTTCAGTGTAGTTTAATTAATTACATAATGCTCAGCATTAATGATCGCTGCCTCAAATGCAATTCACATCTTACCCATTTATACTGCCCGAGATTAAATTGAACAGTGGCCCACTTGGGTATAGGAGAACTGTGTCAGCGCCCCCCCAGCGATGCCCCGTAGCACCCCCAGGCCGCGAGGAAGCTCGTTTTATTCACGTTTTGGGTGAGGCTGGGGGGCGCGGCACGGTACACGGATTTTGTAACGGGGGATGATCTTCGCCCACACGGCGACACAGACGCTGCTGTTAATTAAGTCGTTAAATGCCGCAGTCCTTGTCAGTGTCTTATCTACTCTTTCTGCATCTTTAATGCAAGCCTCCCCGCCCATGAGGAGTGGCCTAGTGCTGCCAGCATGCCTCCCCCAGAGTCCCGCCCGTCCCTCCTTGTCCTCTCCCGTCCTCTGCCCTAACCAGCATGTAATCGATTGCCGCTTTTCACAGGATGTCATGTGACGGAGGTGCATCTGAAAGAGAGCCCCTCTCCTGTCTTTTCAACGTTTGACTTCACCTGTGCTGTGAAATCACCCCGCAGCCCTTCATATGTGTGAGCTTGTCCAGAGGCCCCCAAAAAAATGGAAATTAATTCCAAAAGCCCTTGACTGATAGGGGCCCTAAAAGATTATACTACATCGGTCTGTCATATTTCTCCAAAGCCACCTTGTAATTAGTGATGAGGTAAAGACAAGTTAATAAAAATTTATAAAACTAGAAAAATCATCTGCTCATCAAGTACATCTTTGACAATCAGGCAAAAGAGTCAAGCATGTAAATGATAAAGTATCTGGGATAAATAAGGATTTCATTCTGGGTGCCGTATGTTGAAATGGACGTATGTTGGAGCAGGATACTCAAGCTGACTTTTAGGTGTGTGAAAGAGACTGAGATAGATACATGTGAGACTGGGATGTTTATCACAGTATTATCTGGAATCAGCAATTCTATGGTACACAGTGTGTACTGAGTAGCGTAGTGCTGCTAGGCAGAAAGCTGCCTGAAATGAATGTTTGCATACATCTTAATTTATTAAAGAGAAAAAAAAGCTTTGTCATTTGTGTGAGTCATCATAAGTGGCATAGGTTGTAAGTCAGGGACAGTGTGTATGCAGTGAATATACAGTGTGTATACTGTGTGTAAACAGTGTCCTTACAGTGAGTATACTTTGTGTAGAGTGTATACTATGTGCATACAGTGTGTATACTCTGTGGATATAGTGCTTACACAGTAAGTATACAGTGTATATATTGTGTGTATATTGTGTTTCTGCAGTGAGTAAACACTGAATACACTATGTGTATACTCAGTGTATACATATCACACAAGAAGCAGCAATGGTGAACAAACATATACAAGCGGCACCTACTATGAGTGAAGCCCAAGAGATGCCCGCAGGACTCCAGCATTTCTCACCATTGTCCTACACTGGCAAAACACTGGCACGGTCTCCTCCACCACCCGCCCCCAACCCCCCCACCCCCCCCTGGCTTGTATAAAATGGATCTCGCACACAGGATACTCTGGGGCCACTTTTGGCGGCTCACAGTGGGCGAACTGGGAGGTCAGAGGATGGCGAGGAGACTCAGGGCGCCCGAGAGCAGAGCGGCACCGTGGGTTTTGGCTGCCAGATGGTCCGAAAAGGCTCCGGTGCCTCTTCACTCCACATCTTTATAGTTTTTTTAAAGTCTAAGGCGCAGTTAATCTGTACGGCTCCGGAGAAAATCGTAACTGTGAGGAAAATAAAAAGGTCACAGAAGGAAAGCGCAGACGCTGACGGCTGTGCAGAGAACACAGTTCAATCACCGCAGCACACCTGGAAATAAATTACAGTGAAAAAGACAGCAGGCAACGTTTCAGCAATGAACCGCATGCAAATGATGTCAGCAGCAGGATTTAGGCGGCCTGACCTCAAGGGTGACCCTCTTTCTGTGACCCTGCTTAGAACCCACCCCCCACCCCCCGCCAGAAATTTCCACACTGTGGGTGCGTCGCCAGCACTCCATGCTCTCTGTTAGTCCATTCCCCCCTACCCCACCTCAGGCTGAATGGCGAGTGACTCGAGGGAGGGGTTACGCTTAGGTGCCCATGGCATTTTTCAAATTAACCCCGTTCTACCCCCCCCAGCCCCCGACCACCACCTCCCCCAGGAGCGTGGTCAGCGCTGGGTCCTGATGGGATTGGAGTGGCCTAAATGCTTCACTGCGAAATATTCCTCCACAGCGGCTTGCCCCCCCCCTCCCATCGACACTCACCGGATGGAGGACGGCCAAAAACACACAAAGCGGTGAACCTTCACTTCTCTCCACCTTTATTAGTAACCCTTCCATCTGCCTCTGCATTGCCGCTATGCCGTCGCCATCTCCCTCCCTGTGCCGGTGTCCCTCAGACTCGAACCCTAATTCATTCTGGACCGGCAGCCTCTTCTCCCCGTCTCCATTCCCCACTCCTCGTTCCCATCAGCATGAGCCCCTCTGAGCCCGTGTCCCCCTGGGCCCCCGTCTCCGACGCCGTCCACATACCCGCCTGCCAGTCCATAGCCCTCCTCTGACTTTCCCCACCCTGGCCTGAAAGGCAGAAGAAGCAGGGCGAGAGACTCGGAGCCCGCAGCCCAGCTCCTCATTCTGTAACTTTCAGATCAAACTGCAAGAGAAAACGTGCATTTATGGCAATCTGAATACATAAACATACCAGAGGGCTAAAGAAAGTACAATTAAAAATCTATAAGCCAGGCTAAGCTTATTACCCAAAGTCCATTTTCCTCTCCCTTTATGATAATGATGGTATTAACGGCGATTATCTAAATCGATTGTCATGATCAGGTGGCTGCAGTTGTCGGGGGTGATTTTTTTGTGCACAAAGATCACAGGATCAGCTGAACACCGACCGTAATCAGGGGCGCTGACAGAGATTTTGGGCCCCATGCAGGCATATCATATTGGGGGGGGGGGGGGGGGGGGGGGGGGGGGGGGGGGGGGGGG
>JABFDZ020000066.1:14081914-14094671 GCA_019775955.2 Pollimyrus isidori | reverse complement strand
CCCCCCCCCCCCCCCCCCCCCCCCCCCCCCCCCCCCCCCCCCCCCCCCCGCATCTAAATGTCCCCCACAATGTAATAAAAACCCTATTTTTCTAACATTGTGTGGAAGGTTTTCAGGTCCCCACAAAGATCTGTGAATGCAATCAAAAAATTAAAAATACTGAAAGTCTCATATTTTGTTTGGCTACTTATGGATAGGGTTAGCGCTGCCTAAGGGGTTAAATTTGTCATGTTGGGATTAGAGTAGAAATGCAGAAATATGCATAGAATATGCATATAAAGATATGAATACATGGACTATATGTGTGTGTGTTTGCAGGAAACCATGATTCTGATAAACAGGCATAAAAACGCAATTGCATTCAATACCAATACTGTCTTAACTCAAAGGCAGTGAGTATAACATTGTAGCCTATAGTTCAGGAATTCAGGTAGAATGGCACCTTACACACATGAAAAACACAGGCAGCTCCTGCTGACGATGCTGACGTCCATCTGCTCTTTGTCCTGGCCCCCGAAAATCTTCCAAACACACTGTTGACAACATAGGATTATCTCGCTTCCAGATGAATGCATTTCCCTGCGCGCCACGGCATAATGTGAGCAAGAGAGGGAGCGCAAGAGAAGAGAACAAATCACTCCAAATGAAAGCTGCTTATATCTGAACCCATTGCGTACACTTCTCTCACCAAAAGCCCATCAGCTGTTTACAGTCAGGACTGCTACAGGCAGCGAGCTTGCTGTCAATCAAACTAATAAGGGGCGTGGCCCCAGAAATTCCCTCTGGTATCATGCTGGCCTGTCATGTGAAGCACACTGCGAGAACTCCCTGATCACACGGAAAAATGTCACAGAGTACCGACTTTAAGGGTCTTCCAGCAGAAGGCTGAGCTAATATACTGCTTACGACATCCCGTAAGGGGGTGGGGCTGCTGTCGAGTTCCCTAGTGAGTTATCATGCCATAAATGCCTTCCGTAAACTTCCAGATGTGTAAATGGGGTTGAAATGAAAGTTTATGTAAGTGCATTTAGCTGTGAGTGTCTGCGCAGTGAAGAAATGCACTGTGAGTGTCTGCGCAGTGAAGGAATGCACTGTGAGTGTCTGCGCAGTGAAGGAATGCACTCTACACAGCTGTAAATCAGGGCCCGGACCCCTCGACGTGCACAGGATTCGTTCCCATGGGACCTGACCCTGTGGGTATTACGGAGAGGAGCTGAGTTGTATGAGGCTGAATGGGGGCCACAGCTCGCGCAGCCCGGCAGGGTGAGTGAAGGGGCCATGGAGGTTTCTCACTTTTTACAACCTTGCAAGGGTGCCTCCATTATAACCCAGCCCACATGATACGACTTGCAGGCATTTTGCATCAGCTTTTCATCTAAACTTCTGAGAAAAGCAAAAATTCATTTGACTCTCTACTGTCCCTCTATCAAAATATCAAGCACAAGCCCCCTGAAAGTGGGAGTTCCACTGAATGTCTGGTATCTATGACATGATATTATCACCCCTGCTAACCTAACCTAGGTGACCTATCAGCATACAGTACCTAAATGAGCAGCAGGGTCGAATTATGTCAGACATGGAGGCGTCATTGTCCTTTCACGGTGCCCTCCATGTCCAGTTGTGGAGCCAGCAAGCAGGAAAAGGAAAAAAATAGAAACATCCTGGTTTTGCCTCTCGGTACAGCCAATGGGAAGGCTGGGGGTGGGGGGGACAGACTCTGGGCTGAAAAGACGTGTCCTCTGCTTTCTCAGCCCTGAGGCACAGGGTCACCTCAGAGACCGGGAACTGAATTACCCAGAACTCCCCAGCTCCTCCAGGGAGCACTTGGACAACGGGAGAAGGGGAGGAGAGTTAATGAGAGGGACAGACAGTTCAGGTCCCAAGAGGCTCCGTGGGCCTCGTGTGGGGGACACTGGGAGTGCTCCAGCTCACGTCAGCTAATTAGTGCCACCAGTTTTGCTCAAGGCCACTTAATTGATTGATTGGCCTGTGTGAAAGTGTCCTGCCTCGCTAGAGATGCCCAGGTGGGCGCTAAGGCATACAAAGTTAAGGCAGGTGGCCTGCAATTAATTGTTATGATTCCATGTGGAATGCTTTGCGACAGTAATATTTGCATGAAAGTTACATAATTAACAGCCGGGCTCCAAAAAAAACCAACATCCTCAGCAAGTCGATATCACCACGAGATACTACACCGCCATTTCTCAGTGAGGAGATCGTGACCTTGATCATCAAACTTTCACTACCAAATTCATCACGGAAAATATTGTCCGCCTTTGGCAAACGGAAAGAATGCTCCGTTTGCCTCTTGGGATGGATTTGTTCACAATCATTTATCAGTTTTAAGTAGCTACCGCGCCGCTCGGACTGCTCAAACCGGTGGCGTGCGCTGTTCCGTCCTGATAGATGGTTTCCTGGCAACAGGTCAGGTGGAAACGTGGCAATATTACTCCCAGCGTGACAATATCGCCGGCAAGGTGCTGACCACCATAATCACCCAACACAACTCAAATACAAACACTTTAAGGACCTGCGACTGGGCTGGTCATTAGGCAGAGTAAAAATACCAGCGATTAAACAAATCACCTCTAAATCAATTTTGTGATGGAAATATTAAAATTCTCAGTAAACCTGAGTAGGCCTGGATTTATTTTCATTGCTTCTTCCATTTTTGTACTACACCAGCTGAGAACTTTATTGGATAGTGCAGGCGGCTGCAAAAAAAATAAATAAAAAATACAATAAACGGAGAGGATTAGATCCATGGTTACAGTTGCTTTGGCTACGGGACGAGTGTCGGTTCAATGCTATGCTCTCTTTTATTCCGCCAGCAGCTATTCCCCCAATGGGACGCCCACCGTGGCTCACTCACATCCCTGGCCTGGGGGGGCTGCGGGGAATAACAGAAAACCCACCCCAGAAGAGCTGGAAGTTGTTGGGGTATTAATTAACCAATTACCTTGGTCTGAAGTGGGGTGGGGGGAGGGGGGGTCATGGGCCATGCTAAAATATGCATAAGCCTTCATTGGCCCACTTGTGATTGTGTAATCTAATTTGGGGTATTTGATTCTTAGGCTCATACCTCACCTTTCTGCTACACCACCCACCCATGACCTGCACATCATGACCACTGAAATCAAAGTGCAGCACCCGACCTGAGGAAGAATATCGCATCTGCGCTGATTTATCAATGCGTTTTATTAAAATCAGGTAATTGGTTGGATTAATCTCCAAGGTGCTGGGGAATAGGGTGCAGATTAATATTTCTTATTCAATCCATATCACAGAATATCCACAAATGTATGCGTAATGAGAAAGTGAAAAATTAATGAACTATTGATCTTATAATTACACCTCATGCTAATCTGCAGTGCATGACCACCTTCTGCATGGCCTTTCTTTGCTAACAGCTCACTCTCTTTATAACTCTGTTATGTTTTTCTTGCTGCTTACCTTGTTATGGCACTTAATCAGAATTATGGTTTCCGGCAAACACACCCACATTTTCTCGTACGCCTCTGTGCTGGCTCACGTTCCCTCTTTTAGATGAGCCTCTTACTCAGGTGCTCTGAGATGAAATTCAGAGACCCCACCAGTGACCTGGGACCACACACATCCCCTCCCCTATACAATCAAGCATTGTGGCAGCCCATCCATCCATTTTCTGTAACTGGTTGCCGTATGCAGGGTCGCGGGGGGTCTGGAGCCAATTCCAGAACCTACGGGCACAAGGCAGGGAACAACCCAGCATGGAGCGCCAACCCATTGCTGGGCACAGACACCATTCTCACACATTAGCATGTTTTTGGACCTGGCTGTATCCATATCGCTTCCATTCCACAGCAATTGTTGACCTCCAACCAGCAGAGGGAGCTATAAGGCAAGGTTCATGTGGTTCTAGGCTGCCCAGCACTACTATTTATCACATTTGTGTGATTTGTGCCTGAGATGTATCATATCTAAACGGTCCCATACCTTAGTCTAGCAGTTGACTTCTGAAGGCCATGTCTTTGCAACAGCTTGGTAATTACATATCCATAACAGCTTCGTAATTGCACTTCATCAATATGTTACCAATGGGACCTGATGTCTAAACTACTAGTGACGCTAAAACAAAAGTTGCTGGCTGGAGTTACAGTAGAAGCCCCTCTGTAGTGCCCTTGAGCAGGGTACTCAACCTTAATTACTCCAGTAAAATATCTGCATGTATAAACGGATGAAAATTGCGAGCTGTATTTCAACAAATTACCCAGAATAGGGGTGGAAAGTTAATTAAATAAATGAATCCTCACCTATTCAGGCTGTGTCTGCAACATGAGGTCTAAACATGAGGTGTTTACAGAAAGATAGAACAAAAGACATAAACGTATGAGAAAAAATAAAAACTCCCCTTTGCTGGCTGTCATGTCTTTTAGCTGAGACAGCAGTCTTCCTCTGAAAGCGGGACCTCTGGTATTTCACAGGTTGACCTGGGGTTCCAGCTTCCCCTAAAGAGAAACTCACCAAACATGGCGTGCAGATGTTTCTGCCGCTTACAGTGGACAGAAACAACCACATTTCCTCATGGGAGCAAGGGGGCTCAAAAATTCACCATGGGTGGGATTATCATGTGCTGTCAATCATCCATAGGTTAAACCCAACAGGAAGCTGATTGAGCAGCCAATGGGGAAGTAGGTTTAATCTGCCAGTGAATGACAGCACACGGTAATCCAGCCTCCCCCGGGCCTGGAGGGTTTTGCTTCTCCCATCACGTCAGCAGCCACAGGTGAAGCCGTGGCGAAAATGGCATCCAAGCAGGGCATTTCTTTCCATGTGTGGGAGTGTTTGCGTGTTTAGCAGCGGGTGACGGCACAGCTGAGTGTGGCCCTCCTGAGACGTGTATGGCTTGAGAGACGGAGGTTTAGGGGGACATCCTGTTTTGTATTATCACCTTAGTTTCACTCTGGGAAAATAAATTACTCTGCGCAGAGAGTGCAGCAAGAGGTCCTCCTTTTGCTACATTAAATTATCACCACGGCGCCCCCCCTTCGGGTATGTCCCCCTCACTCTGGCCATGGGTCTGCTTACATCACCCAACCACGCTACCCCCTGCCTTCCAGTTAGTCCGGGGTCTCCCTCTGTACCTCTCTCTCTCCACCTGTCCTTCTGTCCACTTCATACAATCACTCTCACCACCCTCATGCCCCCCAGCTACAGAAGTGGAAGGGCAGCTTGAAGCATCCGTACGACTGTCTCTCAGCCCATTTGCACTCTCGCCACCAAAGAATATCCACGCCATACATCTGATGTAATCTAATGGGACCCTGACGGCACAGACAAACAGTATGTGCCTGTGCATTTGATTCCATCTCTCCTGGTGTAATAGACGGCGCCTTTCATCGGAGGAACCGTTTCCAGGCCCAGACGATTGACTGTAATTGCACAGCAGGCAGACATCACAGTTATCTGTCTTCTGGGAACGAGATCAACTAAAATGTACCGCTATTGTATTTGTAATGCATTTCGGTCACAGTCAGGCTGTTTGACAAGCGAAAAGATACCCAGAAGACAAACGGATATGCAAAAATTAAATCAGCTGGCTTATCTCAGCTGTTGTTTGCCAACCCTGCCCCTTTGCCGAAACCCCCAACCTCAACTGCAAGATGGAAATGGTGTGAGGTAGAAACAAGAAATGGAGGCAGAGCACGGCAATCTATATATAAAATATACACATGACGACAACTGACTCATGGATTGGCCCATTCCGCCGTCTATCACCTGGGAAACACCTGCGACTATGACAGACTGTAGTGATAGAGGATTGTCACCATAAGCAGTTATTGATAATTCTTCTTTTGTTAAAACAAATAAGTTATTCTAATGAAAAATGGAAAGAAATCAACGGTTGCCACCTAAATGCTAAATCCAACTTCATACCAGAGAATGCATTTTTTTTTAATATCCTTTGATGTCTCAAAGAGACACTTGACTTATAAAAACACTTCCCATGTGATTTTGATGTCGCTGTTCATTGCGTGTGGAACACATGAAAGATTCCCACTTTACAGAAGCACTGTTTGTTTTCAGGCAATGAATAAGGGCCTGGTTTGTTTAACAGATGTATTTCCATTTAGATCTTGCCAGAGACAGAAATACTAAAAACATATTAGGAAGAAGATCATCTATTTTATATAGCTAATGCACAGCGATGGTGCGCCACCACTGCAAAGATCATTTATTTCATAACAACCCATGAAAACATCCCCGACGCGTGCCAATCACTCTGTCAATACCACCGCAGCGTCAACCAGCTACACATATCGATCCGTTTCTCATTATTGCTCTAACACAATCTTTTGGCTTTATGCTGTTTATCTCCTGTTAGTAATTTAGAAGATGGAAACCATCCATTAACGGAGAGCAAATTTAATCTACAGCGTAGCACCGAGGACAGAAAAGACTCCTCCCGTCACCAGGGGGCTCCTCAACAGTGATACTTTACTTATGTGCTTCAAATCAACTAGGAGAAAGACCAGGTTTAGCTATTAAGCAAGTAGTGTGATTGCACCAGGGGCCTTGGGATAAAAGCAATGTTATGTCATGCCTGGAAGCAATTAGGTGAGTATTCATCGCTTCCAGGACTTGTGAGCGATGCTCCATTCACTCCCTTACCTTGTTTCTCCTTCCTGTTGCCTCATTCCTTCTCACCTCCCTCTGTGCCTCTCTCTCTCTCTGTGGAGAAGTGATGCATGGCACAGGCAGGGCTGCTGAACAATCATTAGTGGGGTGGCACAGGTGAGGTGCCAGGGGGGTGTGGGGCGGGAAAGGAGGACAGGAGGCAGGTACGCTTTCCGCCTGGGGGTGTTTCCCGGGGACCCAAATGGGAACAGACGCGTCGCCGTAAACCCGGCACCGGCGGTCACGATTCCGAGGACAGGTAGAACGCAAGCGGGCACCCGCTCGTGAGCGTGGGGGCGGGCAGCGTGATCGGCGCCATTATTAGGGAGCAGCTTGCGGTGATAATCAAAACGGCCGTGAGGCAGGCGAGACGGAACAAGAGGAGACGGTAATAACCGTAGGTAAACAAACATATATGAATCCTGAAAAAATCTAACAGGAACCTATAGGCTGTGAGAGTGAAATACATTATAACCCAGTGTCACATAACACTGGGATAATTGGCCCACCCCCCTAAATAAATGGACAAGCACACACACATTATTTTTGTTGTAGAAGCAGGTTTAAAGCAAAGCTGTCATTTTTCATGCACCTCCAGGCCTTACCGTTCCCATTGCAGAAGCTGATCCAGAAGACAAGGACAGATATTATCAACAGTGAAAATGGGAACAGCGGCAATTCAGAAGGAGCCAAACATGTGTATTACACTGATAGTGATTAGAAGTAATCACATCTGCAGGGTATTCCTGTTCCTTAAGGCTTCCACATCTTTTTAGAGCATCTGAATTATTAAAAGCTGGTAGATGTTTTACTAGAAAATCGACGCCCCTTTTTTTTCACACGGATCTCCCAGCCACAGATGTCGGTCTTAATTACTGAGTACATGTTCTCACCTTCACCGCAATGATGCATGGCTGCTGAGGTCACCGCAGGCCACACCCGAGCCTTCAGCGGCTGGCGGGCAGGACCGAGACACGGCGCATTTTCCTCAGGGCTCGCAACAAGTAAGGCTGAGATCATTACCGAAGTTCATTCCACCCTCCCAAGTCTTCCATCTTTTCTTCTCAGGTTGCGAGTGCCCATTATGGCTCTTTCTTCCAGCCATCCTCTTCCTCAGTCGATTGCTGCTCTCTGCTGCACGAACGGAAAGTCGATAGATATAGGTAAGTCGGCAATAAATCAGCTCTCCATTACGGGGTGGCCGTGCGGCGATGGAGTCGCATGGTAGCTCTTCGCCGTGCCCGGTAATCCGTCATTATCAGAGGGGAAATAAAAGTCATTCAGGGCAACAGAGTCTACAGGAGCGCGCGGCCGGGGGCATGCAGAGGCACTTTAGCAACAGGTATCGATTAACCTTTAGAGAGCAGAGGGAGAGCAATAGGCAGCGGGACACCCACACCTATGGGCAAACGGGGACAACTCAAACATGCACCTGTACACATGCCACACACACTCCCTCGTGGAGCTTTTGATAAATTCCAGAATGTGCGTGTTTGCCACCAGACAGGGTGTCAGGCTCACCTTGAAGTACAGGAAGCTCAATACCAGTCTATTTCTAGCCTGACAGATTAATTATCGTTTTTCAGCCGGTACACCTCACTTTTCAAAGGGATGCGATAAAGTGAGAACTCAGAAGTATCAGAAACTGTAAGTTTGCTCCAGGTGAAGCAAAATACTTTGTAAAATAGCACAATATATGGAATTCTATCATATGTTTATCTAAACATCTCTTAACTATAGGTATAGAAAGAAAGTACATGCTATTAATATATTATACTCTACATTTATAACATGTCATATTTACTATTACAATTGTATTAGAACACAATAACACAACACAATAACACAATAGCATAGAGCACTGTGCGTCTGCACCTTGAATGCAAATCAGCAAAAAGAACAATCACAACTATTAATGTGGTTTTGTGGCTGCCCTTTGAAATTACAACCCCTTAAGTTTTAACAGGTACAAAAATGAAAAATAACCAAGCAAAATTTTAACCTGAAAATCATTAAATTCTCAAACTTTCTGCAGGAACACATTTGAGGTTTTCCTGCTGCCATGAGAAGTCGTCCATCTGACACCAGAAAAGCCACAGTTTTCATCCCTTAAGATCTACACAGTCAAAGGAATCACACAGAAGACATGTGAATCTGAAATTTAGTAACAGGAAAAATCAGAAATGCATTAAAGAGCTTTCTGAGCCCCAAGACCACAATCGTCAACCGCTGACACTAACTACAACTCTAACATGCAACCAGGCCCTTTCAACAGAGATGTAGATGTGGTTTAAAGACACGCTGTTAAGTCTGGTCACATCGTCTTTTAGAGGACACCGTCTGCACTGATAAACACTGATTAGACCCACGGCTGATCAAAGCAGAATGACACTAATCTGAAAGCAGTTGCTTCTGTGTTATTACAAGACTCATCACCAGCAGGCTCAGAAATATAATTAACCATATTTTTCAGAAAGTGAGCCCAGCACTTGCAGCACCATTTATAGTGGAAAAGCCACTTAAATAACTAGCAAATGTTTGATTTCACCAAGCATTGGAATCTAAAAACACCAAGGTGGAATTTGAATTGAGAATGCATATTTATGTTTTTTGTGCTAGTTCTGGACTTTTAAAAATCCCACAGAAAGAGAATAGTTTTCAGTATGTATTTCATGCAAACTCAGTTGCAGTGAAGGACCTCCAATCTTCTCATAATCAAAACATTTAGCATTTTTTTCTGGTGTTTTCGTAATGTAGTGGAAGGATTTTAACACGTTGATTGTATTATTTCAAGTTGAGTGAAACACCTCCCTTTGATTTATTTTTAAACCTACAGTTCTGCAGATGAGAGAACCGCAATCAAGAAATCACGCAGGGAATCAACATGGGAGGTATTAAGAGGGTCCCCAATGGCCACATACATGCATGCGGGGGTGCCTGCGTTTACGCATCAATCTACTGGATCGGGCGGTTCGGATTGCTGTTGTTGTCCCATGTTTAATGTTCCATGTCTGCCTGCCCAGCAACAGGGAGAGCTTTCTTTCCAAAACAACAGATCGGAGTGCCGATCACACATCACAATTGGCTAAAAGCTTCATGGCAGCGGTATCAAGAGACTGGGACAGGGGAAAGCGGGTGAACCCAGCAAAAGGGTGCCCACAGAGGCAGCTGGGTGCTCTGTCAACCACAAATATTCCGCAACACACGATCAAGTCTTGCACGCGCACGACACCCAAAAAGTCATGCGTGTGCATCCACACACGCCTCACACGTTCAGTCACCCACACACTCACAGAAATAGGCAGATACACGCCTACAGACAGGTACCAGCTCCCAAACTACATAAATAAGACTCATGCCAGTTATACCCTTGGACAGAGCGGGAGGAGAGAGCTGGAGACATGGGTGAGATAGACAGGTAATAGGGCAGCACCCCCTTCTCATCACAAACTGGACCGGCGCCGGTGGGATGCTGGTCAATTTGGCTATTGCAGAACACCCGGCCCAGATGATAAAAACCAAGCGACCTCTTTGTTAGCGGGCACACACTCATCAGGCAAGACACTTTAAATGGCCACGAGCGAGTTATTTTACCCCCGTTTGACAGTTCCACCTCTCCACACAGGGAGATGGTGACAGAATATGGCCATATGCCTGGCTGTAGGAGATATTGGACTAAATCGGTTCAATCCTTATGCCTCCCAAAACAGGTACTAAAATTACTCCTGTCACCTCCTCAATAACAGAAGTGGTACAAAGGGCTTTGCCTCCCCAGGCATAAAAATTTCCCCTAACGTGATAAGGCCAGATCGGTTGTGCTGATTCGACTCACAGAGGTAGTCATCCGTTTGTCTAATGCCAAGAGGCACGATTTCTGTGATAAAAATGAACATTCTCACTTGGATTTTCTTTTTAACGAGGCTGTTATATCACCATGTCACCGACCCTTCAAAATATTACTTTGAGAACCTATTCAGTTGCATCCATAACTTCACAGACATGCGAAAGCATGAATCAAAGGCCAAAGCCTTCCCAGTAATCCAGTTTATAATGGCGCCAGTCAGTTGAGGGTCGCAGACTTCCAGCTCCTAGAATTGGGTTTTAATTAGCACCTGATCAACACATGAAGCTCCAGGTGAAGCTGGGCACTACCCCAATAATTGCTTCAATAGAGCAATTAAAAGCTGAGGTTGACCAAAAATTGGCATCCCCTGTAGACCTCAAGGACCAATGTGTGTCGCAAGTTTACGGAAACCCATAGAGAAAAGCTTGAGCGTCCCCTAGACTGACAATGAGATTTTCTTTTCTCATAAAAATTTGCTGGGAGACCAGCTGTAACTCGCTCATTTAAAGTGTGAAAAACTGAGGACAGAAATCCATATCTCAGTAGATGTCATCCTGTTAAGAGAAGCCTTTTTACCTATAGAGAACCAGAATATCCCAGCACTGCCTTTCTAAGGAATACAAAGCTCCCTCTGTGTAGCCATTACTTTTAACATTAAAGGTATCCGCATCTTCCAAGGCATATGCACAGGTGTCTAATCCCCGGAAAATGCAGTGATTGAAGATCCCAGCTTGTAAATGAAATGCTACAAGTTCTTTTTCTGGGCCGGACCCTGTCCCTTCAGTGCGATATTACAGTCGATATATGCAGCCATACAAATGAGGACATATGTTACTTTGCATATCACATAATGATGACACAGGTGCAGTGTTTGGGAGTTAGGGTTATGTAATTAAAACAAATGCAATTGTAATCCATTACAGTTATTGAGAAAAAAATGATAACACTTCACCAGAGCGGGTACACATAATGTAGTACTACCCTCTTACTTAATGTATTAATTAACCAAAAACTAAGTGTTATTCGTGTACTGATCCCATCATTGTTCATTATTAATCAATCATAATGATTAATCTATTTCATGCAGTTACTGTATTTGTTCATGATTTGTACTTGGGCCCCATCAAGTGTTACCAAAATATGCAATTAAATCATAGTTACTAATCAAAATGTTGGTTACATCCGAATTTATTCATATTCCTTGGTTAAAAAAAGCTTACATGTATAATCTAACATTCCTTGTTTTGCTTTGCTTATTTTTACTGTTCAGAAATGACTTCAACATTGAAATTGTAGACGTCAAACCTGAGGAAACATATACAGGTAAGTTAACGTAACTGCAATCAGTCACATAAATCAAAGTACCTCCCCCCTGCCCCACCATCTAATTTACGTGTGGTCAAGACATAATTTAGCTCTATATTTTGCTTGGTGCCCATCCCATAGGTTACATGTATTTAATCTTCATTCGTGACAAATTAGCCTGATTGCTAGCTAGCTAGCAACACCTCCGTTTATGAACCCTTTAGCTAATGTAGGTCCTCATGTAATAGTGATGTAGGTATCTTATATTTCACGAAATATAGCGAACAGTACCCTGTCCTTGATAGTTCTATCACCACTCAGCACGAAGTTGACCTGAAGGTAGACTTGGTTTGTGGTTTGTTGTGGCGTGTGTGCTTTAAAATCAAAGCATTGCAATCGTAATTCAAGTTATAATGAAGAACTTTTAATAAGAGAAACCACTGTTGAGTACTGCTGTGAGGTTTATACTGCCTGGTGTCATTTTTTTAGGACATTTCAACTTTATTGCCCAGTGTATAACCAAGTAACCAAATGTAATCAGTTACATTACTTTGGTCAAGTAGTCGAAATAGTGGTATTAGTTATAATATTTTTAACAGGGTAACTAACCATCTTCAATCTATTACACTTCAGCAGTGTACTTCCCAACACTGCAAAGGTGTGATATTTTTACCACAAGCCCATGCTGGGTTAATCGTTATGGATGGATGGGATTTGAGCACTGGGGTCTGGGAGAAAATAACTTTAAATTAAACTGGAACTAATCTGACATAAAATGCAGCTTTAAAGGAGAACCTGGCTTCCTTTATTTCCTTTAGGCTGGAGCCCATCCTGGGAAGTAGAGGGCCCATGGTACTGTTGTTGTTACATAAGAACATAAGAACATAAGAACTATACAAATGAGAGGAGGCCATTCGGCCCATCAAGCTCGCTTGGGGAGAACTTAACTAA
>JABFDZ020000066.1:14067179-14081814 GCA_019775955.2 Pollimyrus isidori | reverse complement strand
CCGACCCGGACCCGGCTGACCATTTAAAATATGGACCCGAACCCGTACGGGTCCCGGGTCGGGTCCCGGGTCCTCGGGTCTCGGGTCCTCTGTGAAGACCTCTAATCCAGTGCACCACCATGCCGCTCAACTGTAGCTGTTTAATAGATTGTCTTTATCAAAAAACTTGAAAATAACTTGCTTAACATTACTGCCAGTGACTTGTTTTCCATAATCTCTAATCTGGTTAGGATTGGAGTCTATCCCAGGAATCAATTGGTATGAGGCATGTTACACCTGAAGAGACTGCCAGTTTATCACATTGCATCATATAGGTGGTAACTATTCAGTAGGTGGAAATCCAAAGTAACACTGGGAAAGCATGAAACTCCTACATCTTACCCACAATCCCCAGAGGCACATGCCAAGGTGGGTGTCTCACTTACATGCTAGCTCATTCATAATTGATCTTCGTTCATAGTGAGGTCTTTGGCACCAGCTGAGAGACAGTGAGGTAACTATGCTGAAGTTCTTAGGGTGCCTGTGTGGATCATGGAAATGTTCACGGTAAAACGTCAGAGTGAATTTAATCTTCAAGTTCTGCTGGGTTTAAACATGAAATGCTTCAGAACAGATTGTATTTATATATAGCACATATGCAACTTCAGTGTAGATACATGCCACAACCCAGTCAGTTCATATACTTGAAATCAGATAACGTTGTATTTACACCCAACAATGTTTCATGAAACTCATAGACCAAAAGTATCAATGAGCACTGAATATTTGCATATCATTTACATAACTTTAATTTTCATATTTCTGATCTATTAACACATTCAAGTAGATATACCATACTCTTTGTTCAATGTAAGACCTGCACCACAGGACAAGCAGTCGGATGATACTGTACATGGAGAGCTTGCACTGCTACGGTGAAAAGGTATTTACTAAAATTATGAAATGAAAGCCAGTCATTGTCACTGAAAACAAGGGTTTCTGTTACTTGTTGGTATTTGGTAAGGGCTATACACCAGCATTACTCACTGCTATTAGGTGAAGGCTCCATTCCTTTGTTATTCACTGCTTTTAAAATCTATTAAATGCCATCCCCTCTGGCCTAGAAGGAATAATTAGACTGATGGATGGGTCAATTTAATTATTCCTGAAAATAATATTCAATTATCTACTTCGCAACTCTCTGAACCTTGTGCCTATTTATAGGGCTGAAGTCCCACACGACTGGATTTTATCTTTTTTCCATCTATCTTTTCCTGCATAACCAGATTAATTTTTCCCCTAAAATACTGCCTATTAATGCAAACATCACTTGGAGAAAAAAACGACTCTCCCACCCATACTCTCCTAGATATATTTTTGTTTTTCACTCTTAACATAAATCTGCCATAGTGTGGTAATCTGAGTCATGACAACCATTTTCCATTGCCAAACATGTCCCAGAAAATAAGAAAAATATGCCACTGCCATATGATTTATTTTAGCTCAAAGTTTCTTTGGAACCCAGGAAAATCACAAGGTGGATAATATGTGTGGGCGTGTTCCATTTTATTTTAACAACAAAGTGTGGCTGTAATACAACAGGCGGCAGAACTCTCAAGGCTTGGTAACTGACCATGATAATCCCAAGTGAATTGAACATTTTGTCAACTGCAGATTCAGATCTTTCTGGATATCTAATATAACGAAAACAGCTGATCGTAATTTTATGGTATATTATGAAATTAAGAATCTCAGAATCATCCAATTAAATCCTGGGTCAGGCTTTAGTTTTGTACGTTTGGGTTTCAGTGAGTGAATTGTAGGACTAGCGCTATGTAAATGATGTGCGAACAAAGTGCATATGTGATCATCTGACACGTAATACATTTTATATGTAAATTTTAATTGTATTTTTGTTTGATAATTAAAAACCAGTTATTTAAAATTTAAAAAACGTAAAAAGATTTAAAAGTAAAAAGAGCACAGATTTATTACTGTTCTTAGTCTATTAGACAACGTTTAAATTAATTAGATGTTCTGAGTATTTTACAGATTCACAAGCATTATTTTACTGACATTGAATGTTTGGTTTTACCTTGGTTTAAAGCAAAAATTCTGGATATTTTTATATGTTGCTAGATTCCTATAAACTTGATGGAATATTAATGTTGTGCCAGCAAACCCCATAATGTCTGTCATCCTACCCTAGGTTGGTGTCATGCCTTGTGGGACGAAAGACTGGACAAACATGAAAGCAAAACAGAAAAGGGATTCATCGAGCTAAATGAAGAGACACGGCAAACAAACTGATTCATGAGGGATCAAAAACAGAATGACTAGAAATGAGGAAAGGCACAGGGAAGAGGAAAGTGTGACATCAGTCTCTGGACTGGGGAGACATATGTCCACATATATACTGGACTAACAAGGGAGCTAACAAGAGGCAGCTGAGAGTGATTAACACAAGGGTTAGGAACAGGAGGCAAGATAGACAAGTAACACGCCAGGTAGGAGACAGAAGGGTAAGGTGAACATGACAAGCAAGACATGATAGTTGGGATTGGTTGGCACAAGTGCGCAGTTTTTCATAAATGAATTAACTATTTCCAGTAGTTGATTTCTGTAATCTAGTGCAGGGGTGTCAAACTCCAGCCCTGTTCCACTACACATAATTCAGCTCAAGAGCTGTGCTGTAATTAGCACAAGGAGTTGAATCAGGTGTGTTAAACGAGGGTAAACCAAAAACTGTACAGGGCTCCAGCCCCCCAGGACTGAAGTTTGACACCCCTGATCTAGTCTGTCTGATTGAAAACTTTACAGACCAGCCCATTCTCCCTGAAACCTGACGTATCAAGGTTTCAAAATAAGCAGTATCTGTGAACAGCTGCGATATCACAAGAATGAGTTTTCAGAAACGTTATAAATACAAATTTTAAAAAATAATACTTAAACAACTGTATAATGAAAAACACAGCCAGTGTTCCAGGAAGCAGGATAAAGCAGTCTTTTGAAGACGAGAGAGAAGTCATCGTTTGTCCTGTAGGATTAGCACTTTGAAGTTGGATTTCTGCGACAGTATATCAGCCCTTTAAGAGAGACACAGCAGCACGGCAGATCGAGGCTGTATTCGGCTCACACTGGGAATGTGTCTCAGGCACGCCCGGCACCGGCTTGCGACTCCGTCCTAACTCATTTTTCGATACCCGCATCTCTCAATCGGGGGCATTGGGCTGCCACAATGTTTGCCTCCCTAGTTTGCCGTCCTTCTCTACCTAAGAAATGGAGACCCGTGTGCATCCAAATGAGCATCCCTGCAATTTCACTAAGGATTAAAGCGAAGTGATTCTCAAAGTGGCTTCTTCCGGTTCTAAATACTATAAGTTAGTGTTTGCCAACCCAATCCTTGGGGATCCCCAGAAAGTCCACAATTTTGCTCCTTCCCAGCTGCCAACACACCTGTACCAGACAGTCAATGCTCCTCAATGTTTTGTACAGATGTGTTGGTACTTGGGCGTGACCCAATAGGTGGACTGTCTTGGGTCCCTAAAGACTGGTTTGGGAAACACTGCTACATTCCAGCTTCCCAAACGACTCACACCCATGATTAGTGTCTTAAGTATGAGAGATGCCACTCGTCGGATACTCACACCCAAAACCCATTGGTAAATATACCTCCCAGCCCCATTTGAGGTCAAGTGTCCGGGCCAGTCCCCAGACCCAGTACTCCCAGAACCCTCTGAGGGTCCTTATTCCACACTCAGCCTCACCCCATCTTCCCAACACTTTCTCGCATCATGCTCTTACTGGCTTTAAGATGGCACCAAGTGCCCAGCTGGTGCTCAGCCCCCTCGGTAAACCTTGCTGACCAGGGGTGGCAAATTTATTGTGATTGTCAGTGATTGCTAAAACTTCCAAGTAGAGAGGGGAGGCTCCTCTACGTAAATTTAATGGGATCACTGGTGATGGGTAAGTTTGGCATATCCCCTCTGTATCATTTTCTGACTGGGGAGGGGAGTTGTCCTCAGTATATTTTGTGTGATCATTTATGATCAAAAAGGGCCACTCAGAAAGGGGAAAATATTTTGGACAAATGGGGCAAGTTTTCAGGCACCCTAAGCCCCCCCCCCCCCCCCCGTGCTGCCATAAAACCCTCATCACACCTCCCTTGGCATCACCCCACTCATCACTACTGCGGCAGTTAAGATGACACTTTGTGTATGCCATCACACCACAAAATTAACCTCCAATGATTATTTACAATAACTTTATAATAAATGTCCTTAGAAGAGTACCTGTATGTGCTCTCTCCAGCCTGCTGCATTTTATCAAATTCTTGTCCAATCTACACACTTACAGTTTATATCAACATCAGCCAATCAATTCGTTTGTCAGATTTTTTTTCATGTCATTCCGCTAATCACAGCTCTAGCTAATCAACAGCAGACCGATTGCTGGAGGATTTGGAGAAGATATTTGCTCAGTAAACAACATGGTAATAAACGTAGCATCGTAAAGCAGACTATAGTATTTCTCCCATGTTATATATATGACATGGCGCCCTCTAGTGGCGCACTCTAAGGTGCTCAGATTTTAGCAAGATGTTTTTTAATCGAACTTTTTCTTATATTAAATTGGTGTGATATATATGAATCTAAATCACATCTTCTGAAACAGAGAGAAAAAAACGGCACGACCAGTCATGTGGCCTGTTACTGTATAGCAGTGGAATTGCGTAGTCAACTACACCTAAAGCTGTTTGTTCCGTACTATGAATATTTTCCTTTTATATATTTGTTATTATGTGTCCTATGATGATTTAAGCAGTAGATTTGGACAGTGAAGTTTTGAGGAGAGGATACCTGTGATGCAGAAGTGGCATATGCAGGACAAAGTTCTTCACATGCATAACAGGATGTTATTTAAAAGGTAAACGCATTTTCGTATTTTAGAAATTCCGCTGGCTGTGATATAATATTGCAAATTCTACATGTTACTGACAGGGTCGCTGGTAACGGTTGCTAGGAAATTGAGGTTACTGGGTCTTCATTTCTAGTGCATATGCGCATTGCATTTTATGTATAACCACGCCATACATAACAGAACGAAATACGTAAGGCATATAAATGCATATTTCGCAAAACTTGTTTTCTAAAGAAACATGTCTCTCCCTATCCTGTCACTTGAGGAAAAAAACAATGTGAGTGTGACTCCGAGTCCTTTGATTTGTGAATCTGTGCCCCCCTGCGTCTCTCTCTCTCTCTCTCTCTCTCTCTCTCTCTCTCTCTCTCTCTTCCTCTCTCTCCCCCAGCAGAGCGATCGTCGGTGATTGGCTGTCCCGGGCATCGGAGGCCGGAGGCTGGCGTTTCTGTGCGGCGCTCATCCCCGTGTCCGTGTTTACACCTCAAGCATTACTGGAACGGAAAAACGCGGATGCAGAGGATGAGGACACGGAGATAGCAGCTGTGGACAGTGGATAGATAAGCCACTTGTGCTGTGCCGGACTGCAACCGATTCTACCCAGTTTTCTGCTGGGTAGAAAAAAAGGATTTTACTTTTTTTACCATTTAGTTTTATTTTACAAGTGTTAATTGTATGAGGCTTTTCCCCTTACAGAATATATGGATCAGTGGACTGGTGGCGCTGAAAAACCAAACTTTTCCTGATTTGTCTGGGTCGATATGGTTTGTTAATTCATACTTGGGTGGAGTTGATACAGAAGGTCGCTGTCGCGTGAAGAAGTTGGTGGTGTTTTTCATGAATCGAATTACTGGACTGTGCCTCCTTTTAATTTGTTGACTATCTTTGGGAACTTACAATTCAATCCCGATCATCTGTCCCTATTTATATATGACAAAAACATGTGTGTCTATACATTTAAATAGTTTTTTTTTTTGCTTAATTGGTTTCTAGTTGCTTGCCATTTAACTTAGAATACCAAAATAATATCTTGTCATACATGGTGCCGGAAAAGTTTATTTTTTGAAAAATAGATCGTTACCATCAAACGATAAATCCAACGCGCAGAAAGTGGAAGGGCAAACCCAACGTTTCCGAAAGCACCAAGGGACTTATCGCGGTGGCGAGACCGGGAAAAGATGCTCACTTTGCGGACACGTCGTGACGAGGGCAGTCGTCCCCTTTTTATTCTGCTCCTCGTCTATGGATCCTCTCTTGCGGAAGCAGGTAAGGGCGAAAGGCATCCTGATCGTTACAACAATTATGAACGTGTGACGATCATACATTCCCGATGTTCCTGTGTAAAAATAATAACAATAGTTGATAATTAATATCCATTTAAATTGAATGTAATTATATATTTTGCGGGAATAATGAATAATATGTATATTTTGTCGATTCGTTAAATGACCCTGGGAGAATCAGTGCTGTGTTTAGGTAGCAAAGAATGTTGCAAATGTGATTTTACCTGTGGATTTTCCGTCCGTAAAGGAAAGTGCTGGGTGCACTAGAGCCACGGCCTCTTACAGTACATGCATTTAGATACAAACAGGGCCGATGCGATTCAGCTCGGATCCAAACTGCGCGCAGGTGCCAGGCGCCCAAACTTCCGTGGCGCCTGTGCACGATTGACTGACGCCCTTCACGCTGCTTCTGCTTCAGCGAGCGCTCATTCAGCTCCAGCGGGACTCCTTCAAGTTTTACCGGTGTCAAAATACACAGGCCTTTAATAAGGTACATTTAAACATAGCGATGAAAAACTCACGTCGGGTGACTTACAGTCACATAGATACCCGTGAAAATCGATATGGCATTTTTCTTTATCAATGAGCAATTTTGGACAAAACAGTTTTTCACGACTCAGTTATTGAAGCGCTTCGCTGGTTTGGGATAAATGGGGCTGCAAATATTGTGAGGCCAAATATTGTAAATCCGGCATACTAGCTTCACGTGCCATCACTGAAATACAGGAAGAGCTGTGACTCCGATTCTACATTCATTAGCCGTTTGAAACGTATATGGACAATGTGATAACAGTACAGTATGTGTCATAAAACAGGACATTTTGTTAAAACTAGACCAATTGGCATAGTTTACATCAATCATATAACTTATTAAAATTAAAAAATGTTACCATTAATTTGCAGATAATTGAACAATATTGAAATTAACTGCAGTCAGGAACTTTTAGTAATTTTTGGTCCAGCTCATAGGCCTGTAATACACTCCAAGATGTCATATTAGACTCTTTGCTGGCATTTGGTAGAAAGTTTGGATTATCTACAAAGTGTGATACTGCGGCACTGAAAATCCTGCCTGTTTTAATGACACAAAAAGCACAGGAAGAAGCTGCGACTTTGTGCCGTGGGTCGCCTCTTACAAGCAGAGAAGAAAGAGGCCCCCCGCTGTGCAGAGAGTAATTAAGGTTTCGCTCAGTGCCTCCCCGGCCCCTGATAAAATCAGAAAAGAAGGGAATATCATTTCAAAAGTAAAGAAAGAAGCAGAACTGCCAAAGTGCGCCAAGTCCCTAAAGGAAATAGCACATGGCGCATTAAAACCTCCATTCTAAATATAGTCGGCTCTCATTTTTAGCCAACTTTGTCAGTGGCAGTGTCGTTTTTTATTCTAGGATTTCACAACATTATGTAACCATTTTCTCTTCAATTTGTAGCCCATACACTTACATCATAACTTTATTAATACTGCAACAACATTATGTTGCTACTCACATTGTGTGCTTAAGATATTTTATTCGATGTTCGTGTATTTAAGCGGATGCACAGCGACATGCGAGTGAGGATCAGGGAGCCGGGTCAGACAGTCCCTGGAGCAATTGGGGTTAATGGCCTTGCTCAAGGGCCCAGTGCTGATATGATTACTCTGTCGGGCCTCCGGATTTGAATCAGTGACTTTCCGATCACAGGCCCCGAACCCACAGAGCCACACACTGCGTTTTTTTTGTATCTGCTTTTGTATTTTCAAAAACTCCTATATGCTGTTAATACTGTTAATACAGTACTAATCGTGTAACTTTTAACTTAAAAATTAATGAAAGATATGTGGAGATTTTATATATTACATGCATGAACATAAGCATGTGTTTTTCATAAGAACTATACAAACGAGAGGAGGCCATTCGACCCATCAAGCTCGCTTGTGTACAGTAGCGTTTTTAGTACAGACAAGCTAGAAATGTCATCATGCTAATAATGGGGTGAGACAGGCCTCCTGCTGAGAGAAGTCGGTGACTGGAGCAAGCTGTTGGGCCTGTAACCTGCAGGATACCCAACGTCCGCACTGACAAGCGACAGTGAAGGGGGGAGTGCTGCCTTAAATCAAAACCAACGGCCACCTGGGTATAAACAGGTCATTGTCAGTATCAGCTCTCTTCTCTCAGCCGGTGCTCAGTAGGCTGTGGGATCTTGCTGTGTAAACTTACAAAATGTGTATCTGCGAGTAACTAGTCTGGTATATCCGTATTGGATAAGCCATTGGAAGATGGAGACCACTAAATAGGTCGACATTCATTGTTACTGACCTGGGGAGTAACTTTCCGCTGTGTGTAAAGACGAGATGGACAAAATGTAAACTGATATGCAGTGCTTTGCCGTTTTTCTTCCCATCCATCAAAAAGTACTGGAAAAAGTTTTTCACGAGATGCTGAAATGAGTATTTCCAAGGCAACACAGTCGTAACTTGTTCAAATAAATGCATTTCAAAATCAAGGGACCTGCGATTGTTTTGATAGCCTTCCCCAGTTGGTGCCAGTGTGCTCTGGAGTATGACCTTGGCAGTCCTGCGTGAACAGCAGTGCTTTACGCTAAGTCGCGTGCGAGCTTCGCTTGCCCCGCAATCAGATCGTCACAGAAGGGAACCTTCTGATGGCTTAATGGATTAAGGTTTCCGCTGGAAGAGAACAAAGACTGTACAGACTTGGAGGCTGAGCACGAGGCTGAGCAGTGTATGTTGCACCATTTAGCATGGCGCTGTCATAATTTCCTGGATGCAACGACAAACAGCAAAACGGTGTATTACAGCATATCTTGGACACTGAAATACATGCACGCATATTTTGTGTGGTATGTATACCTGTCCTATACTCCCACCCCCCCAATCTTCAGTGCTTGCGTAGACATCCCAGAAAAGCTGCCTGTGTTTATTAAAAACGGAGTGGAGGAACAGTTCTGAAATCCTAGCATGTGAAAATAACGAATAATGAATAGCATTGTGGGTAGGGAGACTGGAATCCTGCCCATTGTTGAACTACCTTCAGAATGAGGTACTGGGGGGGATGAGCAGGGGGCTGTAGCATAGTCCCAGTTTCTCCAGTGCCCTGCCCACAGCTCAGTGAGCAGAAATCCCAAAAGAGAAGATTAAGAGCAGTGTGATCATAGGTATTGCAATATTCTTCCAGGTTCCTCTGTACCCTCATTAGCAGATTCTTTTTCCCTGTCATTCTCTCTTTCTCGCTCTCTCCATCTTGTTTTCATCCCTGTCCCTCTCTGTCTGTCTGTCAGTGCTTAGGATGTGCTGAGCTCAGATTTCTTGCCCGGCGCGCTGCGCTCCATGTTGACATACACATTAATTACCGCGGCTGCCAGGAAGAACGCCATCTCCTCGCCACATTGCCAGCCTGCAGGAGGAGGAGGGATATCAAAGGAATGTCCCTCCTTAAAAGCGGGACGAGGTGGGGCACTTATTCTGTTGCTGCTTCAGAAGAAGGACTCGTGTTGTAGAAAAAAAGAGGGTGGCAAGAGAAGGAGAGGTGAAGCTGGAACAAAGTGACAATGCAAATCACAGGCCTGTGGGGTGTTGCCACCCAGTTGTGGGCCAGTTTTTTTCTGCAAAATTACACAGTTGAGTATGTTAGGCACTTCTGAGAAGTAGCACTGAAGTAATAATACTGGTAAAAAATAATTAAAGGTTTCGGGATACACAAAAAAAAACTACAAGAAAGCAGCAATCAGATAACAATATTTTTAGCCTGGGCTATGCAAGCTGTTGTTTTCACCATCAGAAGCGTTAGGACTAACTGCTGTGAGGCCCTGTTATATTTGTCTGGGCTTCAGAGTAAAAGTCTTCTAGACAGAAGTAGTTGGAAACAGTCAGATAAAGTACCCCAAGTGGTAAAAAAAATAGTCTTTTGTCAAAAAAACGTGAAAAAGAGATAGAGTGGGATAAACAGCAAAAGGTATGAAACTGTAGTGCAGCTGGGGCAGACAGGAGAGAGATGTGGAGACAGCGAGAGATGTATAGACTTTCATGTACAGAGAGGACTATAAAGACGGATGAGCTGTGTTGAAACATTCCGAGAGGCGAGAAAACCAACAGAAAGACGCTGACAAGCTGTGTTAGGCAGAACCTGCGGGCAGATAGACAGGCAAGGACTCACAAACGGAAGCTGGAGCAATGCTTCAGATGGATAAGACAGCCTGGAATTAAAAAGACAAGAAGACTGGACTGTCAGACATAGAGCCCTTCAGAAAGGTCAGACTAATGTAAGATAGTAAGCGCCTCGCACAAGTAGATCAGCATGAAATCAGATATGGTCCCATAGACAGATCAGTTTGGAGGCAGATAGCACTTTAATCAAGTCAGCATGGAGTCAGACAAACAGTGCTTTAGACAGGTCAGTTTGAAGTCAGATGGTACTTTAGACAGGTCAGTATAGAGTCAGACAGAACCGTAGACAGGTCAGTTTGCAGTGAGACAGACAATGCTTTAGTCAGGTCAACATAGAGTCAGACAGTACTTTAGACAGGTCAGTTTGAAATCAGCCAGGTCAATAGGAAATCAGACTGACAGTGCTTCAGACACATTCTGCACACAGACAGAAAAGCTGTGCAGTTTACAGATACCAGTGATACGGAGAGACAGGTTGTGCTGTTAATAGGCACAGGTACTGTAGGCAGACAGTGGAGTGGATGGCAGAGAGACCTGGAGTGCGGGCTCCAGAGCTTAGCCCTGAGCGCAGCAGTGCATTAGTTTAACGGCTGCCCAGGGAGCATCGCGGTAGCTGGGGAGGAGATCACCAGTGTGCCGTTTGCCTCGGCACTCCATTATTCATGGCTGCAAAGTGGCCGTGGTTAATATTTTAGAAGCGTTTATAATGCCTGCCCCCCCCCCACCTGGCGCCCCCATAGGGCACAGTGGGAGTGGACTGCTTCAGGAGTTTGGGTTAAGGCCTGCTGTGACAAGGTCCGACCAAAGTTTGGTTGGGGGGTGTTGAACAAAAGCTCAGCCGAAATCCAAGGAAGGGTAGCACAGATGCCGCTCACACAAGACAGCTGATCAGTGTGGCTACAGCGAAGCCAACAGGAGGATGGGCCACTAACTTTATCAGCCTCACGAGAGAAGCCTGGGAGGCTCCCAGAGAAGGGCAGTAAATGGGTCGAATGGGGGGGGATTGTAGTGGGGAATAAATCTCAGATAGATGGGAGTGAAGAGATTGACTTTTGAACATTCTTTATTTTCCAGAAAAAAGGAAAGACAAGTCTTGAGAAGTGGCATTCAAGCACCATTAAGCGCTTGGCACAGAAGGGGATGAGCGAGAGAGAGAGAGCAAAAAAGAGAGGAGAAATGGAGGGATACAGCAAGAGGGATGTTTTTATTAATGTCCTTATCGATGGAGAGAGCTTTCAGTATTAAAGGCAGACATGTTTAATGCTTTGCCAATACTGCGTGCATCGGTGCCGGCTGTAAATCAAGCAGAGGCCCAAAAGGGATGAAGGGATGGACAGGAAAAAGGGAAGGACCCTCCACTCCGGCAGATGGGAGTCAGGGAGATCCGTGATGAGCCCCCCCTGCCCCCTCTGTTCCGCCCTGTGGGGCCAGATGGGGTGGAGTGGACAGAGAGAGGGATGAATTACTCAGTGGGATTTCTTTGTGCGGGTACTGAATGCTGAAGGGGGGTGGGCCAGCTGAGAAAAAGGGGCCCTTTTTTTCCTGTGACGTCGTGTGGGGTGCAGGGGCCAGAGGGGGGGGGGGTCACCTGCCCTGAGTTTGCCCCGCGTGTCAGCAAGTGTTTGACTGACTGAGCATGAGTGCAAGTGTGTCCCATTCGATTGTTTCCATCCTGTTGTGGCCATTCAGGTTCAGACAAGCCTTTGAGCACTTTACGTTGTTGTGTGTGTTCATATGCAAAAGCTCCTACCCACTTCAGTGTGCAACCTGATGCTTGTGTGTGCCATTTTGCCCATGTGTGGGGGTGCCAGAGTTCTCACACATGAATATGGGCACACCAAAGGATAACTTTGGTCGTGCATTTCCACGATAGGCCTAGGAGTGCAGGCCCAATGGTAGAGTGATGTTTCCACAACAAGCAGCTCATCTCGTGACATCGTAGCGCTGCTGGTTTGGGAACGGCAAAGTCTTCCCGGACACCAAGCTTGGAAGACTCTCCCAGTCTCACATTTCGCAGAAATATGAGTAAGAAGGCGTGATGCGCATTTGTCCGCTCAGTGGCCCCAAGGCTAGTCTGAGTGAGTCTCAAAGTTTTTCAGGGGGCTGACGTTGCCCTCATCTTCTTAGCAAGGCTTTTGTCTTCAAAGGCTAGTTCAGCTGGGTCCATGCTGTGAGATTATGGCACTCACAGTTCCTATGTGTATGTGTGTGTGGTTTATTCCAAAGGCTTACAAAAGTATCTGTGCCTCCATAAAAAGTGATTATCAGAAGAGGCGATTGCACCTTCTGAGAGTTTGTACCTCCACATCTTCCAACATTCCCGGAGCTTTATTACCTTTCTTTCACTCTTTATTGACCTCGCCATCCATCCGTTCATATTCCAATCCCTCTCTTTCTTCTGTTTCTTCCAGTCAGTCTGCCATTTCATTTTCTTCTGCCATTTTATCTTGTTTATTTTAGCTTTGTGCTCAAATCCTCTGCCGCTCTCTCCTCCATCCTTTTCAGCCTTTACTGCCCCCCCCTTCTCTGACTCTCTCCCCCCTCACTGCCCCCTCCCAAGCCCTCCTGTGTCTATACCCCCAGCACAGTTTGAGAATTATGCTTTAGAAGTTGGCGTGGAAAATCACATTTCTCTAAGTTAAACGCTTATTAAGATCCCATCTGCCCCCCGGGTAAGGAAGTAAAGGGTGGGGGTGATGGGCTTCTTTGTTTGTTTTGCAAGGGGCATCAGTGCCACAGAGGGGGCTTTTCTTAGCACCCCAGTGCAGCTGGTGTTGGTGTAGAGGAATTGGGGAATAACCCCCTGGGAGAGACTGATATGGTGTATGTGTGTGTGATTGTGTTTGTGTGCATTTTTGTGAGAGAAACAGTGGGATTTCTGTGTGCATGTGTGTGTTTCTGAGGGACACATTGTATGTGTGTGCACATGCATATTATGCATGTTATAAGTCAAACCGTGAGGACAATGCATCTGTACACAGTAAAGCTATGTGTCACTGTGGGTGTGTGCTTGCGAGACGGATGGCATATGTCTCAGCGTGTGCATTAGGGAAGGGAGAAAACATCCATGACAGCAGCTCCCCTAAAGTGTGCTGTTTGATACCTCAGAGTCTCTACCTTTGACGTTTAAAGACCCATCATGCAGCAACCTCGCTCTAATTTACATACTCAGCTTGCCGCAATGGGAACGCGGACTGGGAGTGAGGAGGTTGTAGGTTTCGATCCCGGTCAGTCATCCCTTGGAGCACAGGCGTGCAGCCGCAGCTGACGCCACGCTGGCCTGACCCTGCAAACAGACCATTTGAGAGAAATTTGTGCTGTGGGTAGGGCCCTCTTGCCAAGCGCATACATAATGAAATGGCAGGAATTAAGGGCCGGCATCTTTCTTGGAGTTTATCGTAGCGTTTTCTTTCCCGGCCCCCGCTCTGTCACATGAGGCATGCTTTAAATTCTCCCCTCGATGCATCTTGAGTCCTAATCTCCGAATGGTTGATCCTACTTGGGGCACCAGGCGTGATGTGCTGCAGGCGGAGCTGAGAAGAGACGAGTGTTAGTCTGAAGGTCACTCGGAGGATGCCACCGCTTCTGAAACTCCAGGCCTGCACTTGGTGAAGCTTCTCCCGCCCCCCTTTTCCTTTAGCCGGGAAGCAGAAATATCGCATCTGGCATTTACTGTGTAGAGATCCACTCCCCTTCCTTCGAAGTGAGTCTGTGAGTGTGGTGTGTAGGAGTGACTCTGCTGATGCCTCCCTGTGAGTGTTCTCGTGTTATTGTGCATGTGTGTACCAGAGTGTATGAGAACACCTGCGTGCCAGCAGTCAGTCCCCCCGGCTTCTCGAACGTCTTGCGTTTGGATGGACAGATGGGATGTATGGCTGCCCTCGTACTCACCTCCCTTCCATACTGCAGCTCCACTGGGATTAGCTGGGGACTGTGGCGCTGGGACTGTACAGGGCAGGCACCGGGCCAAACGCCCCAAATCAGGTCCTGAATCCCAAGTGCGAGATCCCTGTAAAAGTGTTGGAAATGCATATGAACGATGCCCCCCCTCCCCAAGTCCTACCCCCCTTCCCACTGTCCAGGGTGTACAGCGTGTACAGCCCCCGCTGTGTAGTGCTTGCGAGATTACAAAAGCAGATGGACGGACATGCTGACGGGAGAGGGTTCATTAACTTAGTGCGTCTCGGATCAAACTCCCTGTCTGGGGGGGGGGGGCGCCCGGCCCCCCCCCCGGCGCCGGGGGGGGGGGGGGCGCGGGGGGGGGGGGGGGGGGGGGGGGTGGGGGATGGGTGGGGGG
>JABFDZ020000066.1:14022624-14038028 GCA_019775955.2 Pollimyrus isidori | reverse complement strand
AGAGACTCCTGTGCACAGACATGCACACCACATAGGCACACTCCCCCAGACAGAGACTCCTGTGCACAGACATGCACACCACATAGGCACACTCCCCCAGACAGAGACTCCTGTGCACAGACATGCACTCTCTGACGCACACATCCTTTTCTCTTTTTTGCCTTCATCCCTAACCCTGTCCATAACTTCCCACCTGCTCTCACTACGACCCTCTGCTCCTCTGTCGGTTCACTAAATGTCTTGACTGTCAGTGGCACTGAAGCATTAAAAAATCAATTCTAATCTATCTCTGGCCTCTCTTGTTTGTCTCCTGACCCACCTGCTCCCCTCCACGAATAAAACCACCTCCAGACAATCCTCACCTGCTTCACCCCTCGGCCCCCCCGGACCTAACGGCGACAGCCAGTTCCCTCCGAGGACCCCTGTTTTCCCTGCAACAGGGGGTGGTAGATCATAGCCACCACAAAATCCCCATGACCACCTCACCGCTGTTAGACCCCCTGCCCAGCCTAAAGATCAAAGTGTACAATTCATCCACGCTGTCTTCACTGGAACTCCCAGCCGAGGGAGCCTCGGGTGATGGTGAGATTCTCAGCCTGAAGATGGTGGGCTCTGGGTCCCGGCCTGACTCCCGTGAGCCTCATAGCCACACCCTCCCGCGTGAGCCCAGCAATAGCACTAGCGCCACCTTGGGGTGCCTCGGAGGACGCCTAACCATCCCCAACACAGGTAACACATAAACATGAATGTCCTTAACGCCACAGAAACCAGTAGCTTTTGCCACTGTGGTAATGGAACAGATAAATGGAGAATCTATAATGGCAGACACACACACCTTCTCCTCACCTCACCCTTCCTGTCTCCCTGACACTCTCCAGGTGTGAGCTTGCTGGTCCCACAGGGAGTGATTCCCCAGGGCAAGTTCTATGAGATGTACCTCATCATCAACAAGTGGGAAAAGACCACGTGAGTGTCAGGGCCCAGTGCCGCAGACTGCCCCCATCTGGTCCTGTCCACTCTGAGTCAAGGACACAATAAGCCAGGGGACTATGACATGTCACAGGGCATCAATCAAATACTGACATTCACAACCTACAAAGAAGGTTGCTGAGCTACATATGGCTGGGGGAGGAGTGGGTGGAGGGCTTTGGGTATATGTAAACAGAGGAACGGAGAAACTAATTAAATGCAGGGCCTATGTGCTCCTATGGGATACTGTAGAGTTAGCTATGGGTTTGTTTCTCTAGCTTTATTCAATTCCGCAGTCTTGGGGGCAGTCCATAGATACGTCATTAGCCATCCTCCACCACAAAATGGGATATCAGAACAGGGTCTCCCCAAGCCGCTGTTCTCTCTCTCCAGCTTTAGGTCTACAAAGCTCAGCTAGCGATAAATGTTGCAGTAAAGGTCGTGAACCTCACTCATTTCTCATTATCTCCACTAAAATGCAAATGATAATAATAAAAGTAAATTCTAAGTCCCTTATTACTCAGATTAAATTCTGTCTGGAGGATATTTGCTGGGCTCATTAGTTTTTCATCCACTTTTATTTTGAACATTTACCCGTAGGATAGAGGTGAAGAATTCTGGGTCTCAATAGTAACCCAGCATTGTTTTTTTGCAGAAGCTCGGCCCTTAATTGCTCTGTCGAGTTATTTTGAATTCAGCACTTCAAGAATAACTTGCTTACCCTGGGTTATAGGATGTTTATTGGTGGTTCCTTTGAAAATTGCCTCAGTAGCTGGGGAACATGAAGGTTTCAGCTCCACTTTGGGAAAAGAGGACAGCTCAGGAGCATGAGGCAAAGTTCTAAAGGGGGTCGAGGCTTAGCTAGTGGCCTTTTGAGTTTAACCCAGAGTTTGCCTTCGACAGGTTGCCATCAGAGGGCAGCCAGACGGTGCTCAGCCCTGTTGTGAGCTGTGGGCCTACAGGAATGTTGCTGAGCCGGCCCGTGGTGCTGACTCTGCCCCACTGTGCCCAGCTGGACCCACCCGACTGGACGCTCACTCTGAAGACACAGACTCACCAGGGCGAGTGGGAGGTGAGAAAGGGATGGGGGTTGAGGGGTGGGAAGAAAGTGCATGTGGGGGTGAGTGTGAAGAAAAGTGAAGTGAAGAGGGGGAAGCAGAAAGTGTGAGAGCCAAGCGGAGAAAAAAATGGTGGGAAAGATGGAAGCGTAGTGGAAACTTAATGCGCTGAGAATCACTCCTGGAAATCCATCATTTTAAAACTCCATTAGATCTTCACCTGGTTATTCTGTTATACATCTTTCTGACTGTAGGAGGTGCTGACAGTTGGCGAGGAGAGCCTATCGTCGCCCTGCTACCTCCAGGTGGAGGAGCAGAGTTTCCATGTGCTGATGGAGCAGCTGGGTACCTACAGCCTTGTGGGCCAGTCCACTGCACCGCAGCCTGCCTGCAAACGCCTGCAGCTGGCTCTTTTCGCCCCTCAAGCCCCATGCCTCTCCCTGGACTACAGCTTGCGTATATACTGCATTCAGGACACGCCTCATGCCCTCAAGGTCTGTCCTCCCTTCCAGTGCCCAAATCCTTGGTCCTAAGAAAGATTTTTAAAAATCACACTTGCTAGTGACTAATTTGCTGCATATATATTCTTTCTCCCTGGATAACAGGCCATGTTACCCTGTTGCACTATTCTAAACACAGTTTCTTTTTTTTGTTCCCGCTCACTCTCTGCAGGAGGTTTTGGAGCTGGAACGCAGTCTAGGAGGAGTTCTACTGGAAGACCCTAAGCCCCTCCTCTTCAAGGACAGCTACCACAACTTACGCCTGTCGATCCATGATATCCCGCACTCTCACTGGAGGAGCAAGCTGCTCGCCAAGTACCAGGTCAGACCAGTAAATCAGTCTGATGCATCTGTGCTGCTCAGCTGACACTCATATCTGAGCTTACAGTGTTCTGTTCTTATATTGCTGGGTATCTTTAATGAGGTAATTGTGGGTGATTTCACGTTATCCTGCATACCCTGCCTGAGCTGGCCTGCTTTTACAAGTCTCCCCTTTAACTGCTCTGCTACATGGCAGTCTGCAATACTTGTTCATCACTAAGGGACTTGTACGCATACCAAATAAAGGTTGCTTCTCATTAATGTGATGCAGTTCCACCTTTTGTAAAGGAATCTTTTCATTTAAATATCATAAATACCAGTGTGAAGAAGCAATTTAATGTCATATTCTAAAATTCCATCTGTAAGTGTACCCCCAGTGACTGAGCGGTGCAATGTACTCTGACAGGAAATCCCATTCTACCACATCTGGAGTGGCAGCCAGAGGCCACTACACTGCACCTTCAGCCTGGAACGGGGCAGCCTGGCTGTGTCTCAGCTCACCTGCAAGATTTGCGTCCGCCAGGTGGAGGGGGAGGGGCAGATCTTTCAGCTGAACACCGACATCCAGGAGGTAATGGATCCCACTAGAGGGGGGGGGGGGGTTACAGCACACAGGAATACAGGATGGAAGGGACATTACTGCCGCACCTAGTGTTCCGGACAAAGACATTGCTACTGCAGAAGCAGGGGGAAAACACCTTACTGTCACACACAGAGATATACATTAAATGGATCCCTGAGGGTAAAGACATTAACTGATAAGAATTTATGCATCAGTGTTTATCAGAGTAATAAAAACAATTTCAGGTGAGAAACAGGAGAAACTATGAGCTGAATGTACGAGCAGTGGGACAAAAACAAAACTTGTTTCTTGATCAAGGCATCGTGCTAACATATAACATTAGTTGTAGAATATGAAAGTTTAACCTGTTTTTATAAGGGTTGAGGACAATCTGTGGGGTGAATTCACTTTCACTGTGATTTAAGCCTGCCCAGGAGCAAAATGCCCCGATGCCTGTGTGTGTGACCTATTCCCCTTCACAGACCCTGCCACCCCATTCCCCCCTCCCCTCGGGAGGCACCTGTGGTCCTTCGTCCCAGGTGGGGCCATATGCCTTCCGGCTACCAGCGTCCATCCGTCAGAAGATCTGCGCAAGTCTGGATGCTCCGAGTTCGCGCGGCTGTGACTGGAGACTGTTAGCACACAGTCTGGGGTTCGACAGGTGGGTGCAATTTCTTGAGCCAGCTGAGTGTGGTACAGTATGCATACCTGTCAAGTATCCCATTTTCGCCAGGAAAGTCCCGTAATTTACCCTTCTTTCCCGCCGTCCTCCCGTATTAGTATTTTCCCGTAAATCTCCCGTATTTTAACCTGTGTTATTAAAAAAAACGCCCCCCCCCAAAAAAAAATAAAAAATTAAGCTCTGTCAGTAGCCTCGCGATCACTGCTACCTGCAGTAGCCTACTACAGGTACTATAGGTGGCAGTTGTCACGAGGTTAGTGTGTGAGGTCAGATGATGAGTTGATTAGTGACGACGTGGGAAAGAAAAAAGAAAAAACAGACGGATGATGGACGCCAGGACAGAGAAGGAAGGCGCTCCTGCCAAAAAACCAAAACCCTCGTGTAAATACCGCAATCAATGAGACAACAAATTTATTTTTCTGAAGAAGAGCAGGGTGGAGGACAGTCACGCGTTTTGTAAGATCTGTAAGGAAGGAATCATGTATGCCAGCACGACAAATCCGCCAAGCACAAGCGCGGACTTGAGGCACAAAAACATGCCCAGGCGATGTCAGCATTCGTGACGAGAAATGCCACTGAGGCAGACCAGGTCACAAGTGCAGAGGTAAAATTGGCAATGCTGTGTGCCAAAAACAACATTCCTTTGTCCTTCCATGATGACTTCAACAAGTGTGTAGCTGACATGTTCCCGGACTCTGCTATTGCACGACAATACTCAGCGGGAAAAATGAAGGCTACTCAACTAATCAAATGTAAGTTAGCTATATAACGTTAGCTACCTATCTTACTGCTGGGCTACTGTACGTTTGCTAAAACGGTATAAAATGGGTTTGAAGTGTGTTTGAATATTCAAACATTTGAGCATCAACCCATGGCATGCATGTTGTAGGCTACTAGGTAATTACTGGACACTCAACAGGTGCCATAGTAGCAGAACTAGAGGACGAGTTGGTTAGTTGCACTTTTGTGTTTTCATTTAGGCCATGAATGTTCACAGCATGTCAATGTCAACAAAGGTAGGCCTATCATTGGCTTTATGCACAGCTGCACTACTTCCTGAACTTCAGCCAGCTGCTTTGTTTCCTATCTGCCATTATTGGACAAACTGATCACCTGGACTAATCAGTTTGTTCAATAATGGCAGACAGGAAACAAAGGAGCTGCCTGAAGTTCAGGAAGTAGTGCAGCTGTGCATAAAGCCAATTTTAGTTTATAAGTGGTTGACAAGTGGTGATTAGCTTTCTTGTCACCTGTCTTAAAATGTAAGAGATACTGGAGCTTGGTTGGGGTGGTGGGACTGCTCGCGGCGGGCGCCGGAAAATTTCCCTTATTTTCAAATCCAAAACTTGACAGGTATGGTGGTATGTGTTTGTGAGTTTACAAATTTTACCTTCACCGTTATTGAAAATGTCCTCAGTAAATAAAGAAATAGACTCTGTTTACGCATCCCATGAATCAAACACACTTAACTGGTTAATTAATTAATTTCATCGTTTTTTAGTTTTTCACTGTCACTGGAATCTGGTTAATAACCATGTATTGCATGAATGAATCAATGAAAAGTCCTCACACGTGTATCGTAAAACAATAGAATGAGTACAGGTCGACCAGCTGATCCACCAGAACCTCAAAACTGAGAATTTGTCACCATCCCACCAAAAAAAAGCTTCTAAGAATGAGTACCACATACAGGGCAGGACTGAAAACTAGATGTCCTTTTATTTGTTTTTTTTCCATTATTAGTTATTCAAGATTATGTGTGTTATATTGCAGATAATGATACTTTTTGTTGATTTATAGTTTACAATTTATGCTTTAATTTGAGCACTGCAGGTCTTAAGTTAATTAATGTTAATGACGTTTACTTAATTATCAGGTTTCAGGGACAGGTGACTAATTAGAGTCTTCAGATGGAAGAGCTTTATAGTAAACAAAGTTTGTATTAATTTTCATAAAATGCACAACTGAAATTCCTGGGTTAGGAGTATACAATAATATATATTTTTTCCTCAGGTATTTGAACTATTTTGCAACAAAGCCCAGCCCCACAGGTGTGCTGCTTGACCTATGGGAAGCCTGTCACCAAGGTGACGCAGACCTGGTCTCCCTGGCGACTGCACTGGAAGAGATGGGCAAGAGCGAGGTGCTGGTTGTCATGACAACCGATGGAGACTGCTGATTGGCTCGCAGGCACAGAAACTGTTGTGATGGGAAACCAGCAATGCCCATCCACCAATGTGCCCATGCATGCCGGAGATTGTTTTATTCCATTTCTCTCACACACACCCTGATATGTGCTCGGTCCACACCTGCATCTCCCGCTGAGAGAGGCATTACCTCATCGAAAATTTAACAACTTGGGTTTCTAAGTATTTCACATGGTCTCGGCCATCCGCATCCAAATCGTCCTCCTGGAGGCTGAGGTCAGCATATGTTCACAGGACAAACTTTTTTCCACAGCTAGCAACTGGAGACAAATTCTGCGACAAGCCAAGGTCACAGATTTCAGGAGTAATAGTTTAAGAAGGTACCACTGTGTGAGATTGTCTATGTTATATTCAGAGAAAAAATCAATATATAAGAACTTAGAAGTACGGGGGTTAGAGTTATATTAGACAGCAGCCAGGACATAAGCATGTACCTAGCCAAGCACAGAAACATGCACATGTATGATGCATCAATATGAAACATGGATGGATTCCATCTTCCCACACAACAAGCTTTTGTTTCCTACCAACAGCCAATTCAAAGCTACAATTCAAGCCAGCAGCAAAATCTCAGCATGGTGGTTAGCCGACAACGAGGGCCCTTTGTCCCCCCCAGGCATCCAACGTGCTGATACAGATGAGTGGACAGCGGAGAAAACCAGTCTGCAGCTGAGCTGCCTTGTACTGAGTTGTCCAGGGCTGTTGTGTCATTGCTAGCTGACAGATGACAAGTCATATTACAGTCATTTTTTGTATAAGCCACAGTGTGTCCTCATGGCCAGCAGGTGGCATGAGGGTATGCACGTCCATTAAAGTGACAGGAGCCAGGGATGGAACAGGTGAAGAAGTATACTGTCACCTGGCCTGTCACACAGATACATGGGATGTATCGCTTATTTTTTATCCCTCAAGTCTTCTATACAATCTGCCCTTTGTCGTCTTATCTTATTGCAAAATAAGTCGCAGAAGAATTTTGGTAAACTGTTAAGTTTCCTATCGGGAACGCAATTTCTGTTCTTAATCCATATTTTTTGGATTTTTTCCATTTTTCACTGTAATGGTTATATTATTTTTTCTGTTATGATTATAATTGATATATTTTGTATTGATTTAGCGTCCTTGTCACGTTGATTATTCGATTTTTTAATGAGCTTTCTTGCATATGAAGGCAGATGGAGGATTTTGGGAAGGCAAGGAGTAACGAGAGGGGGGCAGAGGCGGGTGGGCGTATTTGGCAGAGGGCAAAATTCAGAAATGGAGAGAGACAGACTTTCACAGAGACCACTTTGGCTTCAAGGCCATATCACAGCTGCAAGCAAAACTCCCTAGTATTCATTCTGATCAACAGTCCAACAGTCTCCATTGAGTATATGAAGTAAGACTTTGTATTTAATTCTGTATAACTCTTAAATGTTCAATCGGTTGTGACTTGCTGCATGAATTTGACCTTGTTACAGGTGAGAAGGACAGAAACTGGCTTTGATTCTAATTGGCTGCAGTGCCAGTATGATAATCATGCTTTGATTCGAAGTGATTGCAGTGGCCCCTGGGAAAATCTGGCTTTGATTTTAATTGGTTTTAAAGTCTGAAAGTCAAGTGTTGTTCTGATCTACTAAGTTCTGGATGTAATCTTTAGATGTCAGTTTTTTTAACTGGTTATTGATTACCTCTCACACTCTCAAGTTGATTATCAGTTATATTTGTGGTTAATCAGCTGCTATAGTCAGGGGTCATTCATATTACATGTTTTCATTTTTGTTAGGTGTTATTATTGTCGCTGTTACTAATAATGTTATTTTTGTTATAATGTTTTGTACTGTTATTAAGCAAAAGTGCGTGTGAATCTTGGAAACATAAAAAAAACAGATATCTTTATCATCCCAGCATCTTTTCCATCCCGCTGAAGCAGTGAGAATGTGACCGTTCTTGGTGGGGGATTGTCTGTGTCTGTGTGAGCGAGCTTCACATCTCCCAGCTGTGTCATTTCTCTATGTAAGTACTATGCAAGCACAGAGAAAAAGGCCACATTTTTGGTTTCTCTTTATCTCGCTTCCCTGTACACTGTACAAAAGCGTATATTTTAACAGCAGAAAAAAAATATTGGGTCGTGACTTGAAAATGATAGACTTTGCTGAAGAGATGACGGTCAAGCAGTATATCGAATCCTATTCATCAACATCAACTACAAAATGAATCATTAAGAGATCATTTAAAGTGAACAAATCTGGAAAAAAAATGATCTGCTATGGCTGAGCAAAACACAAAATATTACAATGGGTTTCTCTGCATATTCCTGTTGGATGTCCCGATCACTGAGCTGCTGTTGGAGCTGTGGAATTTAGATGAGTTAAGCACTGAACCACACTAATTGCTATGAAAACGAGCAACCACAACTTATTCTTAAGAATTTGAAGAAGATAAACGAAGCATAGGTATAGCTCTGAAACGATGAGATGTGTCTTAAAGGTTATAAATCCTACACAGACACTAATTGTAGGTTTTCTGTCTGTGCTATTTTCGAGCTACACATATTGAGCATAATGACTTTTCGTGATGCAAGTCTGATGGGGGCTGACATGTCATGAGGGCCAGTCAGTGCTCACTACCACTGCCCCCTGCTGAAAATGTATGGAAGAGAACTTAACTACTCCCATAAAAGTCAATGCCTCATTTTTTAATAGGTAAAGAGAAGATTGGAAAGAGAAATGTTTCCTTAACTCTGTAAACTACCAATTGTAAATAAATGTTTAGCCTTCTTACTTGTAACTAAGATAATTTTTATGCAATAAATTATATTTCTTAGTTTAACAAGAATTCCAGAGGTTGCTACAGTGTTGTTGTTTTTTTGTTTTGGGGGGGGAAAGAGGTCAGGTAGTTGCTTATGAAGAGAACCTTAACAACTATAAATGTGCATAACATCAGAATATTGTGTTGAATGTCAAGGCACACAAAATTGTTCTAACAAGTAAGCTATTGCATTACCTTGTTATATACTTATTAAGGACATAAATTCATGTAATTGAGGAAAAATTCACAATGAAGAGCACACGTTTCAGTAAACACAATAATATTAAATTAACTTTAAAGATTCTGCAATTGATTTGTACATAGAAACTACACCAAAATCACACTACAAAAAAAAAATCAATATTACAGGTGCTAGAGGGTAATAATTTTAGGTGCAGCTGCATGCAATGTAGAAGTAAACCAATAATCATCATATTTGTGTCAATAAATTAGCTTACACCCAACAATAAAGTTATTCAATAGTATATTAACTTTAACTGACAAAACCGTGCAATAAAATGTAACATACCCGCAGTTCATCTTGATTGAATGAGCAACAATAACCAGACAGGTATTGCGTGGTTATTGCAAATACTCCCATCTAGGTTTAAACTGTTGGTTACACAATTTTATGATTATACAAAATGCCCATGTTTGACATAATAATAATTCACAACAAATGTTACACATCCTGTACAAAGCAGTACACTGTATACTACAGGCATCTAGTGTGCAAAAGTACTTTTATATTCTAAAACTAAACTGGTAACATGAAAACAACCCCTAAGCTTTCCCACTTATGTTATAATCTAGCTACAGCATGATCCTGCTGGTTTACATTCTCTACACTCTCTTTTTAACATCAACCAACTGTTCCAGCCATAAATGAATAAAGCAGCACTCTGAACATTTTACTAGATTTCAAAAATATCATTGAACATTTTAGCCCTAGCCTCAATTGACTTTATATGAAAGCAAAAAAGCAAAGGGCTTTTTATTTATCTGCCCCACAATAGACTCAATTATGTCCCTGGGAAACACAGACAGAGAGGTGTATTAGTCTGTCTGGGTCTTAACTGGTGAAATGTGATCTTCCTTTCAAACTCAGAGCCAGAAGAGATTCATAACATGTCTTTTTCTGCTGAGTGGCTTGAACACAATGGTTTTGTACAAAACCCCATTTTAATAATAATGTAAAAGTTGTGTAATCTAATACAGCCTTTTTCCTATGCCTTATTGTGTTTCCTTTCACCTACTCTTCACTCACAGAAGCTCTCAGGAAGCCCTTGAATAATACTGATAGAGTATCTTTTAATTTGTCATTATTTCATTTTTTCCTGGGGCTCACCAAAACACTTGCCCACACTGCCCTCTGCTGGGCTGCCTAACATTTTTGCTCATGCACCCCTATACCCTCTTCGTTTGAGGCAGGGGTCTCAAACTCCAGTCCTGGGGGGCCAGAGCCCTGTGCAGCTTAGTTCTTTCCCTGTTCCACCACAAATTATTCAGCTCAAGAGCTGTGTGGTAATTAGCACAAGAAGTTGAATCAGGTGTGTTAAATGAAGGTGAACTAAAAACTGTGTATGGCTCCACCCCCCAGGATTGGAGTTTGAGACCCCTGGTTTCAGAGTTCAAGTTATGTATTTATTATTATTATTATTATTATTATTATTATTATTATTATTATTATTGATGTAATGTATAATTATCATCAATAATGATACTACTACTAATAATAATAATATACTAAAGATTCATAGAAATATATTAAAGATGTGCTTATTATGGTTAAAGATAATTATGACTGCATTATTAATTAATAAAATGAACAACTTAAGAGAGAAGCACACACTTCTGCAACATCCATCCACTGGCTAATGAGAGGAGTGGAACAGGTCAGGGTGACACAGGGGGTACCTCCTGTCCCTCGGTTAAGGGACCAGTCCATAAGACGAGAAAAGGTAAATCTGAAACACTTTTCAACATTACTACACATGCAATACCAGTTTAAGTCTATTGATAAATAACCCAAAATACACGTTAAGGATATTCTGTATTTCATATGTAGCCAAAGCAAGGTCAACTGGCTGGAGTGAGATTTGCAAACAGAAATGGACAAACATTCAACATTACCTCAGTTATTGTAAGCCTCACTCACATTTCATAACATTTAACCTACCGTTATAAACCGGGGTTTGTGGAGGTGACGGGCTGAGAGGAGATGCCGGGGTGTTCGGCTGGTGGTCGCGGAGTGGGGAGAAGATTCAGGTAAGTTAAAAACAAGAGACACCACCCATTCATTTATGTTCATTGTAGTGGACATTTTGTTTTTGCATCTATCTTTTCACTGATGTAATGAAACATATTTATTCCTGTTGTACACTAAAGAAAACATGCTGTGAAATTAAACATAAATTTGAAAAAATCAAAATTGTAAGATGTCTTATTTCCACCACAGACAAATAACCTAAAATTGAAGAACACTTTTTTCCTTGTGTCTCGGGAAGTTATGTTATGTAGGCTGTAACTGAAAACGCGTCAACTTCGGCTACACGAGGACCTATCTTGATCTTGGCGCCTTTTCCAATCCGGTGCTCTTCATCCGCTACCAAGGTCTGCGCGAACGAGGGCACCCGCGGTAGATTTGTCGGGTCTTTACATGGAGACGTCTGGGTTTCGGTGAGGGCTGGGGTACAATGGGACCGCAGACTGAAACGCTGAAGTAACTGGAAAGTTTGTGAGTACACTTGGAGTTTCTTGTCCATGTTTTAATTATATACTGTATATAAACTATTTGCTGTGTTTTGCCGTAAGATTCTCAAGTGCATGCTCGGTTTACGTTCATAACACCAAAATCTCGTGTTGTTGAGCAGGCAGGAAACAGATTATGGTAAACAGGAGAAATAGTAAGGTATTTGTGGTAATGCTCGGCCGTAAACAGTGCGGCCCGGTTATGGGTTGTTTTCCGGTCATGTGATCAAAGTGGCATTAACTATGTAAATGTGCGATCTTTCTAAACATCGACAATGTGTTAATGTACTTGCACTACAATAAACAATTGTCATGTGATATTTTTATAGATTAGATATATACTTAATAAACGCGCTTTACATCAGACCGGCGTGTTAAGGCAGTAATAGAAAATGGCCTGAAAACAATTCCTAGATGTGATATTTGTTTATGCATTCACATTGCATATAGTTTGTTGGCTCTAAAATAGTTTTTTTAACTGTTTTTAACATTGTACAATTGTAGTTTCGTAATGCTGCGACAGTGAGTGCAGCTTTCTCACTAAGGAGGGGCAATGTGAAGTCTAACAGTTTTTTAACCACAAGTTTAAAAAAAGAAGAAAAGAAATACACTCGTGACAATCCATGACACACGTGATGTTTTCTGTAGGTTTCGTTGCCTCCGTTGCTCGATTTTTTTTTATTCGTAACGTTTTAAAATGGTATAATTATACCATAATAAGAACGGCATGTTTACTTGCGTATTGACTGTGGTAGTCCCACGGATTTTGCCACATCGATATCATAGTTGTAGTAAGGGTTTTAATTAGCTTATTCAAGTTGCTTGTCATCATTAAGTGCAGTAAAGAAGCAGTTTTTGGTTGCGATGTTATTAAGATATTTATGTAATGCCAGCCGTAAGATGTTTGTGTCTGACAGCTGTAGACGTTTTGGAAACTCATTTCCAGTACAGGGACATGTAACAGTCTGCATAGATGTATAATGGGAGAATAGTACATAGAATGGCATAAAGCTGTCAGTAAGGGTTTTGGTCCATTTACTGTCATTTGTGCGGCTATGTTGACTGTGGACAGTCTGCTCCAATCAAAACATGACATTATACCGACCTTCATCATGAAAGCATGCTTTATTTGCTGAAGCATAATGGAATGCATCTTTTCATCACGCTCTCCTTTGAGACATGGATGCATATATATTAGGTAAGAGGAAAGCTTGCGGTTGGGGCACTGGGTCAGCTATTTATCTGGGGACCCTGGAGCGTTTGGGGTTCAGTTCCTTGCTGAAGGACAATGGACATGTGACTATCCTGCGGAGGATGGGACTTGAACTGGCCGCCATCCAATCACAGGCACAAAGGCCTAACCGACTGAGCCACATGCTGCCCCCTCACATTCCGTCATCCCCTCTTTCTTTGGGGATTGCAGTAGAGAAAAGAGGAGTTGCGTGATTTCTGACATGGAGAAAACGTCTATGCCCTCGCTGCTATTTCATGCACAAACCGAATCTGGCAAACCGCAGAATGAACATGACTTAAATCATGTTACTGATGATAAAATTAAACAGAATCAGGCTCAGGTTTGTCCACATATTGTACATCAGTGGATTTCCATTCCGATTTTAAAAACAAAAACTTGTTTTACATCTATCTATCTATTCATCCATCCATCCATCCATCTACCCACATTCTATACTGTACCTGCTTGTCCTGTGTAGGGTCACAGGAAAAAATACCTTACTCAACTCCAGATTTTGTAACACCAGGCTGCATCATGAAATCTGCTTTCTAATGTAATTTTTTGGAAAATATTTCACATCTACGCATGTTTCAGTAAGGGTGTTATGGGTTTTTTTTTTAAATTTTCTTTTGCTTTTTGTCTCAGATGTAGTGGAAAATGGGTAAATCTTACATTATATTAAGGGTGTTTTAAAGGCAGTTGGAAGGATGATGCAGTCTGACCTGTTATATATATTACGAGGTACTGTAAAGTAAGACTAATTCAGTGTTGGCCCACTTAATGACTGCTGTGGTGTTTGCGTTGAATGTTGGTACACACACTCTGTATGTTAATTCAGGGGCATTAAAGCTATGACACATGCTTTGTCACATGGTTTCATCATATGGGAGGGGGGGTAATGGGTTGAACCACTTTTTGCTCACCCAGCTCTGTGTTCATCCTATCTGCAGAGCTACGGAGGCAGCAGGAGGGGGCCTCGTCCCTCAGTTAAACCCCAGGTTTGACTGGGCCTCTTGCACTGGGGAGGACATTACGGCTGTGACACAGGGGAGAGCTGAACCTACAATCACATTAGTACCTTGTGAGCTTGAATATGTGCGTGCCTTTGTGTGTGCTTGGCTTTGCTGGTGAGCGTGCTGAGGTACTAACACTTTTGTGTAAATACTGTGCATCACGCGGCAAATTAACCTTCTTTGCTAAACCTGCACCACTGAGCAGCCCTGCCACCACGCTCAGTAAGCAGGAAACAACACTGCATGCAGTGTAACTGCATTACTACAGTGTGGGACAGCTCAGTCTGTCTTTGCAGTGTAAGTTCATTACAGCTCAGTCTGTCTTGGTTGACCTCTGCTTACCATACCTGTGGGTCTGGTGCTGTGTTTTCATGTAGTGTAACTGTATTAGTACAGTGTAGGACAGTTCAGTCTGTCTTGGCTGACCTCTGCTTACCTTAGCTGTGGGTCTGGTGCCGTGTTTTCATGTAGTGTGCATGTTGATTATGCATGTATTTAAATCCAGTTCAGTGGTTAGCTTTGTCTTGTTTTTATGTGATGTATGTAATATTAACTAGCAAGCACTGTAATGTACTGTATAAAATATTAATAATTATTGTTTTTTGTTCTTGCTCTTATGATTTATATTTTACTATAACTTGAAGATCAGCCTATTGTATTTATATGCACTGATTTTTTTTTGTGCTGTTTTATGTACACTGCAGTCTAATGTGCAAGATAATCTGAATTTGTTTAATATTTTTTTCCTGATTGCGTTGCCATCACAACCTCACACATGTTCATTTTTCCCCCAAATCCCGTCTTCTTCCTCATCCCCTCTGTCACACTCCTTCCTTACCCATCTCTCCCTCTTATGCTGTCATTTGTTTGTCGCCTCCCCCTTCCCCATGAATGTATTACCCTGATGCCCTTTTAGGCAAAGCGTAACCTCCTAGTAGAGCAGCTCTGCCATGCCTGAGGAAGACAAGGACGACGGCCTGGATGCGGCAGGTGACGAGGCCCCCCTGCTGCCCGGCGAGCACCCCGTGGGGACTCTCGGTGTCCGGCACCAGCCGAAAGACACCTACTGCCTGGTCTATATCATCTTCTTCCTTCTGGGCCTGGGTTCCTTGCTGCCCTGGAACTTTTTCATCACAGCCAAGCACTACTGGCTGTACAAGCTGAGCAACGAGTCTGACCTTGGCCACGAGGGACCACGTTCCGACCTCAGTGTGAGTGTGGGGGGGGGGTAGCCATGACCCTTGACCTCTGTGTGTGTGTGTGTGTGTGTGTGTGTGTGTGTGTGTGTGTGTGTGTGTGTGTGTGTGTGTGTGTGTGTGT
>JABFDZ020000066.1:14011152-14022524 GCA_019775955.2 Pollimyrus isidori | reverse complement strand
GGCGGAGACTCGAACCCGGGTCCCAGAGGTGTGAGGCAACAGTGCTAACCACTGCACCACCATGCCGCCCCCAGTCGCCCTCACATTCATTGCTATTTAAAATGCCTAGAATTAGATTCAGGTGCCCCACATCAGGTAAAAAATAATTAGAACATCGTTACAGAGCTTTTTGGTGGAGCCTGTCTTATTTAAACCACAGACATTTAGTCTGGTTTGCTATTAATTGTCGATGTGAGTAATGTCACCATGGTGAGATCCAAAGAGCTCTCTGAGGCCTTCAAAATGAGAAGACAATTGTTGATGCATATGAATCTGGGAGGGGATATAAAAAGATCTCGAGAGTTTGGAATCAGCCATTCCTCTGTCTGTAAAATAATTTACAAGTGCAGAACATTTAAAACAACCACCAACATGGCCAGGTCAGGCTGCCCTAGCAAGAGTCCAAGAGCAAAACACCAAGATGCTGAAAGAAGTCTTCAAAAAACCTAAAATGTCATCATGGGACATACAGGAAGCTCTTGCCACGGTTGCTGTCATAGCACATGCATCAGAAAGGGACCGCACAAGTTTGCTTTACGGGAGTGGTGTGTGAGGTGGAAACGGAGTAACAAAATGGACTACTGAGTAGAGGACTAATTGGCTGAAGAGTTCTTACACCTAGGTTTAGACAGTGGATCTAAAGGTCATCTCAAAAACCTGCATACACACTGGCCCTTTGAAGATAACATTGCCCACCACTGCTCTAGGTCAGATGAAATAACTAGAGTATTGAAAGAGAAGCAAAAATCACTGCAGATACCATAACTCAAGTTCATTCATGACAAGCCCCCCAGATGGAAATCAACCTGTGCCATGTCGGAGAAGTTTCTGTGCTGTTCATGCAGAGAATTGTAAAAAATTGTATCTCATCCCCAAGGACAATGACATTATACTGGAAATGTAAGAGATGTGCTACATTGTGACCACTGAGTATTTACAGTTGTTCTCAGTGTTGAGAGATCCTGCTCGTTCTCCTGTTCTTCCCTTGACATGGAAAATATGTTCTTGTATTAGAGAAGATGAATCTAACAGTGTCCTGGCCAGTGAGATGGAGGGAAACATCAAAACTGACACAAAGACATTTTGAAGATACCAGACCATTGCTACCTATCTTGATGCAAGGAATTCCAATTTAAGGAATCTTTTGTGACTCTGGAGAAAGAACTTGATGAATGATGGAAGAACTTCAGCTCAGATCATCCACAGTTCAGATAATTCCAGCAAGGGTGGAGGGTCGGCAGAAGCAACACAAGGAAGAGAAACGAGTTATAAAGAAAAAAGATTGCTGTACAACATTATCACAGAGAAACAAGGTAGCAACCAGTAGATTTGGGAGTATAACAGAGAGAGGGTCCATCTGACAAAACTGTTCCTTAACAGCTTCACATTGAACCTGGGGTATAGGAAGATCCTGTCACTTTGTGGAGGAGACATACTGCCGCTTTGCCCATTCCAGCACATTCCACATCCCAGGCAGTATCTGTGTGTTCCTGCTCCCTTCTGGACCTCAGGATAGGTACTCAGTCCTCCTGGCTTAATCTGCTGTCCAAGGCGAATGAGACTGTCTTCTAGGTCAATGTTATCTTGTTAGTCTTTTCAGTAAAGGAACTACATAAAAGTTTATTTTAGAGTGAAAATGCTGGGGGCAGTGAGACTTGAGTTATTATAGGTATTATTAAATTAAGCTTAAGTTATTTATGTTTATTTAAGGTATTTAAGTTTGTTAGTGAAGCACTTTTGTATTGATGTTGACTGCTGAAAAACGTAACTTGTTATTTAAAGGTTATTTTATTAGAAAGTCTAGTATAGATTTTGTTTTTATTTAAAAAATATATATAAAACTTGTAAATGGCAGATAAAATCCAAAACAATAAATCCATTGAGTTTAGGGCTATAAGATTGTCTATTATTTTCTTCTTTTTTTTAAGTAATCAAGTAAAAGTTATTTTTAAAGAGCCTTTCACAAGCAAAGGTTACAAGGCACTGAACAATATGCATATCCAACTGTAAAACACAGAAATTCAAACAACATAGATTAGTAAAAAAAACCACAATAAAATTATCCAAAAACCTGCTTAAACAGAAATGTATTGAGTTGGTTCATAAATATCTCAGTTGATGGAGCAGTTCATAAAGACACTGTAAGACTGTTCCATAACTTTGCGGCCACACACAGCAATACATAATCCCCATGGGTCTTTGATCTGGTACAAAGGACTGAAAGGAAATGCAATTATGTAGATCTCAAAGTACAGCCACTGGAATAATGTTGCAGACGGTCGGTGATATATTGCAAGGCGTGACCATCAAAGGCGTTGTGGGTGAGTAGCAAAATTTTGAATTTGATGCTGTATCCCACAGGGAGCCATTGTAGGGAGGATATAATTGAGGTTATGAGACCATTTGTGAGAACGGGTCATGGTATCATATCGGTATCGGAAATTGTGTTGCTAGATTTAGTATCAACATCAAAGTGAAAATTGTAGTATTGTGACAACCCTAATGATAAGATTGGTGAAGTGTGAAATACTGTTCCACTTAGCAGTATTATGTTAGTTCTGTGATTAAAAATCCAGTTAAATGTCCAATCAAGTAATGCCAGATAAATCCAGATTAGTCTTTGCATAATAAATGGCTGGAAGTGCTGGTGACCTTTGACCTCTGTAACTGGCCTAACAGAGTCCATAGCTGTTTGAACTGATGTCAGACCTGGGTCAGCTGAGCAGAAAAGTCATGAACTGGCAAAAACCGTAGATAATTAGCTGTTTGGAAGAGAAAAGAATAACAAAATGAATATGTTTAATAATTTCAGCATATTTTAGCTTTTTTTTATTCTAGCTAAACACTATTTTTTATTCTATCATATTTCTGTCTTAAGGATGGCAGATCCTCAAGGGTTAGTTCTTTATATGTTGCTGAATACTGAATTCATTCATCTTAAATATGTAACGGAAAGCCTGGTAGGGGCAGGAACACTTTGAGCGAGTGTGGGCTTGCTACGGTCAATGGGCCCAGAATCCATTTGCAGCAGGAGAAACCAGACCATGTGCTAATTGCTTGTAGATTTTAAGCATACATCGGTATTTATTTATTACATAATAATGAAAAAAGTTGTTTTATTGTTTTAATATGGTGCTTTATAAACATTCAGTATGGGAAGTAAGTCAAGGGTGTAGATGTTGTGTACATAGATTGGGGCGGGAAACATTTAACAAGGATTTTTCACATATATTGAAAGTTTGGGTTAATTTGTCTTGTCTGCGTTTTTAATGATTTTTGAAGACCTAACATGCTGAGGGTGAAATCCTAAGAATTGTACTTTTGGATGCTGCCTTTCTTGTAGAAATGTAGTGCCTTTTAATTGGTTTTCCTTCCTCACTATTCTGAACATGTCAAAAGGATCAGAATGGGTGCACTACTAATTGTGACGTTATGCCGTGAAACTGCTGATGACAGTGTTCAGGGGAGCACTCCACATGGAGACGTGTTGCTAGGGGACAGAGACCGTGCCGCTGAGTCAGATCTGCACCAGGAAGGTCCCGTGACGGCAAGCCAGCAGTGAGATTCCTTTGATAGCATATGGCCTTCCCTGTGGATCTCATGGGAAGTGAGCTGTCAGGTAGGGGAAACTGGGAGCAAGGGGAAAGAGGGGAAGCGTGGAGTGCTGGGAATGAAGCATGACGGATAGGCAATTAAGGAGAAGGTACACCCTACAGTAGGGCTCTTCGAATCTGACCCTCGATTCCAAATCCCGGTTTTCAACTCTCATAGGTAGGTAGTTTAATAATTACCGATTCTGATTGGCCACAAGGGCTTCACACCTGGCTCATAGGTAAAAGAAGCAGAACTCGACCCTTGAGGACCGCGATTTGATGAGCCCTGCCTTTAAGTTTATGACATGAAGACCTTAATGGAACATGTACCAGCCCCCAATCCCTACTCGTGTCATTTTAGTTTTCTTTTACATGATGTGGGAGACCATGAACCAGTTCTCTGCACCACAGTCCCCAGGAAAAAAACCTAATTCACGAGAGACTGCTGCCTTTCCCTGCAGCTCAGAGCATGAGAGAGATTAAGATGCTGTTTCAGCTGCTATGGGAAGTTCATAGGGAAGGAGGCTTTTAACTGGTCATGTGACCTTTTCTGTTTGAGGGCACCGTCTTCTCTAGTGTGCTGCCCAGTTGAAGAAGGTAGAAGGTGTAGTGCTGAAAGCGTGTTCCCAGGAGGACAGCAAATAATTTTGCCTTCATGGTGTCTCCTTCCATTCCACTTCCCTTTTTTCGAAGCTGTAGTTCTTTGTAGGGAAAAGGCAAAAAATTGTTTCGGTTTCGGCAGTTGCTGTTTTTTTTTTTTATTTGTTTGTTTAACTGTAGAGTGTCAATCCTTGTTTGGTGTCAGACTTTCGTAATGCTGCAGCATGAGACGCCACCTCACGTAAGCGCGACAATATCTTGTCACCATGCTTTGGAACTCAGGAGATGAACGTACTGCAGGTGAGGCTCACAGTCAGCCTCAGCATCGCTCTGCATCATGCTTCTGTATACGTACCACACGCTAACTGATCGTGCCACTGGAGCTCGTTGACGCCACCATCAATCACAAGCCTCCCATATTTCAATAACGCCTGATATCAATCTACATTAGACACTGACTTGCAGAAAAGAGAGGAGTCTAATGTGAGATCAGCATCAGATGCCCGATTTGTTGTAATAAGAGAAACTTCTGTTGTTACACATATTTTGACAGAGAATGTATGTTAAATGAGGTGTTTTATGTAATCTGAGATATCAGGCTAAACGTGTGTGGACCTGCAGCGCCTGAAATTTTTGCCCGGGGTGTTTAACCGTGTTGTGTGTCTGTAGGACTACTTCGAGAGCTACCTCTCCATTGCTTCCACTGTGCCCTCAGTGCTGTGTCTGGTCCTAAACTACCTCCTGGTCAACAGGTATGTCACCATTTCCAGCAAGTTTAAGAAGCTAAGGACTGTGATAAAAAAGTCACCCCAATAAATCTTTTGCTTCACTTTGATATTCTCTTTAAAACTAGTTTGGTGTAAAACCTGTACAAAAAAGGTGCTCAGCTAGACTAGACTAACATACTTCAAATTAAGAACACCAGTGGGTTAGAATATGGTAGGGCTGCCCTGGAGAACTAACCCCCAGCAGAGCTTAGGTGGACCCCTTAATTTAATAATCCTGATACAGATAATCGGGCCCTTCAGTAATATCTCAGTATTAGAGCCAGCTTAGCTTCAACATAACAGGCTGCAATACTGAGATGTTACTGAAGGGCCTAATTATCTGTTTCAGGTGTGTTAAATTAGGGCTGCATCTAAGTTGTGCTGGGGGGTGGTTCTCCCAGGGCAGGGTCAGGTAGCCCTAGAATATAGACTAATCTGAGTCAATGTGCTGAGTATTGAACAAGCAGTATATGTGAAGCATTTGGACAATAAATGCTTGCCCTACAAAGTCTGAAAGACTCTCAATTGTTTAGGACGTGACTGCCTTCTCCAGGAGTGCCTGTTGGTCAGTGTTTATGCAGCTCAGAGTAATAAAGTGATAAAGGCTGGTTTTTAGTCTAGCTGACTTCCCACATCCAATCAGGACATCACACTGCTGACAGCTTGGGACACCAGGCTAACAACGCCCTGTTTTTCTCCCACCTTTTAGTGGCATTTAGTCTAATGAGAAAACATGTTTCTGAGATACTATTCAACTCTGCTCTCTAGCACTTGCTGCTAAGCACCTGAATTATCTAGATCAAGCTAGATTTTACAAACAGGAGTTGTGTAATTTCCTTATTTATTTATATGCTACCTGACAGACCTGTATCGTTTTGTCAGGTTGCAGAGGTTGTTTCTGTTATAATCAAATGTGGTGAGCTGAACAGTGACACATTCAGCGTCAATCGCTTTAGAAAACAAAGCATGATCACATGCATGTTGACAGACTCTCCTCAAGATTCCGGATCCTCACCTCGCTGGGCATGATCCTCGCCGTCTTCATCGTGACCACAGTCCTGGTCATGGTGGATGTGTCACACCACCAGACTCAGTTCTTCGCTGGGACCCTGGCCAGCGTCGCCCTGGTCAGCGGGGCCTCCAACATCTTCTCAGGCAGTGTCTTTGGGATCAGCGGCCACTTCCCCATGAGGATCTCACAGGCGCTCATATCTGGTAGGTACACGGCAGAAGAGTGAGAGGCACATATATTGTCCTGAGATGGGCTGGCATCTCATTCAGGGATTGGATAAGCAGTGAAGGATAGATGGATGGATGGAAATCCACCAGATAAAGTTTACACCACATTATGGCTGGCCATTAACTACCATTCACATAATATATTGGATGTATATTGGTACCTGATATGGAATCAACCTGTAGTTATTTGTCTTCCATTCTGTTCCATGCACTCCTCAGGTCAAGCCATGGGGGGCACTCTGAGTGCAGTGGCATCTATTGTGGACTTGGCAGTAGCCAAGGATGTGACAGATAGTGCTCTGGCATACTTCCTGACTGCAGATGTCTTCACACTGCTCTGCATCGGCATGTACCTCCTTCTGCCCAGACTGACATACTCACGGTCAGTGGCTCATCATCAGACAGAAATCCCAGAATCCACTAGTACTGATAAACTCTGCAGTCCCCAACTTTCTCCATAACTAATGGCAACATCAGTTCTTGTATTAATGACTGTAAACTACACAAACTTCTTAGCATTTCAGTTAATGACTATAAATATCAAATAGTTTCACATTTTTTCCAGCATTTAATGATTTACAGGAATTAGTGTAATTCAGTGGTTTCCAAGCATTTTCTTGAGCAATCGCCATTAATTTGGTATATTTCACAGCCAGCGCACCTGACTTGACTAATTATGAGCTTGAAGATTAACTGATTAGCTTAATCATATTATCCAGTGGTGAAATAAAATATTTGCCATGGCTGGGGTCATTTGAGGAAAAGTTTGGGAATTAGTCTTGTGGGCTGGCACAATAATCAAAATCCAAATCACTTCCATGGACTCTAAAGTTTGAACAATCAGACACACTCAACTTGAGATTATGAGGCTTCAGGGAATCAGGGAAACTGAGACAAAGAGGAACAGATTGTCAGTGTGGCAGAGTCACATCTAAAGTGATCTGGAAAACCACAGCCGAGTGAAACTCAGCAGCTGTCGAAACCAGACACTTGTGTTGAGTTTCTTGATGTCATGTTAATGAAGGCTTGCACATCGTGACCCTTAGCTAGACCCCTAGCCATTTTGGGGGTAGGATGGACAGGGCAGGCTCAAAGCAGAAAAAGACAGCTTGCATAATGTACTACTTATCCAGTAGTTATTTTCTCATTTAAAATGTAATTACCGGTATATAAAATATCGAGGGCTGTATTATGTTATTTAAGAAGGGGGAACTGACTACAGTTTCTCTACTCACAGCAAGAAAGTTACAGAAAGGGGTCTGACTGACTGACCTGTTGACGGTTTTGCTGTGGTTGGGAACATGTATCATTTACGATTACAAGAGTGTAGCCTGAAAATATTTAGGTCGTCATTCACATCAGTCCACAAATGCTGTAAGCCTCCAGTGAATTTAATTGATGCAAAATCCAGGACACTAAGTCTGAAAAATGTTAACTTTGTATGACTGAAATGTGTTGTGGGTATTTTTTAATGACAGATGATAACCCTTGTTTTCATCTTATTATTGTTTATCTGCTGGCTTGTAGTGGATTAGAAACTCAAGGTAAAAATAAAATAAAATCAATGCATTTGATTATCACTTCTGCCAGAGGATAAATTCTAACATTCTAGCCCTCCTGAAGAACAATGAATGTTTGAGGTTTTAAGTTTATAATTATTAAAGTTTAAATATGAATGGACTGAAGATTTGGAAATAAACGGCCATCTGTGCGTCAACCAGCAATTTGTCATGAGTGTGACTCATCAGCCTCTGGAGGAGACCAGAGCACTTCTGCTCAGTGAATCGTGCTGTGACCGGATCAGCACTTTTTATTGATTAAAGTGCACTGATTGATTAAACACTTAGCCGGCTGGAGGATATATGCCAGACAAACATATTTATTTATGGGGGGGATTCTGCTGCAAAGCATTAATCGCCAAGAAGTCTATCGGGGGGGGGGGGGGGGGGAAGTACTTAGGAGATCTTCCGTGCACATTCCTGGAGGAACTGACCAGCAATAACGTGACTGCCTGGTGCTTTTAATATCAGCTGGCTCTCCTGTTGAGTGGCGTATCTCAGAATAGCATTAAGTTGTAAAGGAAACGTCTGGTCAAGCATAAAGACTGTTGTTTATCAGTGTGGCCCCTGCCTCCCCAGGTACTACATGTCCATGGCAGCTTGCGGAAGCACTGCGGTGCTGTCTGATAGACTGTACGAAGAGGGGGATGGACAAGTGAGATCCAGAGAAGAGGTCTCCATCCCACCGCTGAAGCCCATCTTGAAGAAGACTTGGGTGCTGGGCACCTGCGTGTTTTACGTCTTCTTCATCTCTATCATAGTCTTCCCAGCCGTGTCGTCTGGGATTCAGTCGGTGCACAAAGACTCTGGCAGCCCCTGGACCACCACCTACTTTGTGCCACTGACCAGCTTCTTCCTGTACAGCGCTTCTGACTTCTGCGGGCGACAGGCCACCGCCTGGCTCCAAGTGCCAGGTCCCACCAGTCAGGTGTTGCCAGGGCTGGTTCTGGCTCGGACAGTCCTGGTCCCACTCTTCATGTTCTGCAACTACCAGCCCCGGGACCACTTGCACACGGTCATTTTTGGCCATGATCTCTACCCTGTGATCTTTGTGTCACTTCTGGGCCTCAGCAATGGATATCTGGGCACATTGCCCATGATCTATGGGCCTAAGGTGGTGCCGCGGGACCTGGCGGAGCCCGCCGGGGTGGTCATGTCCTTCTTCCTCACCCTTGGCCTAGCTGCTGGCTCGGCCTTCTCTGTGCTTATCGTCCACTGTATCTGACAGGGGATCTAGGACTGGGGTGTGGATAATGATATCCCATCATGCTCTGCAGCTAATGGACCTGTAGTGGCTAATCATGGTGCTGACGCTATTCTGACTCCTGTAGAGAGAACCCTGTTTCTCTTCTACGTTTGACCAATGGCAAGGGGGTGATGGGCCTGTGCTCTGCCCCAACATTAATTTTGCTGTCAGTCTAAAATGTAGTATGTAAGACAGTGGTGCAGGATCTTAACTATTTTTGTGTGACTTTTAAATGTATTTTATGGTGATTTTAACATGTTTTTACGGTGATCAAGATCGTGTGTGAACCTTGCATTTGGTAGGTCAGCTGTATTTTTGGACCAAATGTAACTAGGTTGCAGTTTTAAGGGGTGAAATTCAGTTTTCCCCTTAGTCAGTGACTTCAGGGACATTTTTTTTTGTGGACAAGTTCTCTGTGCAAATTAAACCATCATATTGTCCTCCAGTGAAGAAGACATTTGTCAGGGTGCAGCAGGAACTTGCTAAAAAACATATTGTCTTAAACAATGTAAAATCATTTGTGACTGACAGATCGTTCCACATAGAACAGCTAAATGCAAAACAAAATATGATTTATTCCTTCGCTTGACACTGACTCTTAGTTTTACACAATTAAACAATTCTAACAAAAATTCCTGGCTGCTCCTTCATTAATCCGTTTTGTTCCTGGTGTTTTTTTTTTTAAATATCTTATTGCTTTGGATTGTAGTGCCACTAAAAACCCTTTTAATTTAATTTAAACTAACATATTTTCCAGGAAAAGTGGGTCAAGGCTACAGAAGAGGCTCAAGGCACAAACTGTTTCAGTAATATTATCCATGTCCAGTTTTCAATCCTTGAACAGATGCACCGCCTGCCAAATAAATAATGCAATGTATTGTTACTGTAGTGTTATGAAAGTGCTTTTGTGTTCCAAAAGTACTTCTTTAACATAATCTCACTGCCGGTTAATGGTCACATTGTCTCCCGAAGGGCTTTTTTTGCCTTTCATTACAGCTCCACAGATTAGTTTACGATTTATTGAACAGGCTGACATTGTTAGTGTTTGGAGGATGTAGCATGTTTTATGTTAAGTACTTCTAAGGTATTTGCTATCTACAACCTATTAAGCCTATAAAAGCCTTCCTCTAGGGAAAAAAGCACAACACACACAACCTCAGAACTGCCAGAACAAGTGACCGCCAGATCAGGATGAGAACCGAATCAGGATGAGAATTGAGATGTTGGAAAGATGGAACATGCTTTTCAATTTAAAAAGAAACAAGCTGTTATGCAGCATGATCTTCAGGATTTTTAATTCTGCCATCTTGCTGTAAAGATAACCCCACAGCCCAAACTGCACCAATTCCATTACTGGAAACACAATGGGTTGGATGTTTTATTGCAGTAATAGTAACAATAATTGTTCATACTATTCCTATATTACTTTGTGCTTGTTTGCTTAACACAAACAATATGTTCATAAAATATTTAAACATTGCAACATTTCAGCAGCGGTGATCAGTCAACCAAATAAAAGTGGTAAACCAGGAAATACCTGATTGATGTATTATGGCTCCATCTAGTGGAGTGAGAAATACTTTGCATGAATTAACTGGCTGTTAAAAAGATTTTTTGCTGTGATATCAGACCGTCGAGATTGTGTCTGCGGGAATGAGCAAGAAACGAAGACTTAAGTGCCTTTGAGAATAATCTGATGGTTGTTGCCTATCATTTTCCTATAATTTCTAAAACTTGCTTATTGCGCTGCAGCCTGCATATACGTTGTATATTCAGCTCCACAGAACATCTCTGCTGCAGTTATACGAAATCTCACAACCCTTGTCCAAATCCCATCCCTCTATGACGTGTCGCTCAACTGTTTCGCCCATGATGGAATCGTGATGATGCAGTTTCAAGTAACCCCGCAAGTTTCAAGTTCACGTTTACCGCTACATGAAGCGTTTCACGTCAGAAATAAGTTTTAGAAATGCTTTATTTTAAAAAATGTGCTTTTATTGTTATCTTGATCGTATAACCGACATGATTTATTCGCTTAAAACCGTATATTTAGCTCGATACGAAATGTTTCCCTAACATGTCTTATTATATTGTGCGTATTTCTGAGTAAATATATATATATTAAAGCTTAAGGATGAGTAGAGCTTTATTGTCATCCTAACAATACACAATAGTATACAGTGAGACGAAATATCGTTCTCCATGGCCAAACAGTATGTGCAACATAAAACACAACACACAAGACAGATTAAAAAGAGGGCGAGAGGGGTAATAATTTACACTATATACTTATATGCATATATTTATCTAGATGAACATAGGAGAACCA
>JABFDZ020000066.1:13988533-14006796 GCA_019775955.2 Pollimyrus isidori | reverse complement strand
GTTGAGCCTCTTCCTGTACATGCTGAAGGTATGTCAGACAGACGCTCCCAGCTTGCAACCTGTTACAGAATAAACCCACGGCTTGCAATTACTCCTCGTCTCAGCTGTAAATCTCTTCTCTACAGACCCAGAGTACAACTCCAACACCTCAGTTAAAAAAAATTTAAAAATGAACATTGTGATGGAGAAAAAAAAAAAATAAAATCCACACGGATATTGTCCACTAAAATCTCCGTCCTCATGAAACCGCGCTGTCAAAAGCATGCCAAAACAGGTGCCATTATAACTGTGGCTAATATGGCAATATGGTTAATCAGAAGGCTAATTGCCAGTCATGTTAAGTTGAAAACCATAGCGCACATTCCGACGGCTGTGTTGATCAATATAACGCGAGAGTGACTCAACATTTATCTGTACACATGTAAGTCCTGACAGGTCAGCACAAGCACCATTTCGGATAAGTCCGCCATTGCTCAAACTTGCCTAATGTATACAGCATAAATGATCGAGGCAGGAGAGTTTTTTTTTTTTTTTTTTTTTACTTTACACATTGTTTGGATACATTTCTTACTTTACAAATTGCTGTTTGGATAAATGTGCTTAGTACAGTATATGCTCGTTTTATCCGGTTCATTGTGTTTAAATGCTAAACAAAAAAAAAAAAAAAAAAAAAAAAAAAAATTTTAGTTGTAATTTTTTTTACAATTTGTTTTTTTTATAATTGTTCTTATAACATTTTATGCTCTTTTTTACGGGTTATTTTTTTTAAAATCCAAAAAAAAAAAAAAAAAAAAAAAAAAAAAAACACATTTAGGTGTAATTTTTGTGTGGCACATAACCCACACACCCAGGGGTTATCACCCCCGGTCGAAGGAACTTCTCCGGACCACTAGCACAGTCTTTAGAGATTCGTGCATGAATGAAGGGGGTTAAAAATCCTTTATAGTTAGTCGCTGGGCTTTTTCCCCCCAGAATTCTAAGTGTTCCCACCCAAGCAGGGTTTAAAACTTGGCAAACAATTATTCAGTATAGGATAAACTGAAATAAGCACAAGAAGCAAATTCCTCCACTTAATGTGAAATTCAATATTGTGACGGGAAAACAGAATGAGTCCAGAAGTACATAGAACAGTATTTAGTTTGACAGATTTTAATCGAGTTTTTTTTTTTAAAAAATCAGACAACACTTTACAATGAAGCGAAAAATCAAACAAAATCCCATTAGAGAATTAAATCACGAAAGAACAGATCAGCTGGGAGTGGACAGTAGTAATAGCACTGAAATGCTGTTCAGCTTGACTAGCCATGGGATCACTGAGAATCACAACTTGCTAAGATTAGGGTTAGACGTCATTAAAAGCAGACACTGGCTTAACAGGTCCTCCTCCATGACTGCGGGGGCAGCATCTCACATCAATTAAAATGAAATCCATCTCTTCCTTCAAGGCACTAGCTGTTCAATGTCACTTGTCTGGAGTAACAAAACTTTGCAACACCAGCATAACACTCAATGTTCACCCAACCCACCATAACGTGACCAGTTTACCCAAAATGCAGTGAGATTGTAGTTCTGTGCGAAAGTTTAGTACCCTGTAGAAATTCTCCACAAAACTCTTCAAATAAATCCAAAAATCCCTTTGTTCCCAAAACAGACCTGCAAGTTAAAAAAGTAAATCTCGTTGCAATAATCATAGTAAAACTTTAGGAACCAAATTTATGAAAGCAGCTCTACATTTCTCCCCAATTCTCTCAGATGCTTCCTAATGCTCCTAGTTCCACACATGACGTTTGCAGTGCTCCACAGCCTGAGGGGAAGAAAGCACAACGGTCAGGCTAGAACTAAGACATGCCAGCAGGCCATCAGGATCAGGGCTTCACACATGCCATAAAGGAGTCCAGAAGACCACTAAAGTCTCAGAAGTCCAGAGATGGAAGGCGCGAAGGTAGGTTTAAGACTCACATTGCAGCGATAAGCTGTGTCCATGTTCTTACACCAGAAGGCTGGTCCCCAGCTGCATTGCTCTGTACCCAGAAGCTTCTTCAGAGCTCCAGGGCATGCTCCCACTTTCTACAAGGTAGAAGTCAGACACAGATAGAAGTGAACAACTTCACCATTTAGACTGGAGGGACCACCAACTAGCAGTACAATACCTACTTTACTAATTCAGTCAAATGCAATCTGAACACCCTGTAGGGTCATCTGTATTGAGCAGCAGCACACAGTATATCATCAGTGGATCGAAACATTCATTTTGGGGAACGCAAATGATCAAACCAACCGTGCAGACAAAGTCAGGATCCATCATCTGGAGCAGTAGCTGGACCAGTTCTGGCTCATACTGCTCAACCAGCTGATCACACTGTAGGGAAAAGAATTACAAGAAGCCGAGCAAAGAAACAGTTTGCTTCACCACACCACAAACATTAACCTTAGGGAAAAATGAAGCTTTGCAGATTAAGAGTTAGACTTTAGCCCATACTGTTAAGGAAAAAATTGTACTTGCCTCCTGCTTGTATGCATCGGGCAGGAAGTTACAGACTTTCTTTACAGCTTCTTCAATCTCAGCTTCCGTGGCATTTTGTTCCAGCAGCCCATCGATGTAGCGCACAGCCATCTTGCACACGTCACAGAAGCCTCCAGCTTCATACTGAGCCTTATCCATCTCCGCTGGTCAGGTAGATATGTGGGGGTTGACGTTATACATCTGGATTTGCTAGATAATACTGTTGTCGCAGACTATAAAAATCAGGCACACACTTACGGATGTAGGCACGGCTGGCACCCTTGCAAAGTCCCAGGAGAGTACAGATGGTCTTTGGATTTGCTTCCTGGACCAACAGGTCGATAATGGCCTGCCCATAAGCCTCTATCAAGTCCTTGCACTGGACGGAGATGGTTGATGGAAGGATGGAGCATACCTTCTCCACAGCATTGATGACAGACTTCTGCAGAGGTATAAACCAAAGATGGGCAACTACACTTCCCTGTTGCTTGTCCTTTGAGCAACAGATTAGTGCCACAGCGGTGAACAGACTATACCTCTGTTCTGTCATCCTGCAGGAGACTCTCTACCTCCTTCATCACAAATTCACAGACGACACATTGTGGAGACTCACGGGCACGTACCATCTTCTGCAAGATGGGGGGGGGTCAAAAACACAACCTTTTAAATGGGCACCCATCAATATCACTAAGTGGAACACAACCAACTGTGGCATTATTTTACTACCGTAGAAGCTGTTTACAGAATAAACTGTTAAAAGTAGCATTTCATCAGCATCTCCAGGTTACCATTGCAGGTTTGAGGGCCATAGGCTTGATTTTGGTTGGCTGTTCCAGCTTGATAGCAGGAATGAGCTTGGATGCCACCAGCTTCTCCATAGGAACAGAAGAACAGAATCCAGCACGACAGCAGATATCCTTTGCTTGCTATTGAGAAAGACACCATCAGTGAAGAAGCCAAGAGGCACCCACCTCACCCCTTTGGTCAAAATATCACAGCATGCATTACAGCATGATCTCATTCCCAAAGGACCTAAGCTGGTTAGTTCCCTTGATGCTCAAGGAAAGCCATGCAAGGTCACTCCCTCAGTTGAAAAGATGGCCTTCTAATCACCCCTAGTCTTAGCCATTAGACTAGTAGAATGCCAATAAAGAGACTGACAATACATGTTGAACCTGACTTCCCCAGTGACTCTAAAAAGGAAATTAGTTCAGCCATGTTCTACAGTTCCACTACACAGAGCTGTTATGTATTGTGAGTTTCAATCCACCCTCAAAAGCAGCTACGGGAAAATCCAATAGCCAGTATATAAATTCTAAAGACAAAGCATTCTGTTATTTTGAGGTTTCTTCAGGACCGTCGGTAAATTGGAGACAAAGCTTCAAATCCTTGGTGGGAAATACCCAAATGTGCCATTTATTGCGGACTGGATTACGCCAGGCCTTATTGGCTCCCATAGGCGCAAGACCAGTCAATGAAGCACCATCGCCACACTTGCTTCAAAGCTTTGTTTCACCGGTCACGTCTCAAACCTGGCACAGATCCCTTGTTATAGCTACCTGGGTTAAAATGAGCACTAGCAGTAGTAGCACACAACTCAGGTGACTGTTGACAACTACAGCAGAGGGTAAAAGCTCAAGGCAAGACTGCAAGTCAACCAAAGCACCTACCTGTTCCTGGAGAGCAGCAAAGTTAAAAATCCAGAAGGAAAAAGACACAGCAAGAAGGCAAAACAGAAGAAAGGATAAAAATGAGCCATTACAAATAATGAGATTAGCAGACAGGTGACAGACATGGCATGGGGAGAGCATGTCACAATCCAAGAAATTTTCTACCTTGGCATGACAGATACACATAAAAGCAAATGAAAGAAATTACTACATGCTGATGCCCTGCAGATTTTTACTATTAAGCATTTCACCCAAACCTAAGGTCACGTTGCTTACCATTGACATGAGCTGCTGGAAAACCAATGGTCCATACTGTGCAACATAAGTCTTGCACTGAAAAAGAAAACGAATTGGGTTTAGACTCTAACCTTTTCTCTGCAGAAAAACAAAATCAAGCATTCTCACGTTCTACATTCCACTCAGCTTTCACTTCACAGCACGCATCCTTACCATGTCAGAAATTCCAGGTCCCAAAAGGTCACACTGTTTCTCAATCTGAGCGATCAGAGCATCAATGAAGGAGCTGTTGGTCTTTGCTTGTGACTGGGCATCAGTGATAAACTGAATACAGTCCTGGCAGACATCACCATTCTCCTAGGAGACAGCAAAATGTAGAGTTAATGATTTACCAAATGCAGGACGTTAACAGCAGGGCTAAACTTGTTGGTTCAGCTGCATCAAGACATTCAAAAAAATTAATTACATCACTCTGACCAGATACCTAGAGTAAACTTACAAGAACTACTTAAAATTAAGAAATTTGGGCATTATACTTAACAAAAAAATCCTGCAAATGTATTACGAATAGCAATCAAAGTTACAATATCTCACTAAGGCATTTAAAGTTCCTTTTTTGCCAAGCAGATAACCCAAAGATCAGAGCATCCAATGCAACCACACTTCACATTTTCTACATCAGTCATGTCAAACAAAGCAATTCAACTAGGCAAGCTAGGCAGTTCTATAGCAGCACGAGTAATGTAATCACTGCCCATGTCCCTCCTGCACAATGGACAGTGTTCAGAGGATCACCCTCCTTACCGGCTTTGGGGCTTCCTGGGGATACAGCAGCTGAGGGACATTGAGAAGGAAGGGGGACACTCCCTCTGGAAGGTCTATCTGTGGGATCTCATTGGACAGCAGCTGGGACTCCGCAAGTGCTTTCTGCTCAGAGCGACAGAGGCCCAAAGCAGCACAAGCCATTCCGGGATCATCCTGATAAGAGATGGCATGCAGAGGTCAGTTTCCACAAACTTTACTACATGCATTTCATCTTCAGAACACTAAGGTTTATGAATTCCAATTTGCTTCCACCTTCTAGGTCAGTGGTTAACAACCCTGTTTTTCGAAATTTATCACCCTACAGAGCTTAGGTGTAGCCCTAATTTAACACACCTGAAACAGATAAGTATTGCCGCCTGTTATGTCGAAGCTAAGCTGGCGCTAATACTGAAATACTACTGAAGGACCGGATTTTCTGTATCAGGATTGTTAAATTAAGGGCTACAGAGTGGTTGATCTTCAGGAACAGAGTTGGTGACCACTGTTCTAGGATTTGATTCACGCAAGCCTCTGACAATCCAAGCATTAGTCACAAAATAAAGTCTGAGCAGACTAATGAATTCCGAGCCAATATAAAATTTTAGGTGTACAATGAACTCAGGCAAAGGGCAAGACGATCAGACAAACTTGCACATTCCTCACCAGCTCTCCAGTGATAATGTTGATCAGGATTGGGTAGTAGTTATCCACCATCTCCTTACACTCAGAGGACAAGCTCTCCTCAGGGATCAGCTGGCAGGCCTTCTCCATGTAGTCCAAGATCTCAGCCTGAAAAAGCAATAAGCTTCATTTGCACAAATCTCAGCTTACAAGCCAAAATGAGCACATCAATTATAAATCAACCTCACTGAATACAACTCAAAGCTTCCAATTACCTTCCACACAACCTATTGAAATGACAGTCAATACAATCCATCACCAACCTGAGTGGCATTGTCCTTCAGAAGCTGGCCAACCACAGTAACTACTTCTTTGCACAGGTCACATGGCACAGAGTTCTATTAAGGAAAATCATGTCGACAGTCACAAATTGACTCTCTGTATTCTTACTACAACATAGTTAAGATGCTGTTGGAGTACTGTATCAATGCTGCAATTAACTTAAATCAATATTTTGAACAGTGCATTGATTTATTACAATACCATTAATCACTGGCAAACAAGTGTCAAAATGTTTGCAAAATAAATCATTTACCGATTAAAAAGCATGGCGTTTATGTAGCCTACACCAAATGTACTGCAATACAAAAATGCTGTATAATGTTAAGCGCTTTTCCAGCACTTGCATTTTTATGTATGCACATACATGTAGAAACGCAGTTTATCCAACTAGTGCTGAAGTACAGAACTGCATTCAAAGCACCGACTCATTCATGGTAGTTAAAAGCTGTGTTAAACGTTAATAAAGTTTTAGGGGCTTAAAGCTGTAGTAGTACCACTATTTCAATATCGGAATGTTACAAGGATACCACAATGCATTGAACTGCAACACTGGTATTGCCCCGAGTATGCATCATGGGCTAGTTGGCAACACACTGCCTACCTTTGAAACTACAACTGCTACACAGGAACAGTGTCAATGGCACGTTAACTCACCACCTGGGGCTTACTCCAGACATTCTGTTGACAATGAACAACCGCACCACAGATTGAGGCAGTCTTCACATTCTGACACCAGTAGGGAGGTCCACGTGCACACTGCTCAGTACCCAAAATGGGGGTGGCCACAGCTTTAAAAAAAAAAAATAAATAAAAATCAGTTGAGCAATGATGTTGCAGTATCAGGAGAATGGGGAATTTACAAGCATGGTTTAAAATGAATTATTCTTTTTCTACACTGAGGCAGAGGAACAGCTGCATGGCACCACTGCATTTCAGGGTCAGGTGCAAGGCTGTAAAAAAAGAAAAAAAAAAAAAAAAACTCCACACTGGATTTCAGTAGGGTCTGAAATGTCATAAACAGCAGCAGTTCCTACTTTGTGCTCTGTAGAGCATGACTGACAAAAACAATAGTTGCCAAAGACCACGACTGATGTTCTAAACCGGTCTTTTGTTATTGGGTCTACCATGGAAAAAGGAAATGTTCCTTGATTTACTTCCTCAGACAAGTGCTTATAAAGCCGATATCAGGGACACCAAGAGGAAGCAGAAAAAAAAGGTCAAACCAGTACTTCCTTAGGCTCACAATAGTCAAATTGGGTTAAGACAAACTGCAGCAGTGCCCTAGCATGACACAGTACAAAAATATTGAATAAAACATTTAATGCTTTGCCTCCATGCTACAGTGAAGGGATAGGATTAGGCTTTAAAACCCAGTTTTCCCCTATATAGAAATCTTGCCAAGGACCTATGTCCAAACATGCTTGGCTGTTAAGCTGCAATTGATGCAGTTGCATGATAGAATAATGGTATTACATTAGGCACCTTATGGAACCAGAATCTTTTTCCAGAACCAGTGACTTTGGTGGCATTCACACCACTAGAACCTGATTTTTGTTCCAGAACTTTTCTAGTATCTACTCCAGACTTCATTCAAACAAACTAAGGAAGCACTTACAGCGATAAACCTACACACAAGCACTGGCACCATCATGGAAGTTATGCAGACGTGCAGAAAGATGTTGTGGAGCAATAACTGAACAGATGAAATTTTTGTTCCCCAATTACATTTGATACATTTTTTGCTCATGTCTCCACATTCCTACATTAGAAAATTCAATCACTAACAAATATACTGTACTTTTATCCAATACAGTTTTTCATTCTGCGGAAAATGAAGATTGTCAACTCAACCATGCTGTGCATTTGTTAGGCATAGGTTGACCATTCTTAAGACTACCATATGTTGTACTGGAACTGTTGTATTGATTGTAATGCTATACTGTAGGCTGATAGCATCCCATCAACCTATGTTCTTTGTTTAAACTTTGATAAACTCTTAATAATCTTAAACTAAGAATGAGAAATCACCATGCCTTGCCACATTAGTAACATTAAAACAAAGCAAGGAAAACAAGTACCTTTATCAAAACAGAGTGAATTAGTGAGTAGCCACAGTACTAAAGAACACCTACATTCAAAACAACTCAAGTATTGGTTAGACACAATCATCCCCAGTCAACCCTAAGAGTAGAAATAATCAAACCATTATTCATGATGCCCCGTTTGTTGTACAAGGGTCAGAAAGGGGTTTAACTAATGTTGGCCTTATCTTTCACATCAGAAGAGTCATGCAAAATATTGTTCGCTTTGTTGCTCCACCACCAAAAAATAGCTGAAAAATCAGACAGTTGCACAACCACCCATGGCTCTTTAGCACTGCAGTGTCTGGCATTACATCACCATGATCCAAGAACAAGCTAAGCAGCAACTCAGCAGGCTACCGCTGACAATCTCATTGACCCATCACCCCAATCCCACATCCCCTGCTGAGTCTCATTTGATCTTGATACAGGAACAGGGTTTCACAAATCACACTGCCCCAAGCTAAGTAGTTCATTAGGAATCTGTGCAGAGACTAAGCACAAAGCACAACTAATCAGACATGAGGTAGACTACCAGATGATTTTTAAAAGGTTACATGCTGCCAATGGCACAGGCATTAGCCACAATCGACTCTGCATCAAGCAAACAATTTCTTCAGGTGGAGCATGTGTATGACACAAGAATTTCCCTCGGGATAAATAAAGTTCTTCTTATCTTATCAAGTGTCAAGCAAACAGAATACCAGACAAACTATGCATTCAGCCAGCATCTTCAGAACTAACCACACAAGTTTAAATATGCAAACTATTACACTTTTTTTTTTTTTTGGTACCATAACCATATTGAAGCTCTCTACAGGACACATGAACGCTCAGGATTTTCAGGCTCATTACAACTATACCCAATACTTTAACGCTACACAAAGCGGCAAATCACTGACGGCAAAAGATTGAAAAGATGACTGCTTGGGCCTGAAACCATTTAGCATACCTCTGACCCAACTCATGAAAACCCACACAATTCCCCCGTGCTAGGAAAATCTCAATTTAAATAATTTCACATATGAAGAATCAGTCAATTTCTATGAAGGCAGCAGACACCAGGAGATCATACTAGGGATGGGATGATCCACATTTCAGTTCCAATCCAATTTCAACTGCCAATACAAATACAGATTCCAAGACAAGAGTTTAAGATTTTAAAATATATTATTTATACTTTATATTAATACTTTAAAGTACAAAATACATATTTAAAAAAAAACACCAAAAATGTTTTATTAGGCTGCTAGAAACATAAAACATAATTCCACCTTCTTTGGACATATTGTTTTAAGCTTTTGTGGCATTTGCAGTTCAATTTCAATATCTTCCAAGTAAGGATAAGCAAGACACAAATGCTTAAAATGCCCCCAAGTTCTCACTCTGGCAACAGTGTCACTGTGCAGAGATAGTACCCCCTTGTGTACCACAAGCTGCAGAGACTGTGCAAAACAGCCCAAGCTAGCAACTCCCAAACCATCCATTGCTTTTTCATATTACTTTGTTGTCTCAGACAATTGCACACACTTCATTTAGTGGTATTTTCCACTAAATGCTACTCCCACCTCTAAAAACTTAAGAAAGACTGCAAATCAATGTGCTACTACTTGTTGTAGTAGTGCAATACTTCCATGAAGTCACCCTCTTATCTGATACTCTTACACTGCTCCTCCTGCAAAGGTAATGCAGATAACATCACAGCAGGCAGAAGTCACAAGCACCAGGCCGCAGGAAGGGCCTGAGAGCACTGTACCTGTACCACTCTCAAACCCCAATTCATCAGTCCCGAAGATACAATGACAGGATCCATCGTTTACGTTACTGTATCGTCATTTTTTTAAACGTGCGTGAGGTCGGGCTTAATTTATAAATTACTACATCGTTATGCATGTGTCGAACAACATGCGTTTGACTTAAAGTATGCGAGTGTAGTTGTAGGTCAAACAGATCTCATATCAAACAATTCTGCAGAATATACTTATTTCAAGAAAGTCAATCTCACCACATTTTTGTAAACAAAGCTAAAGTCTAATCTATATGACTAGTAAATAAGTGTTGCATGGGGTCTGGCCCAGCCTCCAGGAAGTCCAATATTTCTTTTGCACAGAAACAAGGGACTATCAAAAGAGGTAAAAACCTGCTAGCTTTATTCAATCTAACATTGACATTAATGTAAACATTTTGTACATGTTAACACAAACAAAATGTTTGTATCAACACGCTAATTTTCAGCTTGTTAGCTTGAAAACAATACATTACGACCCTTTCAGCATTCCATAAAATGGCATCTTTCAGAATGTTGTTTTGGGGCTTGAGAGTGGTCTGGGTGCTGACTGGGGACACAAGCTCTTAGGTCCCCCCTTTGCAGCCAGAAGCCTGTGGGAAAAAAAAACTGAGTGACAGCATTAGGGTTCAGCTTGTATGTTGCAAAAAGCAACTGACTGTACGAACAGACTTCACTCAAAATAGTTTTAGAGACTAGCAACTCCCAAAACTTAAGTATCCGACGTGGATCGGTTACATATGGCTTAGAACCTTCAAATTAATATGCTTAAGTCTTAAGCCTTATGGTCAGCCATCCTCTAGGTAAAACGCTAAAATCTCAACTTGGCATATGACCAGCTAGGGTAATACACCCTGCAGACCTGGTGGTAACATGTATAGTACTGGTATGACACAGGGCTACAAAACTCCCATGCAAAGATACGGTACAAGCTCTCCCCTTCTGAAAATCGTAATCATGTTTTCTCTTCTTCTATTTGTGAAGAGGAAGTGAGCTCTTTAGGGGAATTTGACAGACTTGAAACATTTCAGATCAGGAAACAGGCAAAACAATCAAGTGAAACATCCAACTTCCACTGGTCCCAGAATCCTGCAGATTAGCCTCTTCTTTATACCTTGTTTTCATATCCCTCACACTTAGTTTCACAGATATCTGATCAGGTTACCATGGCTTACTATATACATATACCATGACACTTTACTTACTGGAAATGTACAGCAGCAGCAGCATACAGCAAAAAAAAATGAAGTGAAACCTGGGTACTTTTTAGTTTGCTACAGCTTGACCTTAAAATAACGAGGATAAGCAGGAAATTTGTGCAAGGCACTAACAATAGATACATTTGCTACATAAAAAAATACTGACTCATTTTTTCCTTGGTGTAAGAGTTGCAACACACATGTGTGCTCATGCGGCTACAGGCAAAGTTAAGCAAAAACAAGCCAAATGGAACAAAGAAAAAAGTTCGACCATCATTTGGCACAGACAGAACATTGATCGTTAACCTCTGACGGAAGCACAACAGCTCTGAAAGGTTCGGGGCAGCGGAAATGGCGCAAAAGTAGCAACCACTAAACCCCACGGTTCAAATATGGTTTAATTCAAAAATAGTACACACTGAAAAGGATTATCATATGGTTCTCACGTCAACGACAATTCCCTTGGATCAGTAAAATACATCTAAGTGCACCAGCACGAGGAACACCTACCTACGGCAGACAGTACAAGCAGAGCTTACTGTACTGTAGGTAGGAGCAAGCAGTACACAGAAGTCAGGTACCGGTCACACTGACCTAACTTAACGTTACCATTTCATTTTATCAATCATTATCGGCAAATTAAAGTGTTACCCCCAAACAGCGATATAATCTGACAGGTGGCAGATGCGCACCTTAACGGCTGAATTTAAGGCATAACAGGCATTGCTTGTGTCATAATAATGGGGCGGCCTAGACAACCGCGCGTTTGACAAGCCAGGCATCGCAGCTAAACTGTACCAAAGCGGCAATCGCTACACAGTGCTAAACCAGTTAGAGCTGCTTAAGTTTCTGTTTTTTTTTTTTGTTTTTTTGTTTTTTTACATCAAGGCTAGATATGTTGCCGGCCCGGGGTTATCGAACTGCGCAGAACTACTACCGGGGTGACGAAGCGGGTTAAGAAAGCGACTAGTAAACAAGCATTACTGCGAGGGCAGCAAAGCGATGGCACGACTAGAATAAAATTCACACCAAAATAGTCTTTCTGAAACAGAACAGGCTGTGTAATCATCGACTAACTACGCTGACATGATGACAGCAATCATTTCAGATAAAAGCCAAACGGACCGAAATACGCCTATGTTACGCCGAATACAGTATACACTGAGGAAAGCTCGAAATTTACCTGTCGACACAAAAAGTAGCGTGAGAAACAGCATGTCTCGTTTCCTTAATTTCAGTAGTATATGAATTTAAGATTGTATATTAATTGGATATAGTTCAAACCAGTCTGCCGTCGACACTGCAATGCGGAGCAGCAACTCAGCTGACTCTTATATAGTTTCAGCGTCACTGTCAGGTGACCGCGAAGCCGTCGCGCGTGACCGAACTACCCGGCCCTAAGAATATTAAGTATTTACGTATACGTCTAGTATACGCTTTGTGTCGACCGCTGTTTAAGTGAATTGTAGAGAAAAGTATATTTTCCAGCTTAAACAGTAGTCAAGCAACCAAAAACAAAGAATCGCCTACCTTTAATTAATAATCAGATAAATAATAGAAATATAAGTGGAAACGTAAATACGGATGCTTCAAAACAATTCCTTTATTGCAGAGTTTGTCATGTGTTTATTGCAGTGCTGACAAAACGTAACAACTCAAACACGACAATTAACGTGACAATAAAACATGAAAGTTAAAGATAAATGCATGGTTGAACATACTAACTATGCAAATCGTTCGGAATGGTCTGATTTTGACACGTTTTAGGAGAGCCTCGCATGTTTTCACCACTACAATGTATTACTTCCTTTTATTTTTTTGTCTTATTCACTTAATGATGGTGGCTATAACCGCAAGATAAACTTGCCTGATATTCGCAATAGTAAACAAGCATATACCTGCTAAGCAGATGCATTGGGAAGGCATTCTACTTTCATTTTGCTGTCTCGAAGATTAATTTGTAGGGTTCCAGAACTATTATGGAGGATTTGAGACATGTTGGAACAGCCTCATGTTGTAGCAAGAGTTTAAATATATTGGTGAAGACACCTGCAAGATGAGCAGCACATGTCTTCAGTGTCTGCCTGAGCACTCTGTCTGGGCCAATGACTTTGTTAGCATTGACTTTCTGAAGGGTGGATCTCACCTGAAGGAGCTGTAGAACCACTGACTGTACACCTGCAGGTAGTGTGGTGTAGCTCCTTCTTCTTGTGTGTCAAAATGAGCAAAAGAAATGATTCAGAACATCTGAAAGACTTGTCGATGAGTCGCCGAATGTTAGTCCAATAATCCGTCAGTACCTTAATTCCATCCCACATCCTGCAAGGGATATTGTTCATGTTGTGTTCCTCAGTGCACTGTCTGTATTTATACTTGTTCTCTTTGATGGTTCGCTTAAGGTTCCCTTGTGCTGCTTTGGAGGCTTGTGTGTCACTTGACCTGAAAGCCATGTCTTGTTCTCTCAGCAGAGCCCGCACACAGTTCTTCATCCACAGCTTTTGGTTGGGAAACACTTTTAATGGCTTCTGTATGTTGGTGTAGACACAACCCAGAATGTTGCTCTCCCTCATGGGAAAGATCAGTTTTTATGGAATTGAAATATGACTGTTTTGAAACTCGCTGAAGTCCCCTGCTACAATAAGAACACTATCAGCTTGTTATCAATGGCAGCGTATAGCTTTCCAAATGCTAATTTACCATTACTTGTACTTGGGGGTACATATGCAGTCAGGATTGTGTTCATGATTACTTTCAATCATCCCCTTCGTTTAAAAAACTCAGCATTTTAAGCATCATTTGTCAACAATGTCCTTAGCTATACAACAAGAGCCTATATCACAAAGTGTGATTCGTTAGTTAGCTAGGTAACTTGTTGGATTTAAATGACTTAATTTCCATTCACTTACATTTTGTCAAGACTACCTCAAATTCAACAAGTTGCCTTGCTAATCCAGCAATCCAGCTTTGTAATACAGACACCAGTTGATATTAATGCAAAGCAGGGGTCACCAGCCTTTTTGAAACTGAGAACTACTTCATGGGTACTAAGCGACACCCTCCTAAACTTATCTAAACTTCATGTATAATAAACATGATTTAAATCCTTTTTTTCACATATTGTCATTTTCAAATCTATATAAATGCAAATGTGATTAAAGAAGAACAGCAACAAGATCAAATTAAATTTTAGATGCTGCTCATTGATGTGTTGTGCAATTTTTTTAGAACAGGTCCATGGGTGACTGATGTGGTCCTTGGGGGCATCTTGGTGACTCCTGTTGTAAACACACAAACCTCTGTCCTGCCCACTTTATATACAGAACATTCTGCAAGCTCAATAGCAGTGTCAGGAACAAAGATAATCAATAAAGTCCCTGTGATGATCATCAGACAGCTGTTGGGTGTTTCAAGTAATCAGAAGTATGATTTCATCAGAAGTAAGTAGACGTAAGGGGGTTGCTTTTGGCTACTTGGCAGTGCTCATCAAAGCATAAAGGGCCTATGTCTTTTTGTGAAATGCCAAATTTTTGCTAAAAAATTGACAAACATCATAATTATCAGCTGTAGCACAGGCTTCCTGCTCCTCCAGCATTTTCTACCATCTTAGTTTTATACTTTATTTCGCTTCTATGTGGAATTTGCTGACAAAAAAATCAAACATATGAGTGCGGCACATGAGCATCGTAAATTAATCAATGTAGAGGATTTATTTGTTGATTGTGCACAGCGAGGATAATCTCACATCATTTCAGTAAAGTGATGTCAATAACGTCACTAAACCTGAAACATTGCCAAATAATGCCATTAATTGCTGTGGTGGTCCAGAGCATGATCAGTTTACTCATAATCCCCTTTAAGTATGGTTCTTAGGCTTCATTGTACCAAAAAAGTATTCAGAAGTACAAATGGCTGAAACTAAGATGCTTTGGATAGAACATTGGAAAAACAGATAAAATGTTCAGCTACTGAGTACTGTGAGCTTCAATCAAAGCATTGTGTATTCATCTAGCTGTGGTTTACCGGAATAACACCCATCCTAATCCACATTACTTATGTAAGTTTATCACAAATAAGGGAAATTCACATTTCACATTGTACTAAACTTTCACCTACAAATGTGGAGGTAATGAATGAACTATTATTATGTCCAAGATGTCCTGCAATAGACAGGAGGGGCACAGTGACCCTGTACTGAATAAGCAGTTATGAAAACAAATGAGTGAGGGAATCAATACACATTTTTAGACAAACACACAAAATGCTAGCCTTTCAGACCAGGAGCAGTTAAAATAATGCAAAAAGTCAATCATCAAAACAAGTTTCTGAAAAGTGCATTTTAGATTCAAGTTATGTTCAGAGGCTGTCTATAATAGACAGTAGGACAAGAATAACCAAATCCAAAATATAAAAAGTGGCGTTTATTATGTTGACATATTTACAAAATTTCAGAAGTAAAGTTAATCTCTGGAGGGTATCCTTCCAAGTTTGTCACAGGTCTGTAAAAAAAAAGACAGGATAAGCGTTTCATATGGTCAATCCTAAACAACATTCATTATAAAGACAGTGCGGTAAAAAGGACCTTTTGGTGGATCCCAAAATTCCGCAGAGGCCTGAGTTAAAACGTACTGAGAGTTATGCAGGTTCATTCATTTGCGTCGTGGGAGCGCGTCCTTGGGTTTTTCTGGCTGTGGGACACAGCAGCGAGTGCTTGCTGCGGCCGTCTCTTTGCTCAACACCGTGGGTCGCACCACATCAACGTCGCGCTTCAGATGATCCATGAATGCCGGTAGAATTTCAGACTGGGAGTAAAAATCTAGCAAAAAGTAGCTGCCCCGCGTATGGCGGATGCCATGCTTTGAGATCTTGTAGGGCAATGCTCTCTCGCCCAGGTTCTCCAGTCCTCGAACAACAGCGCCTCTCTCAATCAAGGTCTCCATAGTACGCCGAAGAGTGGCAACGGTCTCCGGTCTCTGCATCGCCTTCAGTATCAAAGTAAGCTCGTATCTTGGCATGACTGGTCGCAAAACTGTAAAACGAATGCACCAATGATTCAAAGACGAAACAGCACGATTTCCAGTATGACAATCCGTCTCAAGGAACGGTCATTATTGTGTCATTACGTAGGAGGTGGGCAATAGAGACGGTAAAAATGTGCGCATAAGCCACGCCCCTTCGTCCTGTAAATTTTTATTCTTTTGGAAAATATTAATTTTTGAAAATGTAATCGATATTAGTTATTGATTCTTGGTCAGAATCATCTGTTTCTTAGACACGGTAGCATGTTTATCAATATAAACGTTTCAGCACCGCGGAAGTACGGTCCATTTTACGGAATGACGCCATTTATGCGCCGTTGACCTAGTGCGCACGTGATCTGACTCCGCCGCTTCATCTGCGCTTCATTTTCATTACGTCTGCAGCGAAGATGGCGGAGCAGAGTGCTGTCCCTAGCGATCTGTACCAGCATGTGTACTCTTTTCTCCTGGAAAATAAGTTTACTAAGGCTGCGCAACAGTTTTTGAAGAAGGCTAAAGTGGTGAGTACCTAGCGAGGATAGCGTGGTTGTTATAAACGGCTAGTTTGGCCTTTCTTTTTCCTGAGTAGGTCGCCTATCTACCGGCGTCAAGAAACGTGGATCACACGTTGAGCATTACGAACACGTGAGGGCCAGTCTGTTTCGTAAAACATCTTTTAAGTGTATAATAGTTTCTGGTTTTACTAAACAAGTCCCTGGAAATAAGCATGAATCATTTTATATGTCTTCGACAAAGAGAATGCCAAATTGGTGAAGTGATATATATTCACAGTCGTAGTAAACTGCAATTTGGGATTTTTTCGCTTTGTACGGTATGTGTCTATAGCTTCTGTAGCCTTTGTGACTACATGACATTCTGATCCTGGGTCCGTTGATGAGAGTATTCACAACAGAGACGAGAAGTGCTTGCAAGTCTATGGTAGTAAATATGTGTCATTAGAACTTGGATTTTACATGCCACTGAAATTCTAACATTGGATATTTGATTTATTATGAAAATACGAGGTTAAAAATACAATTACAACATTTCAAAATTGTTCCAATTCGATGGTCCAGATTCACGTGCAGGAATACGAGGTTAAAAAATACAAAGACACTTCAATGTTGCTCAATTCGACGGTCCAAATTCACATGCAGAAAATACTATGTTAAAAATACAAGCTATACATCCGGGATACCAAGGCTGAGCAATGAAATCTGGCTGCGTTCGACTTCATGCAGCTGCTTATAGCACAACAGCAACGCGAACAGGCGTTCCTGGCAATTCAGTTTCCCTATGTTTCCCCCGTTGCGCGCTGATTTGTACACGGTGTCACTGTTATCTTGTCTTTTTACGAAGCTCCTGAGGTAAACAAGCCATATATTTTAAAACATCACATGTCTTTTTGATTTTTTTTTTGTTTTTCCATATAATAAATTCAATTATTTAATTTGCTGGATATTAATTGATGAAAACATTATAGCATTGCTAATAAGACTATTATGCGTGACAATCTACAACATTAATTCCTGACATCCAGGATATTAGGTTTCCCCCATTAAAACAGGTATACAGCAACTCTGGGGCTCAGTACTAATGACAATACAGTATTCAAATGTAGTAATGTACCTGAATGATTTTCAGACGTTTCACATACCTTTTTGCTTTGCTATCAGGAGAAACATTATTTCCTGATAGACAGGGGAAACCTAGAGAAACGAATTGCCCAGAACACCTGTTTGACGTTTGTATCCCAGGCAGTTCGTAGGCGTTATCTGCTATTTCTCCTGAATATCACATAAAGCAGTTATAACTGGTTTTCAGTTAACTTCCCTGTTTTGTTTATTATTAACTACTGTAATGTTGTTTTTTTAATTTGTTTTCCAGTCTGTAAGAATTGCATTGTACTCAGTACTTTACAATAAAACCTTATGGCGCTTTTCCACTGCATAGTACGGCACGGTACGGTTCAGTACGGCTCACTTTTGGGGGGCTTTCCACTGGG
>JABFDZ020000066.1:13965359-13975732 GCA_019775955.2 Pollimyrus isidori | reverse complement strand
CCAGGCCCCAGTGCACGCGCCAACCCACACCCCGGCGACACACCCACCAGGACCCAAGCCCCCCCAGCCCCGCCGGGGCCCCCGCCCCGGGGCCGGGCGCCCCCCGGACCCCACGCCCCCCCCCGCCCCCCCCCCGGGCCGCCCCGCCCCCCCCCCCCCCCCAGACGTACCATCACAGTCGAAGAGAGCGAAGACGACGTCGCACACATGGTCCGACAGCTCCACTTTGGCCACCGTGCGGGCCACTTGCTTCATGGTGGCTGGGGGGGTGAAGGAGGTGGGGCAAAAAAAACAGATGATAAAGCGTTTCTCCATGTTACTGCACCCAGGGTGATGAACGAGTGGACAGCTAGAATGGCACATCCATTGCTGGCTGTCACGGGCCAGCAGATCACTCGGTCCGATCGATTATGTAGGGTGGGGTGGCTTAATAAGGACTGGGCTGCAGAGGAGGAGAGAGATTGGACCAGAACCAGAGTCAGGCACAGAGCAATCCCAACGACAGTGCCTTATGGTCAAAATGACCCAAACAACAAAAAAAAGAGTCCAACTGAAAAAGAAAATAGCTGACAGAACGATAACGCCTCCAGATCTTCTCATAAGAAGCATTGATTGGCTAAACCCAGGGGTGGGATTAGAGAGACAGGAGAGCGCAACAGAGGACTACAAGCTGACAGAAGGCCTTGAGGTAGATCAATTAAGATTGCGGCCTGTTCACCTTGGCCTCATTACTGTACTCATGGCGCTGGTGACAATCTATCAGTCGATCTATCAGGCAACTGGAGCGTTCAAATTAGATATTTTCAGGCCTGCGTTTTTAAACCAACAAAACAAGCTACATGAATTTGTCATCTGGAATAGAACTTAAAAATCCATTTATTAAGGAACCTGTGATCGCACTTGTTCCCTGGGGATAGCCTGAGGTCATGGTTCAAGCTGCACACACAGGTCAGAGACACAAGGGGGCGCCCAGGGACTCTTTCCATGTATTAATGTGGGCTCTTCGCCATTTGGGGCTGGTGCTCTCTGTAGCTGACGGCAGAAGGTGACTAGTCCGTAGCACCTGTGGATCAGCTTGTGACTTAGACGTGCCGACGGGGCCAGTGATACAAGCCAGAGCATTCATGAGTCGTTTATCAGCTGAGTAGGGACCACCTGCAGTTACGTATGGTCAGGGGCGGAAGGGGCAGACGGGGCAGGGAAGTGAAGGCAGAGAGACGGGACGCCGCTGAGACTGGCGATGTCGTGAGCAGAACGGATATAAAAGTCCATTAGAATGGGGAGGAACAGATGGTGTTTCTCCTATTAGGCCAGTTGGTTAAAACGGCTCGAGCAAAACTGGCAACATCGATAGAATGTAATTGCCAGGCGACAGCTCCGAGTTAATTGTGGGAAAGTTGTTGGTGTGAACGAGACCGCCGTACGACCGATCGAAGCCGCGATGCCACGCAGGCACGCATGCCGACCTGCAGGGGGCACTGTGCTGCTGAATTTGAGCCAGGAGCCGCGCCGCGGTCATGCGGCATTCGTGACGCCACATGCCTCGACAGAAGAATGGAGAGAGGAATATGAAATGCCAGTGCTGGGATTCCTGCCAGGTTTGGCTGGATGCAGGGACTCCAAGTGCTGAACGTTAAACAGGTTGATACCAGGACTGGCCTGGGAGAGAGAGGGATGGCTGGCAGATGAAAAAATGATGTTACTGGGGAACATAAACGAGAGAAAAAGACGGAATCACAAAAATACAGGATGAAGGGAAAGAAAGAAATGGGGAGGGGGGAGCATAAAACAATGCGGACAACAGGAAGGGAAGAACAGGGCTACCTTTGTCAATAGAGGCACCGGCCATGTGATAGAAGCTCAGTGCCGTGTCCACGTCATTCACGTTCTTCAGGAATGTGAAGAAATTCTCCACCTCCTCAAAAGTTATTCCCTAGAGAGAGAGTTGGGGGGGGGGGTGCATATTAATTACCTCTTTACAAGGACGAGATTATTACAAAGCCATGCTGCTGCGGTAAAAATATCCATTTGCTACATTTGGTCGAGCAGAAGTCAGTGCTTTCTTTCAGTTGAATCCGAATCGTCTACGAGTGACAGATGGCTGAGAATGGCGCTGTTCTTATGTAACACAACACCTTCCCACTATTCGCGCGTCGCTCTGCAGAGATTACGCCAGAGAAATCTCGTTACTACTTCAGCGCTGGCTCGCCCCATCCATCCCTCTTCCGCTAACTTGTTAGCCTCTCCGCTCCAATCTGTTCCATCTCCACGAGTGACAGATGACCTTTCCAGACTGTTTTGCATGGTTTAGGTGTCAGTTTTTGACTTGGCTACTGGTTACATAATCGGATTTAGCTACATCAGTTGTAAATATTAGAGGTGGCTCCTCTCCAGGGCTGGAGATTTGCGTGGTGCCTCCGCCTTGCGTGTGTGTGTTCGTATGGAGTTTTCATTTTTTCCCCCTGTGGAGATCTCATCACGTCACATTTTTCCTGTCATCCTCACCACGATACTTGCAGGTGGCTTAACTGAGCTTTAAAGTGACTCCTCCCTGCTCCTCCATCCGTATCCAAAAGCTCTTTACCTCCCACTGTGTAACCCTTCATAAGATGTGACCTGTGTGGGTTGGGCCCTGGTAATGGCACTGATCACTCCGGGATGGCCAAGCACGTCAGTCAGGCGACAGGGAGTCCCGGGGGCGGGGGTGGGGGGGGAGCGAGCTTCCTCTTGGCGTTATGTATGCAGCCCGGACAGTGACGGAGTGAGAGACCCAGAGCGAAATACAAGATGGGCCAGACTGTGCCCCTCTTACATTGTGATGGAGGGATCTTCACACACAATAAGTCCATTGAAAAACAGCACCATGCGGCGGAAATTTCCTTTGGAATGGATGGATGATAGATGGATGATGGATGGATCATTCATCCATAAGAATTTGGACAGTGACACAATTTTCATAATTTTGGCTTGATATGCCAAACACAATAGATTTCAAATAGATCGATAAAGATGTGAAGCATAAATTTTCACCTGTAATTCAAAGGGTTTAACAAGAATATCATATTTACAGCAATTTGTGTACATAGTCCCCTCATTTTTACAGGCTCAAAAGTAACTTGACAATTAACAAGCTGTTTCATGGCCAGGTGTGGGCTGTTCCCTCGTAATATTATTAACAATTAAACAGGTAAATGTTATGGACTTTGAATTTGCATTTGGAAGCTGTTGCTGTGCACTGTCAGTATGTGAGCCAAAGAGCCATCAATACAAGTGAAGCAGGTCACTGTTTGGCTGAGAATACAAACCAAACCCAGCAGCACCATCAGGATTGGCCCAACTGACAGTTTGTTACTTTCTGAAACAGAAGGAATATACTTTGCTACAGTCTAAAATTAAGAGAAGACTTCATAAAAGTAAATGCAAAGGGTTTACAATAAGGTGCAAACCACTGGCAACCGTCAAGAACATGAACGCCAGATTAGACTTTCTAAACATCCAAAAAATCTTGCCCAGGTCTGGAGAAAAAACATCTTTGTACAGATGAAAACAGTATGGAGAAGTGAAGGAGCAGTCTGTGGTCCAAAGCATATCACAATATCACATCGTCTGTAAAACATGGCAGAGGCACTGCTATATGACATGACATGTATGGCTGCCAATGGAACCGGGTCACTAATGTTTATCGATATGACTGCTGACTGAAGCACCAAGATGAATTCCTCAGTGTATAAGGCTAAATAATATTGAGATTCAGCAAATTCTGCAAAACTGATAGGATGGCGTTACTGGACAATGACTCAAAACAGAATGCGAAAGCAACCCAAGAGCTTTTCAAGGCAGAGACGCAGAATATTATATTCTTCAATGGCAGAGTCTGTCACCTGACCTTAACCTTAGTGATCATGTATTCCACTTGCTGAAGACAAAACCGAAGACAGAAGGTCCAACGAACAAGCAGCTGGAGTAAAAGCCTGGTGAGACACGACCAGGGAGGAAGCCTATGGAGATGAGCCTCAGACCTCAGGGTGTCACTGACTGCAAACTTCAACCAAATATTAAAAATGATTATTACAGTTACAATATTGGTAGATTGTCCAATTAATTTTGAGCCCCTGTAAATGGGGGGGAATTACTATATAAAACGGCTGCAGTTCCAAACAGCTGATATGATATGTATTCAACTCCTCGAATAAAAGGTGAAAGTACTCCCATCTTGATTGCTTCATTTCAAATTACTTCGATTATGAAATTATGAAAGTTGTGTCATTGTCTTAATACTTATGGCCTGCATCTAATGAATCTGAAGAACATTTGTTTCATTTCATATATTCACATATATTTCCCTGGATAATGAAAAGCACACATATCACGGCATTCTCTCCGAACCTACTGCATAGTACCTGAGCGTCCTTGAACATCTTTTTCAGACCTTTCTGCATCTGCTTGAGCTTCCGCGACTGCACCCCGCTGTAGGCCAGCAGCATTCCTCCAAACTGCCTCTCCGTGATGCGTCCATCCATGGGGTCGTTGCGCTCGAACTGCGGCGGGTGAGAGGAGCCTGTCAGCACCTATGCATCACCGAGTCGCTCTGCCAAGGGCGGCCAGCAGGGCCTCGCGTGATACGCACGTGGAAGCTGCGCGTGAGCGCCACCGTGTGGAGCAACCATGTTCATGAACGCTTTCAGCGGTGACCAGAAACAGAACAAGTGACACATGCTTAAAATGACCATGGGGTAACATGTCAGAGTGACTGAAGGCTGAAGGATTTTTCTGGATAGATGCACCTGTTGACGGTATGAGCTGCCCCCACCCCCCCATTCACAGCTGCATTTTCCAGCTGCAGAATAAGTTAATTATGGTGTGGGGGGGCAGGACGCAAACAATTTTTGCTGCAGACATAAACCCTACATTCCAGAAAAGCTCATTTTTTAACCTTTCACTTACAATTTACAATACTGCCGTTTTGATTATAGGTGTTATTAAAGAATGTCTGAGGAACGACGGCATTCATTTTCTGCGATTAACACCAGCTCACTTCCATTTCATGCACGGGCTCGGATTGATAAAAATCAGCAGGCCGACACCCACCTAAGAAAGGCACCTGCACACTGGACAGCAGGTACGGTCTTATGCGGCAAACTGTTAAGCAGTACCACCAGGAATCCTGCTGTGAACGGTCTTTTGTATGGACCTGATTACATGCCATTGCCAGGGCGGCTTACAGATGCCCCATGAGATCCATGATTTCGTGGTGCACTGGCGATGGGATTTTAAATGGCTGAGGGGTGAGTGAAGTGACATTACTTCAGGGTGGGGGGGGGTTGCAGGCAGCAGGGGCCAGTCCTGCAGGGTAAGAGCGAAGTACCACCGGGAGAGTATAATAGCAAATTAAATTCCCGCACCAAAACAAGGATGCAATTCCAGAGTTACTGTTGCAGGCAAACAGCAGGGGAGCTTTATAGCAGAGTCTGTATGTGTGCGTGTGTCTGTGTGTGCGTGTGTCTGTGTGTGTGCGTGTGTCTGTATGTGTGCGTGTGTATGTGTGTCTGTATGTGTGCGTGTGTATGTGTGTCTGTATGTGTGTGTGTGTATGTGTGCCTGTATGTGTGCGTGTGTATGTGTGCCTGTATGTGTGCGTGTGTGTGTCTGTCTGCGCGTGACTATGTGTGTGTGTGTGTGTCTGTGTAGGATCCAAATTGTCATCATCACTGCTACGTCTGTCATTATACAGATCCCCCCTCCCTACCCCCCACAAAATTGAGCTGCACACACTGACAGGATCGTTACTGCGACCGCCTCACCCACGTCAAGTTGTCATTTGAATGGGCCACTTAACCCAGTCAACATCCCGAGGGTGCGTGTAACATGATCGCTGTTTCCCGAAAAGAGCACAATTACAGACCACAACTATCACTACTCTGCATGTTCTGAGGAGAAAAATCCCTGATCAGCATATGCTTCTGTTCACCCTCAGTCCAGCTCTCCCATACTTCTGTACGGTTGTTATTTTGCCGTTCTGCGTCTGACAGAACACAACTGTCGAAACTTCCACATTAACTACTAGGGTTTGTTTCTGGGCCCTTTGTTCTTGCTGAGCTTTTACACAGACCCACTACCAGAGCTCACAGTGAATAATGGCTCCGTAAATTATGTGAACCGTGACGTACGGAACAGATCGATAAATAACAGAATCTCCCCCCCTGACATAATATAGTGCAGCAACAACTTTTCGGTTCAAATTCACAGCTGGTTCCCTCAAACAAAACTTAGGAAACAAGCATGATGCCCGGAACCCCTAGGGAGAGACACTGAGGTTACAGAAATATGCCCTGCACTCGGCCATGGAAATAAGGGTTAGGAAATGCAGGACCGACTCAAGCTCAGTTAAGCCACCTGCACACTATGAGAGGGTTGGGCTGTGACCAGCTGACTTTTATTGTGCGAAAATATAAAGAACAGCATTCCTGCTGAATTAAGGAACACTATCGACTAAAACTGCAGGATGTATAAATGAATTAAGGCCTTACAATAACAAAGACCAACAAGACTGGGCCGAATTCCCCTGAAACCTGATATACCAAACTCTATTAACATCAATGCAGGAGCCCATTCTGGGAGAATTATGGCCATTCGAAGGAGCAGTAAAACAGAGTAGGGAACAGATTCCCTTCTCACATGAAATGCCAGGAGGGGCATCTCTGGGCCAAAACCCCCAAGACTCACCTCCAACTTCAGCACGTCATGCTGCAGTTTCCTCTGGAATTCCAGGAAGCTGCTGATGGTCAGTTTACCCTTCAGGTCCTCCCCGAAGAAGTAGGTGGTGAGGGCTGAGCTGCAGCCCCCCATCTTGAGTGTGTTGCCCGTGGTGGAGCGGTCGCGGTGGCGCATGCCCATGCTGGTTTGAGAGCGGATTATGCTCTGCACCTGCAAGGGGCAGTAGAAGCAGCCAACAGGGGAGAGGTCGCTTTTCAGAAATGTGTTTCAGGTATTTGGTTCAAAAGTGAGTGCAGTCATTGCTGAATTTGCCACAAATGTCATATGAAGCTTCCTAAACTAAACAGAAAACTAAAACAAAGAGAGGATGAAATGGAGAAATGAAAACAAGAGAATGAGAATGAATGAACGAGGATGAGAGTGACTGAGGGAGAACAGGAACAGGAAGTAAGCCAAAGTCGGGGAATTTCTCTAAAGCTTAGAGGGAACGATCAGTCTGTCTAACCCAGTCCTGTTTAGTGTATCAAAACCTAGGGACAAGCTTAATAAACGAAAACAGGGATTATGGAATAAAGGATTAAGTGAGTTGCAGGCAGGGTGAGTACCGTGCCCAGCGATGAGAAGGAGAGCTGCCACCCTCCTCGTAACGCCAGAGGAGAGAAACCAAGCCGGTGATACCTGCTCAAACTCCTCCATGTCCACCTCTCCATCGCCGTTCAGGTCGAACATCTTGAAGGCAATTTCGAAGTTCCTCTGAGGAGCTGTGCGGCAGCGAGAGACGCAAGACACAAAGAGAGAGAGGCAGAAAGAGAGTGACTGACGGCTCATAGTGGCCAAGAGCGTCGCCTGGTTACTGTCCAAGGGGCCGCAAGCAGATGGTACACAGACCAGTAAATAAACTAATAATAACAACCACAAAGCTAATAATATTGTGTAAGTTACATCATCAAAATACCAATGATGTTAGTGTGCGATTGCATTTGCATGTAGGTGCTTGTGTGTGTACATGTGTGCTTCCTGGGGGTGGGTCCCAGGCTCCCCCTAACCCTCTACTGGATAACCAATTATGGAAAATGGATAGTCATTTCATCTGCCCCCTTGCTGTGGTTAGTAGTCCTGCAAACTACCCATCACAGACAGGCTGGGGGGGTTAATGGCAACATGAGATTAGATTAATCTTTACAGTCATTACAAAGGTACAACAAAATGTTGTACCATACTATTTACATTCAGCTTTTACCCAGAAAGGGCAAATAGTACAGTAAGGTACAATAGACAACGGATGCAAATAGTATGTTAAAATGCAATAGATAGTAAGGTGCAAGAAGGCAGCATATAAATGAGAATTATACACACATACCCAGTACATATGGAATTTGATTTTACAGGTAATATTTGCAAGAGTAGTATATATGAGGGAGAGTATGTACATATGAAGATTATGAATATTGGCCTTGGAACTGAAGCACGCCACCCCACTGAACCCAAATTAAATTAAAGGAGCCCTCAGACTTTCTGCCCAGGAAAGAATTCAAGTTTCCTCATAACCTGAAATGTCAGACTAAAGTGGGGAATGAAACTTCAGCGCTTGTTGGATGAGCTGCAGCTTAAGGGGACAATCCAAACAGGCCTTATTCGGTCAGAGGACCGGGGGGGGGGGGTTTCTTTCTTTAATTCCCTGCAAGGTCGCTCTTGACTTGAAAAAGCGTCCCCATAACATCAAAGTAACAGGTTTTTAATCATTTTGTTGGGAACATTTGGTCCCCACAATGTAATATAAAGATAATCCACACACGCACACACACGTGCAGATACTCACTGGAGAGTACCGTAGTGAGGAATATGTAGTCTGAGAAGGAGATGAGGCCACACTCTCCCAGTTTGTAGAAGATGCTGTCTTCATCTGCAAACTTCTCTCGCTCCTGAGCTATCTTCTGCTCACCCAGAGATGGACAGAAAGAAACGGGTGTCAGGGAGTTGGGGTGGGACAGAGGGTCTCCCAGACCAGAGCAGCCCCACACCGGACTGAGAGCCCCCTAGAGGAAGATAACGGACATGACGGCACATGCAGGAAGGACGATGGCTAAATGCGTTCATGCAAGAACCACAGTCATACCCAGTGTGGTGTGCAAGCACGGGCTGAGAAGCTGCTTCACAAGGATGAAAACAGCAGAAAGGACAGAAAGTCTTTCCCAGGTCCAAGGGAAAGACAACGGACACATGTGGAGACGCACGGGAAGGCCAGAAGGTGTGTCTGCCGCTCACTCGCACGTCATCTACACGTCAACCACACCCTGACAGACACCCTGGACACGCGCACACATACAGACACACACAAGGCATGCCAGGGCCCCAGCGCGGCCATGCCTCTGGGGGGTTACCTCATTCTGCAGTGGATCCAAAAAAGAAAGGGGGGAGAGAGACAGTGTTAAAGCTTCACCCATCCTCTGCTGCCAAGTTGACAGAGCCTTACTCTACACACACACAATCACATCATACCCTCACCAAAGGACACTAATACTAACATATAGCCACACACAGCCTGTGAGTCACTGGCCGAATCGCAAGGAAAAATGCCTTTAGTATTTATTACTGATTAATGTCGAAATGGGCCAAACGCTCCATCTGGCCAGAAGTACTTCTTTATTTCATGACCAGAACTGCAAGCTTGAAGAATTCCTGCGCCGCGAGGTTACAGGGGAGGCCAGGTCACAGAACGGTGAGGAATCTGGGGAAGGGGAGTCGAGATTGTGGAACAGCCAGCCAGGAGCAAGGGAGGGGGATGTACAACATGTTCATGGTCTACTGTTATTAGCAGTGAGACACATGAGGGCCACTGGCCTTCTTAACGAGTTATACCTAGGTAGTGTAGTCCCACCCTCCTGCCACCAGGGGCGTCTCCTCCACTCAGGTGAGTTTGCCACCCCCCTTCAGCTTTGCACACAAGGACACTGCAGGTGTGTTAAATTATCCAAAAAGGGAAAAGGGACTGATCCTGAAAATTAAGGGGCCACCCCCCAGTGCTGGAAATGTGACGTTTACAGGCAACACCAGTGTGAGGCGCTCTGGGAGACTTCTGCAGCTCTCTTCCAAGAAATAAGCTGATAGACTTCTAACCGCAGGGACTTTTGCAGGGGTCACCTGAGGGTAGCTATTCAAAGGGACGGTGACACCGGTTATACCAGACCCTCCCAGAACTCAGCCTGAAGAAGTGGCCGTCACTTCAAAAACCGTAAGTGTGAGCCTCAAGGTTAAGTAACACCCATCTGGCAGCCCTGTAAACTGGTGCATCCAGGAGACAGGATGATGAAGAGGCACATTCGGCCTGGCTGGCCGCAGTGGGGGTGGGGGCAGGAGGTACAGTCTGATGGGGCCGGCAGGGGAGGGGATGATGCACAGAGCCCAGTTACTCCACCAAGATACAGGACGGAAGGAAGAGACAGGGAGGGGGGAGCTGGTCAGTCAGCAGTGTGGGGGGGGGGGCTATGTTCTAACCTGGGGAGGGAGAGGAGACACTGCTGTATCTTCAAAGGCGCCACTGTCATGACAGCGGTTTAATGGACCCATTAGTCGGTGGTAGAGGGACCAGGACACCAGAGGAATGGCATGCATGCTTGGGGGGGGGGGTCAAGTGTGAATATATATGTGCACGTGTGTGT
>JABFDZ020000066.1:13949499-13960413 GCA_019775955.2 Pollimyrus isidori | reverse complement strand
GCGAACTCCATTAGTGTCCAGGCGTGGCCTACCTCTCTGCCGGCCTACCTCTCTGCCGGCCTACCTCTCTGCCGGCCCGTTTACTAGCCGCGGTTTATAGCTACGGAGAGTCAGCAGGTCTGGTTGCGGTGCTGAGATGACGACCAACATTAACATCTATGGGGGGAGCAGGACAGCCACCCGTGGGGGGGGAATCGGGGTTCTGGCAGTGTCAGCCCATGACGGCCTGACTGTAAAGCGGATGATCTGGTAGCACTGGAGACAGCACTGCCAGAGAAGGTCGAGATACAGGTTTGAGCTTTACAAGGTCCTTCCCAGCCGCAGTCAAACAGCATATTAAACACAATCGAATGTACATTTATATGTGAAACGAAAGCTGTTTGGCTAAACTTCATCTAAGATAAAGGAACAGGATGTTAGTAATGGCAGTATGCAGAGAAGCCCCCTTTAAAATGCCGGTTGCTCCCTTTAACCCGCGATTGACAAAAGGTAGAGAGAAAATCCCACCGAGGTCTGGATGGCAAGCCGTGGGGTTTGAGAGAGAAGAGAATTATGGGAATGTGACTGCAATATTGTTTGGTGAAATAGCAAAATAGCCAGCATCCCACTCAGGAAGCCAATGGGTCCGCCTGCTTACCTTCCCATCATAGCGCTTCACTAAGAACTGATCCAGGCCCAGGTCTGAAAAAGGGGGAGGAAGAGAGAGAGAGAAATGGACAACATTTAGACTTTGTTAAAGAGATCCTTGATAGCCTCACCTTACAGAAGTTTGGAACTTGCAGACACGGCACAGGTTCTAACCTTGGCACATTGCACACTGTATGGCATGTTTATGAGTTGTCAATAGCATACTTTGGTCTGACCCAAACTGCGCAAATGACAAATAACGACTATTAACAAACGGCATTAAGGCACTCAGAACTGCTGTCATCAATCATCGATCTGCTGACTCATGGAACAGATATCATGCTTTCAGAACCCGCCGAGATGCCTCTTTTTCCACCGTTTTCTGGCTCTAATCATCACTTGACAGCCAGGAGATGCTGAAGCCTGGCTCTGCAGATGGGGAACCAGGGCCAGCAAAGCACTGACATCCTGCCTGCTCATGCCCCTTTGACCAGACCCCCTCCTATCCAACATGATTCAACATCAACACCCCAGAGTTGGACCACTTGGGACATCTGACTGGGAGCTGTCACTCCCAACACTCTATGCATGACATCATTCCAATTCACAAAGGTCAAAAAGGTCGAGACCATTCCGCAGGTCAAAGGTCAAATATCAATTAAAACTGACCTTAACGTCTAAAAGACCATGATGGAGGACAAATTCCAGACTCAGTAAATGTTGAACTTGTTTAGAAGGAGACCATTTTCAAAAATTATATTTTATATATATATATATATTATATATATAATTAATTAATTATAATAATAATTATAATAATAATAATAATAATAATAATAATAATAATAATAATAATAATAATAATAATAAATTGACACAACCAAATTTTAGAACGAGGAAATTACTTGGATACCCCCTGATCCCCCCACCACACAAACCCACCACCCAACATTAGACACACACAAACTTAATAAGCAAACACGCAGGCCCCACCCCAAGTCCTCCTGACAAAAAGCCAAAAAATAATCATAATGCACCTAGACAAAGGAATAATATGACAGTTTAGTATAGGGGTTCGTATACGAGTTCCAATCCATCATATTTAATAAACTGATGGATCACTTGGGCGAGCTAGCCAATGGCTGACTGCGAAGAAACGCGACGTGAATTATGCATGCGGGCACAGGATCCCTTGCGCCCGCTGCTTCAGGAAGCACTCAGAGGAAACTAATAAAAAAAAAAATGCTGCTGCTTTTAAGTTGGCCTTATCACTTATTCATACATCTGCTGCCACCAGCCAAAGAATCACTCATCCAGAAAAACGTAATGGGTCTTTTTGTCACGGCAAAGCGGGTCGCGGCGGGCATGCAGCAGGTGAGCGGGCCACACGAGCTGGCAGGCAGATGCCAACAGGGTGGACGAGAGGCCCCGCACGCTTAACCCGCTTGTATGCATGTTCCACTCCACTGATGTACTAACAGCTTAGTGCTGCTCAATCCAACATAACCGCGGCATGTGGGGGTTGGAGTGGCAGTGTGTCACTGCATGTGTCCGCGTGCTAATCTCAGCTACAGGTGGCCGGCGTTCCACAGCTGCGCATCCCCTCCTCCCGGGTCGAGGCCACCAGCAGTCCCCACATCGCCACGCCATTGCCCAGGCTGTGCAGACTGCAAGCAATTGTTTCCACAAAAACGCAGATGTTTCTTCATGTCTACCGGGCAACTATGGCCCCAAATATTAATTACTGAACAAACAGCCATTTCCATTTTGCCTTTTGTGCAGTCTATTTTTTGCTTGCTTCTACCCTCACAGAACTGTTAAAAAACATAATTTTAATCTAGAGCAACGCTCAAGGTCATATCAACATCTCCCACTGCCTCCAAAACTGCTTGATTCCTCATCATCTCTCACAATGCTGCCCACCTCCCGAGTTCGTCACCACTGATAGGCTCACTGGGCATTACTCCCTGGTCCCGACAGACCCATGCAGTAGCCAGCCCAGTGGAAGCTTCTGCACGCGCCACAGCAAAGGTCTCAGAGCGGCACCAGAACACTGGGGGATTCCTAGTTGTAACTAAGAAGAGAACAGAAAATCCTGAAAATGCTCACCCAGGCCATGGAACTTGGACTGGACCTGAGCTGCAGAGGGAACCATTTTAATTATTAACTATGATCTTTAATAGTTAATTTTATATGTCAATTATCCCTCGCCAAAAATGACGGTAGTCAGACCCTGCACCTTCGAGTCACAATTTGGGTCACAACAAGCCTGCCCGAATTCACTAACTAATATTAGATATTTTAATCCGACGATTTTGAAAGTCGGTTCTCATTAACATATCGGGAGATGCATTCCTACTTTTCACCTGTCCCCTCAGATTGTCCTCACCTGTCCCATCACCCTGAACCCTTAGTGTGAGCAAGGGGGTGGGGGGGGAACTCGCATGCAAACGCACTATTGAAAGAATCACCGGCACGTGTGTAATGTCACCCTCAGACTCCAAACTATGGCCCCCCCTGTCAAAGTTCCAGAACTTCATGGGATCTGGTTCTGGTTTATGCAACACCCCCCTCATCCTGCACCCCTTGAAAGGCTCCATAGCACCTGTCCCAAGCCATCAGGTACCCAACACCACACTGGCTGGAGGAGCAAGCGACCGCGGGCCCAAGAAAGACAGAGATACCCTTGGCGGCGACAGCTGAGACCCGCTTTCCCACATCCAAAAGTGGATATTAACGACAGCTAGACACCCGGGGGGGCGGGCAATATGTGAGTGTCAGGAATGTGGTGGAACAGTACAGCTACCACTATCCCGCATATCAACCCCACTTCCTGTTCAGAGTTGCTTCAGTCCTGGAACTTGTAAACTTGCCACAGACCAAGATCAAGATTGTCTTGTAAAAGGGCCACAACTGCAGACCAATCATTTGGCACCATTTTTGCATATTTTCCTCGCAATTTGCATATTTCTAAGACAAAAATCTGCACAGTCACTTGACTCCAAGGCAAAATCTCACTTAGTCAAACAGGTATTAAGTGCAAGTGGGACACCGCAAGCCAGTCCCTATGTACCCATAAATAAAGACGTCAAAAGATATTATGCTATATACTAAAGAGCATATATTTCATGATACCACTGACAGGAATGAACATGTAAAGAATGTTAAGGTAAAAAAAGAAAAGTGAAAAAGTTAAAAAATTAATCCACCTTCATCTCTGCAGTGGAGGGATCAGCGGAGGCCTGGCTGATTAGGCCTGACACCTATTCATTCACTCTGCTACCCAGCAGACCCCAACGGCAGACCCTGGAACATCCACACTTCCTCATTCTTACCAATTATTCAGAACCCATCTCCACATTTCCTTAAATATAAAAATCACAGTCCAAAAAAAACAAATCCTGCTATCCTCCACAGCCAATATCTGCAGAGGTATTTTTTTCGAGCAGCAATTAAAAGGAGGTAAAATTAGTAATTAAATACCTTGTAATGTTATTTGGTTCCATGTATTCTGACAAAAAGATAGTATATTAAACAAGTTAATCACTACTAGATCTAGACTGATCAAAAATATAAATTTGGGGAAAAAAACTGAACATGAATAATTAAAACACTACTACATTCAATTTCTTGTTGTAGCTTTTCCCCGTAAATAAATACACAAATTCAGGTCTAGATCCCACAGAAGAGGCGGCAATGATATTACAGTAAAATACAGCCTAGATCCAGAACTGTTTAGTATTCAAATTAATGCAGGTTAAACAGTACTATGAATAATGTCTGAAACTTTTATGTGACAAGACACTCCAGGCAAGATCTGGCAAATACAATTTATTATGAAACAGTCTGGAGGTCGGAGGAGCGATACCTTCTATGGACAGCTCTGGTGAGAGAGACGACGAGGTATTAACCATGTTACTCAGGGCTTCAGAAGGTGCTGATAGGAGAGTAAGTACGAAAATGTCCTGAAGGACACCTGCAATTGACCTGAAAAACTACATGCTGGAACTATAAGGACATTTTCGTTAAGCAGGTTAACCTCTTCGCAAAGGCCTTTTCCTCAGCAAATTCAGGTACAGCCCCCCCCACCCTGCCTTCATTTCTTTCCTTTCCCATCATCTGCCCCTGCCAGGATAGGCTGGGAAGACCCTGTCACTTTTAAACAATGTTTCATGGACAATAAAGCTGTCATCCAACAGCTAAGTTTAGCGTAGCTTGCAAGCTGCCCTCCATATATACGCCAAGAGGGTTTGACCGGGTATACCCAACAGACACATAAAAACCGAACGAAGCATCAACATCACAATTCATAAACGTTCTCGTCAAACAACCTTTCAGTGTCGATTCTTTCTTTTAACCAATTGGGGGAAAAAAACAAAGGGCCTGGGAAGAAAAAAGAAGGCGTCACTCTACCTAATGGAAACTCCACAGCACGATCCACTACAAAAGTCTGGGCGTGCTCAGTAGATTAAGGAGTCATTTAACACACGTAGAAATTATGGATCTTATCTTCCAAGCTCTTACAGAAATGAGCCCTGAGTAAGCCAAATTGAATATCGACGGTGCAAGACGACTTCCCCGACTGCCCCATAAGTAACACCAGTGCTGAACCATCTTACTGCTGGACCACACTCAACCCTTACTCACAAGAACCATTCACCCGAGGCAACTTGAAGAAGGCTGCTGCGGGATTAGCCACGCTATACCACCAAGCATCGGTGCCAAGACACATCCAAAGACTAGACGACTACATAGCATTACAAAAGATATTTAGATAATATTCACAAATTCAGATTTCCTCCATCCATCTTCTACACAATAACCCTGAATCTTAGTCAGGGTTTCAAGATCTCATTAAGCCCAGAACACCAGGCTGAGGAACACCCTGGATGGCATGATGCAGTATCTTCTGCATCATAAATTATATTGCAAAGCATCTATAAATTCAGTGCCGGGTCTAGAAATAAATCTCTATGGGTGATTTATCTGAAATGAGTGAGGGGGACACGATAAAAGCAGCTGTGACACAGTCACATGACGATCAACTTCCAATTAAGGGAGCACATTACTAATCTGTGGACGTTATGCACCCTTAGACACCCTAGTAAACCCAGGTCGGTATAAATATAAAGCTTAGAGAAACCACACTACTGAAGAAGTGAACCATCAAGTCAAACACTGACCAACATCCTAAAGGAAAAGTGACTTCCTTCTTCCATTTACCATAACCACTAATCCAATATGGAGTCGCAGAGGATAGCAGTTACTTTCATCAAGATGTCACTCCATCACAGAACACATGAGGTACACAAATGGGGTAACCCAGAAACATGAGTGAGCTTCACTGCATGTTTTCAGACAGCAGCAGGACGCAGCCGAGGAGAACCACAGAAAATGGACAGGCAATGTGGCCAGGGCTAGCATAAAGCTAATGTAGCTAATTCTCCAAAAGCCACCCAAACAGAGCAGCAGAACTCTCAAGACAGATCGAGGCCTGGCTTTCTGAAGTAGAGCCCACGATGGGCCATTAACAACGGACACTGCATTGCAGTGGATTGCATCCAGGGCTTGAATGCCAGCCTTGATTTATGCGTGCTGCTTTTGGCTGACAGCGGCGCTGGTTCATATAGCACTACTGTATGCAGTATCTAAATTAAGCCCTAATTAGCTGCCTGGTTGCTTAAAGATACAGCCGCGCTTGATGGCAGCATTTATAGTATGAAAGCCCCAGATGTCTGTGGCGAGTCAGCAGGCATGGGTAATCCAGACCTTAAAGTACAACACGCAGATACAGAACAGCTGCGGCCAGAAGCCTCCTGGCACGACACGGCAGCAGGAGAAGAGAGAGCGGCCAAGGAGTAAGTGCTCACAGAAGGATCAGTAACAGCATACAGAGGCTATGGTGTAAAGTAACAGCTAAGAGGTCCTGAACACTGAACCTTAACTATCCAGCTCCAGGAACTATAGCTCCCCCAAGATCTCCACAAGCAGCAGACACTTTCACACCAACATTCACCTAACCTGATGTCACTGGACCGCGGCAGGAAACCAGGGGAGAACATTCCAGAACTCAAACCCCCTGCCCAGGAGAAGCCGGGGCAGAAAGCTAGTCAGTGAGCCACATTTCTTACGTTAATATTACAACTGCGACAGTGTCACTGAAAGCAGATGGAGTTGGTGGGTTCAAAGTGTTCAGAAGAGACCAGTTAGATGACTGTATACCCCGGTGGAATAAAAATGGCATGAACAGGATTAAGGTGATTATTATCTGGGTTTGTATTTGTAGCACAGTGTTGCTAAGATTTTGTGGTGCGGTGGGGGGGGGGCTTGGCTGTAACAGTGGCCCAGAGCAACATGGTGAAGAGGCACTGGGGAAAGGGAATCGAGTGATGGTGATGGGAGATGGGGGCAACACCTTTACTGCGGCCGCCGTTAGCCACTCTGCTCTCGCTGATTCCGGCAGACTGCATTGGGGGTGGAGGTGAGTGCAATGCAAGTAGTGCAAATACACAGAGAACAACAGACAGTGTGTGTGCAAGAGAGAGTGGAGTATGAGAACAGACAAGGGAGGTGGGAGACAATGAAAGGGAGGGACTGGAGGGACAGGAAGAGAGAGACTTACTCTCAGGCTGCTTCTCGTTAGGAGTGATGGAACGCACAAAGTCCTGTGGTGTCATGTAGACTTCAGCATCTCCTTGCTCGTTGATGATCTTCAGGGTGGCGAAGTAGCGGAAGATCTTATCTGGGGTGGAATATGCCCGGATGCGATTCTCATATTCCATCACCTGCGGAGGGGGGACATGCAGGGTTCTGAATATATGGAATATATGTGAATATATATTCTTGTTATAAAAATGCTGCTGAGAATCACTAATATGATTTGATGCCCATCACCCCAATGCAAGTCTCAAAAAGACACACTAGAGGGAACAAGAGCAGCACCTGGTCAGTCTCCCAAATTTATATTAAAAGTTTTTCACATTACGACCCAGTTCACACAGTGCTTCAAAGTGAAGGTAAGGAGTTTCCACATCACGCTCATCTGGTGAGCAGAGCTGGAGGGCACACACTCACTGCACCCCTCCTGTGTTACTTAGCAACGTAAAAGCGACATAAGACAACTACCTAAAAAGCCACAGCTAATTATGATACATGATTTACCACCTAACCACTCAAACAAGCAAACGTACACAGTCGTGATCAGCAGCGGACAGATCCCAGGCAGTACAGAGTAGAGGAGGGAAAGCGGAACCATAACTTGGACTTCATTACATTAAATGGTGTCTTTAACAGCCAGCTAGAAGTTATGGGATGCATGTAAAGCGGGTTCTCTAGGTGACGAGCGAGAGAGTGTAGGCCAAGCCGGCAGGCCCAGATGAATCATAGTAGCATTCCTTAACAGTGTATCGCCTTCAGCCACCCAGACGTCTTCATTTCCTGATGTTCTGACATCAGAGGAGGACGGGTTCTTTCCCAGAACATCCACCATCTTCACAAACAGCCGGCTTATTTATCATAGAAAACAAATAACACATTGTGATCGAGGGTGAAAAATGGTCAGTAAAAATGTAAAGGCCGGGAAGATGAGAGAGTCACATGCTGCAGATCAAGCTTCTCCAGATGCCACTTAGCTTCCATACGATAAAAACCAGTCCGTGAGCACAGAGCGGCACAATGTCAGGGCTCCCTGAGACCGTCTGCCGCCACAGATGCATGCGGGTGACTTTGATGCCACTTGCCACTTTGTCAGACAGGGATGAAGCATTCCAAAAATAAACATCTTCAAACTAAAAGAACAACCACCAGAGTCCGCACTACCACCATCACTGAAGATCTTTGCATCATTAACCCCGATGGGCATTTCATTTTTACAAAGATCTCTTTTCTCACAGCTATGAATATAGGCACTGATTCGACTAATTGAGGACGGAAATCCTGGCTGGATGTAATATGTGAGTAACCTGACTGTACTGGACTTATGCAAACAATATGGTTAGTTGCTAACCTAGTAACTGTGTCAGTTATTTAAATGAGTGTCTCCGCATGGAATCTGACGCACAATTCAACAGAATTAGTGACTTATGACCTCCACATTCAAAATATGTTTAATTTTTTTTTCCAAAATTAGCTCCTTGGGGTAAGAAACCCACCGTACACCCATGCCAACTTGATTAAACAAACGCTGGACTCTCCTCCCCGATGACAATTAACTACTTATTTTATTTACTAATATTTGGCAGATGTGCAGTGGGTTGGTGGCCCATACCGGGTTGTTCCCTGCCTTGCACCCATAGCCTCTAGGATACGCTCTGGACCCCCCCATGACCCTGAATAGGGCAAGCATTTGCAGAAATTGGATAGATAGATGGATGGCAGTAATTGGGGGTTAAGGGCCTTGCTCAAGGACCCAATGGTGACAGCACTTTGCTGAGCGGGGAATGCGAACCAGTGACCTTCTGCTCACAAACACAGTGTCCTAACCTGTTGGGCCACACATGCTTGTCAGACAGGTGTGTTTGTCTGGCTTTTCCAGCTCCAAGCAATGATTTTTCTAGGGTGTGTAGAACCATAAAACACGAGGGCAAAGACATGCTTGTGTGGGTGTGGGTGTGTGCATTAGCAGTACGCATGTGTGCCTGGATCCCTCCTAACCAGTCTCCACTGCGCACTATTTTCACTCTAGCCGGCTGCGGTGGGAATTATGGGTCTTTACCTGCCATGAATTGCAGATATTAAAACATAAATAAACAAATGGGGGGGGTGGCGGTGGATCGGGCTGAGTGATCGAGAAACTAGGGGGGGTTTGTCACCTCCGGGAACCCCCCGTCCTATAATATTTACAGGGCATTGATTACGGCTTCACCCATGTGTGATGAAGGATCCGGCTCAAACCAGTTGTGCCGTTCGCTCTCGTGCAGGCGTGTCAAGCACAAGGCATCCACTTAAGAGCCCAGTACCTTACATTACATTTTTAGTTTTTTGACTGTAGTCACAGTTTTTGTATAAAATGGAGATTCCCCTTGTGGTGACTGGCAAAATGTCCCAACAAGATCAAACATTTTTTTCACATTGCGGGGACACTTGGTCCTCGTATGGTAATATTTACAAGACCCCCCCACACACACTCAGACTTCCAGAAGCTGAAGGATGACCAATACAGATGGGCAGCAACAAGTCTACACTCAGTAAAACTTGTTACTTTTGACACAGTGCTGCAAACAGTCAAAATGGAACTCCCATATACCACACACACAAAAAAAAAAAAATCACAGTATGAAATCTTATCTGCTGCAAAGCGCAGACATTCCCGCCCCTCTGGTCAGGTCGAGCGCTGCTATTTGCATCGCGCCCCCACTGCATCAGCCTCTCCACCCCAGCACACTTTCAGCAGCACTTTGTGATGCTGCGGCACTTTCTTGCCCCCATATTTCTTCCAAACAAAAACAGACAGACAGCGCACTGTGACGATGTTAGGACATTAGAACTCTGCCCATTGCAAGCATGTCATATATTTTTTTTCACACTATGGTAACCATCTCAGAATATGTCACAGTTTCATTGTATCATGGTATATGGAATTAAACTATTATTATTATTATTTAGTTACAGTGAATCACTGTAGCTTCCAGTCACTATACACAATAAATATTTGTAGTAAAATGGCAAAATAAACAGATCAGACAGTCCCACAAAAACTAATGTGATTCACGCATGCTCAAAAACGCATGTTCAGATGTGCATGGTACAATGCAGGTGGGTGGCAAGGATCGGATAGTGACACACTGGATGACATTTTGCACGACAGCACCAGTTGAGGAGTAGAGGAGCTGCAAACATGCAGATGAGATTCTCTGTTCGGTTGCATTTTTTTCCCCCAGTATTGGTAATAAATGTACTTGGTATGACAACCATCAATTTTCATACCGTAGTATACTGTCAAACCAGTATAACCTAGCTGGTGGGCAGAGTTTTGCTCTCAGGATTTAGGCAAACCGGCATCATCATGATCACTGTATGAGAGGTAATTATAATGGAGGGTTTGTACAAACACTGTTTCAGAGCAGCAGTGCAGTAAAGGGGGGTGGGCGGGTTAGGACAATCCAAAGGGCAGGTGAATGACAGGCGCCAGAAAGCATTTGGAACGCAAATGGACTAGTCTGGGTTGGGGGCTCACATTATATGCTTTTATGGAGTCCAAAATCTCTAGCAGCACCTCTGTGCAGAGCGGCGGTGCCCCCTGCACACGCACCCACCTCTGTGCAGAGCGGCGGTGCCCCCTGCACACGC
>JABFDZ020000066.1:13917126-13941142 GCA_019775955.2 Pollimyrus isidori | reverse complement strand
ATTGGCATGGTTATGGGAGTTGCCCCCCCCCCCCCCCCTTTCAGTTATAATAGCTGCCACTCTTCTGAGAAGGCTTTCCACAAGATTTTAGATTGTGTCTATGGGAATTTTTGTCCATTTATCCAGTACAGCATTTCTGAGGTCAAGCACTGATCTTGGGTGTGAAGGCCTGGCTCGCAATCTCTGGCTGGGAAAAGATGGTGTGTCATACCATTCAACGAAGATGTTATTTCCATGGGGCTGTTTTCTAAGATAATGTGGGAGGAGATACAAGCTATTGGTTAATTTTACATCCAAGCTATCCTAATTGGTTTATTTGGAATCCTTTTTTCATGTCTCTCCATGTATGCCCATCATTTTTGTTTGCTTAGGTAATACTGAGAAAAAAAGGCTTTGACATTATTATAGTATATGCATGATATGAGTGCAAGATATATAGGAGTGTCACATATTATCCATGTTATACATCTGCTAATATGAAAGCTAAAATAAGGTTTCTGTTTAATGCCAAAGAAAGATTATCCAAAACTCAGATTACATTTCTAGAGAAACTACATAAATCCCTGACTTCAGTGATGACTTGTAGAAGTCGATGTTATAGAATTAACTTCATCTTATCCCTGACATTTTGGAGTAATGCAGGGAGAATTTGCTTTGAAGCACGGCAGCATGCCTAGGAATTCCCTGTGAAATAACACAGCATGCCTAGGAATTCCCCTACCAAGAACATGAACATTATACTGTGTCCCCCTCTTACATCAAATGAAGCATTTTTTCCATTTCTTGAACTGCCAAGAATGTAGCCAGCGTGTCCTGTCTCAGCCAAAAGGAATGATGCAATCACTCCTTGCTTAAATCAGGAACTTGCTCACAGTTCGCTTTGATTATTATATGTTTATTGTCTGAATAGTTTACTTTTTTATGGCTGTTCAACTGGTGCCATCGTGGTTTTTGACACTCTCACACAAGCCACAGTAATTAACTAGGTAGGATGGTGTAATGCAATGCTGTAAAGATCTTTCTGACATGACACCATTACACAGAGACACCCACAGACAAACGACAGCGGTGTACATGCACTTCTAAGTAAAGGAAAGCCTCAAAAGTATCTCTCTTGTTCTCTCTCCCTTCCTCACCTATTGTCCAAGGATCATTCTCTCCGCCACCAAACCATGTCTTTCTGACACTTCACCTCTGTCACTGTCGTGAATCATTTCTTTAATTCATACCCCAGAAAAATCAAGAATCTTTCCCTGGGTTTTTAAATAGATTTCTTTGCCTTGTCATGTGAAGGGGACAGGTACTATTTTTGAGAGTGTATGACAATCAGAGATAAAAAAGCTACAATTTTACTGTAAACCTGTTACTAAACTGCTATCTGTAGTGTTGCTAAGGCAACCCATTAATAATGCCAAACTGGTCTGATGTGACTGTGTGTGTTTGCACAAAATTTATGAAGACTGTAGTATGCCACGTCATGATTTGTTTCATGTGGGACCAAAGTCTCTTAACAAGGCAATAAATACCTCAAGTGTCCTTCAGCTTCTAAGTGTTTGTCTTCAGGTTAATAGAGTGTGTATAGTGCTAAAATCGGCTTCCCAGTTGTTTTTCTCTAAACTTTTATCTTTCTCACTTCAATGCATTTTCAGTGTATTTCAATCAAAAGTTTGTATGTAGTCATTGATTAATCAAATGAATCCATAATAGATCTCTTCAATGAAACCTCAGGTTCCTTTAGTTGAATGATGAGGCAGGTTCCTTAAGCTTAAGCAGTTTATTAACACGGCCGGTTCATTGTCTATCTGTAACTTTCTCTGCCCCTACAGAAGGAAGCAGGCCCTTTATCTATGGTCTTCATACAGATTCCTGGAGCCAGGGGGTCACATGGCCTTGGTGAGAGTAAGTTGTATGAGATAGACAAAGAACATGATGAGCGAGTAGCAAAGACAGAAATAAACATAAAAATAAGAACATTGAAAGCTAGAAATGAATGAACTAAATGAACATAATTAAATAAATATATAGGGAAATCCCTCAGGAATAACCACAGATGTCATTAATGTCAAAGACATCCAGAACCAGGCCAATGCAGCATACTATGTTAGGCGGTGTGCATGCATAACAGGATACTCTGGCATATTTTCAAGTATACACTCCCATGGAACAATTGGGTCTCCGATTCACCTTTAGAATGTGGGAGAACCAGAGTGTGTAAATGCAAATTCCACAAAGACAATGCCAGGATCAGATCTGAATCTGCAGCCTTGGAAACCTGAGGCAATAGCACTCATGAGCTACTACTCCGTGGCTGCAATAATTATTTTTAAAAATGTACATTTCAATTAATTTACATGTAAATTAAAAAAAATGTACTTTTCAATTAATTTACATGTAAATTTACACTGTGTAAAGAAGAGTGGTTCCATAGGTAGCATCATGTCCTCATCCCTCTGGGATTCTGGGATCAAGTTCATGTTGCATGCATGAAGAATTTTTTGTTGTTACATTTTTTTTCCTACAATCCACTTCACCAATATGAGGAACACACTGTTTTAGGTAAAATGATGTCTGTATATTGTCAGATTGAGATGGACTGACATCCCAAACAGGTTGTGTCCTGCCTCATACTCTGTGCTTCTTAGGATGAGATCGTTGAGCTCTGTCTGGTGTGTTCTAAATATTACCTCCGCGCCCTCCAGTTTGGTATTTAGTAGTGACACCCATTCCACATCAGTCGTGGTCCCAAAAAGCGAGAATATAGATATCCCATGCATTGCTGAGATTCCATGCATTTTCTGCTGTAAGCCTTTTCACCACAAGTCAGGGTATATGGCTTAAGAGAAGCAGCATTCTTGCTACATCCCAGCTATGCGGCATCGAATATACTGTGGCACCTCTCAAAAATGCTGTCACAGTGTCAGCATTTGGGTTATCTTGCTCTCTATTCCCTGCCAAACTCCCACCCTCTACAAAGCTTGCATAGACTGAGACAGTCACTGAATGGAACCCCAATGCATGGACACTCCTGTACTCTGGAGCAATGTTTACTAGACTGTGATTTAAATGCCAGAACGCAAAAATTGTGTGTTCTGAGGATTCAGGAGTCCGAATTGGTCAACAGGACTTCTCAGTAGTGCTGTCAGTATTCGCTGACACAGTGTATATGTCTTCCTGTAATGGGCGACAAGCCAGGGAGCCAGGTGCCTACATCAGACTGTTCCCACTACTAATTTTAGACCTTTAGGGCTTGATCATTTGCCCAGCCGTGTTCAACCACTTGACTGTTAATGTCTCCAAAAATGTTATACTCCTTAGCTTAAGGATATTTTATATGAGACATTTCAACTGTAAATGAATATAGCAAAACGGCCAAGTTGAGGTGAAAGCAGTTTTATTTATATCAATTATTTTACTTACATGTTGTTGTGCACTGGTAAATGAACGCCTCTATCTATGAAACCTAGTAGCTTGCCTAGCAACCACCAAAGCTACTGGAGTTTCAGTGAAGTATATTACGAACAGCAATCGCTTCATTGTGACAGTCTGAAAGACGTGACGAAAGACAAGTTGAGCCCTCAGATACCCCCACCCCCACCATGGTTCTGTACTGTAACTTACATAAGCCTGGCTTGCCCTTGATCTCCCTTAAAAGGGAACTAGCAGCCTTCAAAGGTAGATAGAGTGTGTGAGGGTAACAAGGAAACAGTCCTATAAGAACTGCAGGGCTTGCTGGAGCATCTGTGTGTGCATGTGTGTCCAGTTATACCTTACCTTCTAGGGACCAAATGTCCCCACGTGATGAATACCCGTTTTTTTTTTTTTTTACCTCATGTGGACCAGTTTCCTGGTGCCCAAATGGGAAAAACTCCTAAAAATCCATGATTGCATTGAAATAACTAAAAATGCAAAAGCTCTTGTAATCTGTTTGGTTATTTATGGTTATAGTTAGGGCTGGGTAGGGGTTAAGGATGTCGTAATTAGCATTAGCATTTTTCCCATAGAAATGAATGAGCGGTCCCAAAAAATATATGATTACACGACTGTGTGTGTGATATCATGTAATTTTTGTGTGCACATGTGTCTGTATTGATGCAAACATTACATGCCCTATTGAGTGTGTGTGCCTTTATCCAGGTGCTAACAGGGCATCCATTAGGTCCCAGTGAAGTGCATAGGATGAGGCGCTTTCATATACCGGTGTCAAGCCCCCACAGAATATATAATTTATGTTCATTCTCTTCCACTCCCTCATTCCCAGGTAGAGAATCCAACTCTGACAGCTGGTAGATGGGCATGAAAGGACACGGCCCTGAGCTGTCAGGCATCTGAATACCACAGTTGTTGGTGGCCTAGCTGCCTGTTCTCTCCATGATATGGACCTTGGAGAGATAGTGCTGAAGATTCCTTCTCAATCAGTTTCCATATGCATGCGTTGTATGTAATGTCACTGTGGCTCAATGGTATTTTTCACAGGTTGTGTACACATATCTGTGTGTTGTGTGTGCGTGTGTGTGTGTGTGTGTGGATTAGGTTTATATTACATTGTGCGGACCCACCAAGATCTGTGAATGAAATCCAAAAAGTTAAAATCCTAAAGTCCCATATTTTGTTTGGTTAGTTCTGTCCATGAAGATATATTTGCAAACCTGTGTGTGTGTGTGTGTGCATGTGCATACAAACACTGCATGTTATCAGTGGGGATGGTGTTCTTACTGCTCACACAGATAAGTAGGCTGCTCACATCATGGGACAGGACATCCGTTAATTGCCATGCAGAATATTTCCATTTCTTTCATTTTTTTTTCTTGAATGCCTCTGATCAACCAGTAACAACGTTAGCAGGTTCCAGTTTATGCACATTTCTCACAAAAGAAAACAACACAGTTGGCTGTATGATCTGTACCAACTGCGGCCTCCCCTTGTGTCTTGTCGGGGGCCTGTAACTAACAGGGCTGTTGTGCTCCTGCTGAGACCCACACGTGGTCTTCACATCAGCCTGGCTTTCGGTTTAAGGGAGACGGGCACGAGGAGCAGCAATGAGTCAGCAACAGGTGCCTGTCAAACAGAGCACAGTAACCGGAGATGGTTTATTTCGAGAAGGCATGAGGCCTGGATGACCACACACACATGTGCATCACGTGCATGTTTTAGACTGAAGGTCAATTAAGCAGGGATTTAAAAGCAAGCATTTTTCACAGCAGTATAATAGACCATGCAGTGGACTTTGCTATGGGGAGTACAGTGATGATAGTTAATTTTTCTAGCGTGTGAGCACAACTGTGCATTTCATTAGAGCCAATTTATTTGACTATGGATGTTTATTCTATTCTATTCTATTCTATTCTATGTGTATGGAGCATAGGATGTGAAATGTGATATAATTATCCTATTCAGCTGCTGAAGGTAGGGTTTCCCTGAATTTAGTCGATTCATTAAAGTAATGGTTTAGTTAGAAAGTAACACAGTCAGAGGCTGATATTCACCTGCAATAATAAGGTGATAAGACTTGCTCATGGGAGAAGCAGACAGAGAAGACCTTGGAATACCCCAGTCTGCTCATTAGCATTTATATTGCATCACCCACACAGTGCAGTCAGCTACACCTAGGTTAGTATGGGGGTGGGTGAGGCAAGGGGGGCCTGGAGCAGTAAACAGTGAACTATAACATACCCCTTAAATCAAAATTAATTTAAGACCTATTTTGTGCTTTACTGATGATCAATAGAAATTTTAGTAACCCCTATTGAGCATCCTGAGGCAGCAGTGCAGTATATAGAAAAACCGGGGCTTACTGAGCTACATCTGCAGAAGGAGGCGAAGAGAAAGGTGGTGCCTTGTCGCTTTCCTCATACGGCAGACATTTGGCAGGGCTTGTCTTGGTGAAGAGCCTTTCTATGGCCAGAGAAAGAATTATTTCACTGTTAATGACTTTTCCTCAGATTACAGTTCTTTGGTGCTGAATGATTCACTTGACTCACTTCTCTGGCAAGTAAGAGCATCGGGTAAGGTGTATCTGGCTGAGAATGACCCACATTCTGAGGCATTCCAGGGCCCATGCGATCCTGTAGGCTCCCTACTGAGGAGCGCATGCTGAACATTCCATTAATGTGATCATCGAGTTTCATGAAAACTACATGAAAAGGGCCATTGGATCAGGATTCGGTAACATGGTAAACATTCAACTTTGCTCATTTGTGTATTTTTCCCTCAGGCAGCTAGATAAGTTGTTGGGTGATGGGTGGATTTATTTCTATTCATATCAAATATGAGTCCACTTTCCAAGTTCAGTCTTAGAGTCTAAGACAGGGGTCTCCAACTCCGGTCCTGGAGAGTTACTATCCAGTAGGTTTTCTATTCTACCTGGCATCTTATGAGCCACACCTGTTCTCAGGTAAATTTAATCAGAAGCTCTCCAGGACTAGCCCTGGTCTAAGGGAAAGGAGACACCAAAGTATAGTCTCTCTTGTTTGGCATGGTATTCAAATTATTCAATTCAATTCTCAGATTTTCAATACTCGGATTAACATTACTGTCTCATACCTTAATGGGGGGTGACTTAAGTCCTCCTCTGATATGTTTATAGTAGTCGTGTTATCTTCTTACGGATACTCCCCCCACCCCCCCATTCCTAAAATGTGTGGTTTACTTGACTTGGTGTCCATAAAAGACACTGCCTTGTGTACGTGGCCTGTGATGGAATGGAAACTTGTCACAAATATTTCATGGGATAAGCTATTTGAAAACCTGCACTGTATATCTCTTTCTGAAAGAATGTGTTGTGAATTGTCATGTAATTTTCAGGTCTTCAAAAGTTGTAATGGTGCACAGTCAAGCCTGATTTTAGTCGTTCACAAACAAAACTCGGCTCTAGAAGAAATTAAGCGACCACTCTATATTATTGTTCAAAATCAATCAGCATTTTTAATTCCTAGGTAAATCCTGGTTCTGCTGGCAGAAGGCTACATGGAAGGTTGCTTCCGGGCTCAGAATTCCTAAGACAGCAGTAGACAAGAACAAGGTGATACAGGAGACACTGGGAACAAGAAAAACCAGCCAGGTAGAGGGCGGAAGCGACTTTCTTATGCCGAAAATGACTGTTAACTTATCCAACAGTGCCTTGTAAATTGGAGGATGACTCCAAGTGACCTTCAAAAAGAATGGGAAACATTAATTGGTGTGAAGTGCACTGCTAGGACAAGTTTGTAACAGGCTTCTAGAAGCAGGACCGAAGTTCCATAAAGCATGGAAGAAGCCATTCATCAATAAGAAACAGAGAAGAATCTGGTTGCAGTTTGAAGCATATCCATAAACTGAGAAATGGAAAAAAAAAATGCTGGGGTGTCTCATTTTTTTCCTAAATACCACAGTGGGAAGAGAACCTGTTAATCAGTGTGGAGAAAAAAGGTCTACAGCTACAAGGAAAGAGAGACACACTCTCCCCAAGTGGAAAAGGCTTAGATATCAGTGAATTTCACTGTCAGCAGTGACCTTGCCAACACATCTACTGAAAAGGTATAAAATTGTTCAGGAAGTCACAGAGAACTGAACAACGGTGTATATAGTGCAAACACTTGCAGTCAGGTGAAGTGATGACTCTAAATGACCCATAGTGTGAGACACCGCGGTGTCCCCAGCATCACTCCCTGTGCTGTTTGGGACATGCTCCAAGCTCATCGCGACCCTGTACTAGAAAAGTGGTTATGGGAGGTGGATATATGAAATAAGAATCTAGATCCCAATGAGACTGTGAGACATTAGTCCATGGTTCTTTGTGGCATTGATCTACAGCTATAGGAAACAGTTTCACTCACTGCTGCTCGCCAGTAATTGCGATGGAGCTAGTTCCTAAATGTCTGGGCTTGAATACTCTTTTACTTGGGTGTATTAGGTGTGGCATAACTGTCCACTAAACAAAGGACATGTAACATTTTTGCATTATTTATTCTTTCAAGTTCCTTTTTTAGCTCTTCGGTTTTGCCTGAAGTTCTGATAACGTAAAGTGTCAAGTACATATGCAAACGTGAAAAATCAGACTTGGCAAATACTGTTTTATATGATGCTTTATATTCATTAATTACTTCAGTACACTCAATAAACAATTGAATATAATCTAAATTTGTGCACACAAAGAGGTTTAAGATTCTGTGACCATATATATATAGAGTTGTGCAAAATATCTATTATGAACTGAAAAATACTCATTTCAGACATACAGAGAAAAATCTGCATAATTACGTGTTCAACACTGAGTTACAGGCATAGGAAAAAACATGTAAATCAATGGAAAATTCTTGGAAAAGTCAAGCAACTTGCATCCCTGTCCTGATTTACGGAAATTGAGATATTCAGCATCTGTGTATCAAATCTTGCAAGACAGAACAATATGACATGGGTGCTTTGTTTATACAAACAATGTGTTTTTATCTATGAGTATGAAATAAAATGTACATATATTGTGAGGCACATTATTTTGCTGGAGAGATTGAATCATATCAGTTTTAATGACTGAGACCATAGCACAAACCTGTGACAAAAATTCAGCTAAACTACCAATCACTGAGCTAAATATCGAATGATATTAGAGTATTTCCATATGCAGTTGTCCAAAAGAAACACTGCAGTGTTTCAAAAATACACTGGATGCAGAACCTGAAAAAGGCTGCGTAAAAGTGTGCAGTATACATCTGTTTACACACAGTTTTAGTGTTTTAGCCTAAATTTGCTAAGATAACATGCCACCCAGATTATACAGACATGACAAACACTCGTGTTTATTGGCTCATCCCTGTACCACTTACATATCACTGCTGTGCATTTTCAAGGTGCGAGCAGCACACGGCAGCATCTGTGTATTTGTGTGCAGAAGGCTGTCTCCTTGGTGACAGCAAAACTCTCATATCTTAAGGTGCCATGGGACCCCGCACAATCTTATCAGTAACATCAAACACCAGCCACGCCAGGGACCCAGCCATGTTTGGATCGAATGCTCAAGACAATTCAAACAAGGGTTAAAAACAACTGATCATCAAGCCCAAACACTTTTAATGTGGGTCGCTGGAGTCAAAGGTATGCAAGCTTTTGTTTGAAATTCTTGTGTTTATCAATAGCTTTTCATAAATAATAATAATAATTGCTATACTTGTATGGCGTCTTTCAAAACCCAGAGTTGCTTATCATACAGCCTATTATCTAAAGATAACAGGTATTTGTGCCTAGGGTTCAGGAAATATGTTTCTGTCCTGCTGAAATGTACAAATAAAGACTGTGGACAAATAACATATTTTGAGTTTGACCCCATCCAAGGCACAGATTTTGATATTTGAGAAGTGTAGGTGTCACCTAAGTCAAGGAAGTGAATTAAATCCATCTGCTGACCCAGTTTTCATATGAAATGAAGACGAATCCTCCATTTAATGTTGCTGTAATACGGGAAGCCTGGGGGATAGAGCAAGGGTGTTGAATGAACAGGAACCTGAAGCATGTTCCTCACACATTTGTATTCACTGACATCTGATGTATTTCACTTCTGCATTTTACTTAACATTTCAGTTCATGATTAAATAGATATAATTAGAAACTGCAGGGACAGCAACAACTACCAGTAAAACTTTGCTCTACACTTTCTAACATTATTCGTAACCAGAAACAATTCTGCATCTGTGCCTGTGATGACCACTTTACAATTTTTGGCCAAGCTGCCTCCCGGAGTCACAAACAAAACACAATTTCTCAGTTTGAATATCATCTGAACCTCATGCTGGTGGACTGTGGAGGTGAACTCAGTATTCACAGCTGGAGGACAGCACTACTAACTGAACCAACCCACTAGGTTTTTCCGTGCATTTTCACTGTCACTGGTGTTTCACACTCGCCATGCGGGTGTGGTCCGTATGGTATGCCCCAAAGGCGTGTCTCCTCGCCGAGCTTCCTGCATTTTTGAAAGGGCGTCCGACGTGCGTAAGAGTTTACCTTGGCTGTTCTGATTGGCCTTCTTCTGAACTGTATTTAATGAATGACTGAATATGTCACAGCTCTCCTAATTGGACGGTAAGTACAGAGAAACGCCTAGTATGTAACTGCGCATCCAATCAGAAAACGTCTTTCTAAGCTTCCTTGAATTTCTTCTATGGTCGTGTAAAGTACTACTATATGTGTTTTACTTTCAATAAGTGGCTAAGCGTGTTGCAGAAATCCACGCTGAATACTAAAATAGTATACAGCGTTACCGGAAGTCGTCGAGTGGTTTTTATCGGACCGTTTGATCAAGACGGGCTGGTGGTACCGAACTAGCAAAAGCTCACCTCTGTCCCGAAACCATTGGCCGGGCTTCGCTTGTGGACGGAACAAGAGCCCAGCCCAGCAGCCCGCCTCCTCTCCTCCCCCTCCACCTCTCCCTCTCTCTCTCACTCACTCACTCGGCTCGCCCGCAGCATTCGTCTTCTCGGGCAAGGTTTCACTCCAGAGATGGCCGCGAAAGTGTGCAGAACGGTCCTTGTGTTGTCCCGTAGCGGCGGAGCGGCGGCAGCCGGCTTCCCCGCACTGGGTGTCTCTTCACATCGACAGGGCTCCCACGTAGCACCGGTGAGTCTCCGAACTGGAGCGCTAAGAAGGACAGGAAGGGAAGGAGACAGTGTACAGAAAAGGGAGGGGGCGAAGGATACGAGGGGCGTTAGGTTAGTGGGTACTACTGGAGGAGTATGATACGTTTACCAGCGGGTGCTTGTAGATATACAGCCGCTTCGCTTTCACTCGAGTTTCACAGGAGGCTGGAAGTTGCCGTTGTAAATCTGGACGCCTTGTCGCTTTACACTGCACTCTAGTACTTGCATTTAATCAGTAAAGTCACGGTGTCCGCAGTCACACGCAGGCTCGCATTGCAGCGTTGGGAAATCCGCGTAAAACACAGCGCGGCCCGGCAGCCGCTGTCCCGTCTCTGTATAGTGCCATTCTGGGCTTTCAGTCTCAAAGCTGTCCAGCACCGCCACGCAATGCTGCAGATGGCATTCACGGCATGTGTGTCACGGATTTTTTAAAAAAATCTCAATCTTCACCTTGAATGCAACAGTGCCCCGGCAACTTTAACGTAGAGCGGTTAAATAGAAACCATTAAGCACTTCCTGTAGTTTATGGCAAATCGGAGGTGTTAACGGGCGGCAGGCTGAGGTTAATCGGCTGCATCTGTCCGATTAACGTAATATCGATGCACAATGAGTGCAGCGGCTGTAATGTTTATCCCCGTTGATTTTTTTTTTTCTTTTTTGGGAAGCTTATACGACCAAGTTGGCCGTAACGCCCCCCTCCCTTCCAGCTTGCCGGGCTCCCGAGTGGCGCTCTGCCTCTGCAATGTGTGCGCGCGTGTGTGTGTGTGTGTGTGTGTGTGTGTGTGTGTGTGACAGTGCGGCAGTAACTCCACTGTGCACGCGTGTGTGCAAACCTCATACAGGCAGACACGCGTCTCAGCGATGAACGACCCACGTTAAAAAAAGACGCATAGATCTCACCTTATTTCTACATTTTGAATGCAGTAGATTTAGCGTGTCTCCCCTTTTTAGTGGTTCTGTTCAAGGTTTTCCTGCACAATTTCTGTAGCCTGAAAAGAACTCTGTGTTTACTCTCTGCCTCAGGCATCCAGCCATGACTCCAGTTAACACAGTTTACAGTTCATAATTTGTTACAGTGTTGTGCCATTACACCAGAGCAGTAACTCCATCCCATTTGTTTTGGGACCTTCTGTAACTCTTAGACCCTTTAGTAAATTCCAGATATTTTATTTTTTTGGTCAGAGAGGGTATATTGAGGAATGAAAAATCAAAATGAATGGTGTTTATAGGCTGTAGGGGTTTTTTAGTACCTTGCCTGTAATTGAATGTGGTCCATACTGCAGGATGACAGCCTGTGGGAAGCAGATTGATTCTAAGTGATGGGTGAGACGGTAGGCTCGGGCTTGGTGGGAATTTATAATAAGGTTCCAGATGGGACCCATGGAATATAATGTTTTGGCAATGAACCCCAGCACTACCATAACTGAAGATGGCGTGTGGCGAGGCTTTGGTGTACATGCAGCTTGCAGTCCGTTATGGCGCTCAACCGGTTGCAGCTCCCCCCGACCAGCTGCTCTGTTCAGGTGGAGCCCCTAAAGCCCAGCATCACCTGATCTGTGTGGTGCTTTAGAAGGTCGTCTGTCCGTTGAGACCACCGGCCACGTATGGTCTCTCTTTGGGGCGATTGTAACAATGATGTAAAAAGAGTAAGAAAGCTGTAGATGGAATCCATCATATTGCTTGGTGCTTTGGGTTTAAGTTCATTTCTTGCCTTCAGTTGTTTTTGAGCACTCCCTGTTTGTGTTTTTTAATTTGGGGTGCCGTCACTTGAGATAATTGGAACAACCATTGGGCTGAAGTTGGGGTTCTTCCTGTGTGAACTTTTAACTGTAAAATCATTATGGTAGTGTGCTGACCGTCTTCCATATCTTGAGCAAATTAAAGCACTTAAGATAATATGCTTAAAGCACCAATCCTATGCAGATGGAGATAAGTGCACCAAACAGTATAGCTGTGTGTGCTGACATTTAAAATGTCCCTTAAATCTGCCCAAAGCTCTCCAGGAGCCGGTTCTTGCAGCTGTTTATAGACCTTTGAATAGTAGGGATCCACCTTGTCTGTATTCAACATTGGCCTGGAGCTCAGCAGTTGCATTCTGTCACTTGGGCAAGTGTTTGCAAGTGGAGTTTTCAAAGCACAGGTCCGCATTACGTGACGGGTATGGGAGACTAGTTTGTCATTCACTGAAACCCCATTCATGGAGCTGTAATACCCCAAGAGCTGTTTAACCCTCTTGTGAGATGATAACGTTTTATGTTGATACATTATTGGGCCGAGGGGGGATAAGTAGAGTTGTGCTTCTGGAAATGGGAATCTGTGACATCTGATTGTAATTGTTTTTTTTTTTTTTTACTTTCTGCTCATGGCTGTATGCCATGTTTCTCTTCAGCTGTGACTGGTACAGTTTAGGGGATTCATACTTATAATTATGGCAGAAAAATGTAATAATATCATAATTCCCAGTGAGTTCTGTTCACCGTGCCTCATACAGTTTCTGAAGGTTCTGGAGTGCTGCTTCATAGATTTTGCTGACTTTACACCTGCCCTTGGCCTTTCCTTTCATTTAATGTTTTCGCTTTCTATGTTACCACATGATCATCAGAAAAACACATTAGAGATTAACCTCACTAGTCCCTGTCTATTAAGTCTGTGTGGTGGATGAAGACCAGTGAAGTAACGTTGATTATTGTCAGTGATAATTTTGTCTTTGATGCTGTAGACCCTCACATTTAACTTTACATTGGAGTGTTTTATTAATGATGGATTTGACCTTTATGGACTTGATTGCGATATGGTATTTAGTATTTGGTTGAAATAACTTTTGATTTTTGTATTCTAATGAATGATTGCTTATGGGTGTGTTAGATTGCTATTGTCTCTGAAGTGGATCTTTTAAGTGATTTTTGGTCCTCTGACAACAAGCTAAAGTTACTGAACTGAGTTAAAGTTCTCAGATTTTTTTTTCGTGGTAAATTAATGTTTTTCTAGAGGATGTAGAATCCACATAATTTCCATATTCTCTGTTTCTGTCGATACTTCCAAATCTTAAACTCAACTTTAAAGCTGATTTTGTGACCCCCCCCCCCAACACAAATTTTATTCTAGTAGGTTCTTGTAAGATCTAGATTTACCATTTTATGTGAGGAATGGTGTTGTGAGAGAGTTTAAAAACAAGGTCTTTAAATGGTTAAATTTAACCCAACCCTGTATTTTTATTGCTACATGGAAATTAGCTTAGTTTGTTATTTATTCTTATTAATCTATTCATCACTTTTCCTGATGACCAACATTTAACTTGCTTACTAATAAATGCAATATTTCAGGTACTTGGCACACCCATTATAGGGCTTATCCCAGATTAATTTCTCCAGCTTTCAGTGTTGAGTAATCATACAGCTGGATGTTTCTCATGAAGCATATAGATGCTTTGGTTCTTTGTCTTATCAGCAAAATGTCTCCAATGCCTTGAGCATCTAGACATTCCGTAACAGTTCTGTCCATCCATCCAGCCATCTTTCATAATTATCCCATGCCAAGTTGTCGTGAGTCTGTAGCCTCCAGTTTCTGAATGGCTGTTCTGCCTTCTACGCGGTGTGTGGAGCATTCTGTGTTTGATGGGATATTTGGACTCCATAATCCCCCAGGCAGCATCCCTGCCTCTCTAGTGCAGTACTTATACAATTTTCGGTGCTTGTTATTCCTGTATTAATAGTGATAACTTTCACCTAGGTTATCTGGTCCTTCTGATTCTTCCTAAGTCCTAAACAAGACCGATTAACCCCTTTCTCAGCTAATAGTTTTGTTACCAAAAAGGGTGCTTTACTATTTTGATCAAAGTGTTTTATTGTTAATCTGACCTCTTTATTTTCCTTATCTCAAATGCAAACTGAAATGCTTGTCTATTTATAACTATCTCAATATAAATATGACAAGCCATGCAAGCATTTATTTTTCCCCATTTTGCAGTCAAATGCCTTGCATGTTGACATTTCTAACCATGTATTGAAACAAATATAGTGCCCGTTTCCATTGGACTCGTGCATTGAATGTTTTTATTTATTTTTAAGAATGTAAATCATGTTTCTATATTGTGTGTGTGTGTGTGTGTGTGTGCACGTGCGCATGTGCCTACACTAGCATGCCATCCTAACCAGGCTTGTCTCCCACTTTGTGCTCTGGGCTTCTTCCTCCGTTTGACCCTGCTTTGGATAATCAGTTTGGGTACATGGTTGGAAATTACACCAGAACACCAGGTGCACATTAAAAACAACCCTTTTCAAAATTTTGTTTTGCATCATTTCATTTTATTCCCTTTATGTTCTCATATTTATGTACTGAAACAAGGCAATAATTTGTTGCGACAGTTCCGTATAAACACCCCAGCAGAGGCACATGGCTCCACGGCGGATGACTCTTCCCAGGTTTGGAGCGCAGCGAGTGTTTCTGCATCAGCTGTAGTCTTTCACACTAAACATACAGGGGTTAACGACTATCTGCGTCTTGTTTTCTCCTGTCATTTTTAATACGAGCAGTATATTACCACGTTACAAACAAGGGAATGAATCCAGGCCTTACTAGTAGGGCAGTCATAGATGCCACTTCTCTGTAGCCACAAGCATGATGATGGCAGTCCGGCCATACTGTCTGGTTTGAAGAACTGGATTTCAAGTTGTGAGTCATTATTTGAGGTGGTTGGAGAGGTTGGATGTAAAACCCGGAATTTCGCTGTGTTTTTGAGTAAGGTGAAGACAGTAGGAAGCTGTGGATCTGCAGGGCCTGCTTGCTCTTTGCTGAATTGAGGGGGAGTTATCCTTGGTTGCAAAGTGCTCTGCTCTCAGGCTTTGTGAAATGCCGGTGTGACTGGAGGTGACTTGGTGGGTAGTAATGTTGTCACCAGGACTGCGTATTGAGTTCTTAATGTTTTTCCTTCGTTACACCGGTTTCCTCCAATAGTCCAAAGATATTTGGGCAGTCAGCTTAATTGAAGTTGTCCATGATATGATTGTGTGTGCATGTTGTGTAATATTAATTATGGGGATCAAATGTGATGATAACGCATTATTTTGATGTTGAGGACCATTTTTTTTCAATCGCCACAAGGTGAATCTCAATTCTATAAAAATCTGTGACTGCAATTAAAAAGCTAAACATTTCCAAAGTCTTCTCCTTTGGTTACTTAAGGTTAAGACTGTCATTGTCAGGATTAGGCTGTGTGTGTCTGTATATATGTGCCCTAAAGTGGGCTGGCATCACATCCAGGGTGACCCCAGCTTTGTGCCCTATGCTGCTTGGGGTACATTCCAGGCCCCCCAGTGACTTTGACCAGGATAAGCGGATGGTGGGTGACTGCAGGATATCTACCACCTACAGCAGGGTTCTTCAAATCTGGACCTCAATTCCAAATCCAGGCCTTGTTTTCAGTTCTCCCAGGTAGTTAGTTTAATAATTGCTGATTCTGATTGGTCAGAGGCTTCACACCTGACTGACTGGTAAAGGAAGGCTGGAAAACCAGCAGGGGTCGGACCTCGAGGACCGTGATTTGAATAACCCTGACCTACAGTATGTAGCAAGCCAACATCCTCTCAGGGACCTATCCATCAGCTCTGGCTCCCACTGAGCCTCTCAATGGCCGTTCAGGAGGTCCTTTTATCTCTGCATCTCCGTCGGCACTAACGACCATCGGAGGAGCGAGGGTGATTAAGCCAGAGGAGGGCTGTGGAACAGGAGAGAGAGATTTAATTTACAGGCCATGAAACACTCTTAAAGCGCCCTGGTTTGCAAATAAAATAATCTCTCTCCTTTAGTATCAGGAGAAAAGTTGATTGAGTTGCAGGTATTTGAATAATGTATTTGGAATGTTTGCTAATGATAAACCATTTTGTTTATGCTATTTCAGAGTTTGATGTGGGCTTTGAATCTGGGTGACTTAGGTGAGCAATAACATGTCACTGATTTTACACAGTTAAACAGCATTACGTGACAGTGTGATCCGAGCTTTGAGCTGCATGTTGGGCTCCTTCCTAATAACTGCCAGCTCATTGACCACAAGAAGCGTAAAGTAGATTTTACCTGACATCCTCTCCTGATAATCCTGTGAGCTACTTGGGAAAGGGGGGGCGATTAATGCCTTATTAATGCAGAGAGGCAGCTGAACTTGAGAGCCATCGATTCTAATATATTGTTTGCTTCTCAGCTGATGTAAATATTGTAACTTCAGGAAGATATTTGTAGATATCCATTCGTAAAATCATTCCTCGGTCATTCGCTGTGTGTTCTTGCAGTCCTCCAAAGGGTCAAGGGTTAATGTCGGTGGATTTTCAAAGTGCTGTGTCTGCCATGGCTGAGGAACAGAAGCAGATCAGCAAGTTTCCTTCTACCCACGATCTAACCCTGCACACTCCTGCTGGAGCGTGTGGCTGGACTCTGTTCCGTGACAGTTTCTTGTCTTTTCCCAAGATGGACTTCTGCGGTTTGGCTTTCACTAGATGATCCCACCAGAGAAGCGACATTGATGCTTAGAACCAAGGCCCTGTTTGGAGAGGAACTGATGTCAGAGGAAGCACCCTGTACAGGCAGTGTTGGCTTTAGGCTGTTTTTGCATTATCTGGAGTTAAGGACCCATGCAGAATCCAGATTTTCCTCCAGGGATCAATAAAGTTAATTTTATCTCCAGAAGTCAACTGTAGGGTCTATAGGGTATATTTAGAAAGAGAACGTGTGGGCAATAGACTACTAGTGGCCATAGAATACTAGTGGCCATGAATGCAGTTGATTATATCATTTTATAATCTTTGTGGAAAAACCGGCCTTGTATGATAGTGGTTGTTGTAGTTATTATTGTGATGCTGGAATGGCTAGAAATCTCATACTACATTTAAACCTTGGCTATGGAAACACAGTAATGTTGTTGTTTGGTCACTTGCCATTTCAGTCACTTCACACGGCCTAACAGGATTTAGAAGTCTGTTAAACATAAATGTCAGCGTGCTAACACTGTCTCGCCTGCAAGATCCAGGTATGACGTCTACCTGCTTGATGACCGTTCCTCACCCGCCTTCCAGTGCTATGCCCCCTTCATAAGGGTCCCTCCAGTCACATCGGTTCTAAGATATTTTGTAGGTCCTCTGCTTTTGTGGAATAGGATACTGTTTGGTCATTAAGGACTCCCTGCCTACCCTTGTTACCTCTCTCACACAAATATTTCATTGTTTGTTCATCTTTCATTTCATTTTTTTTCTTAGTTATGTAGCTTAATAATTAATATATTAAAAGTAATTTGGTGGGGATTTTCCATAAACATTAGCCTAGCAGTCAATCCATGAAAAGGTCAATGCCTTCCTCTTCGTCCATAGGATTTGGATTTAAAATGTGTTTGAATGAGGCAGAGTCCTGAATTTGCCCTACAACCGTTTCCCATTGTGGTTTTTCGGGGACCCGCTGACGGTTTACGTTTTTTTGCATAATGCGGACTATCTGGCTGCCAGCTGGGAGGGAGCAATAACGCGGGCCAGCTGTGCGTCCCTGAGGACCGCATTGGGAAACGTTACTGTTGGAGGTGGGCGATAAATCGATTTTATCGATTTAATTAAAATTTACAGTTCCGGACGACGTGTTTATATGAAAATCGATTTTATTAGTTATTTTACACGTGAGCTCCAAAACTGGAACTAATGTGACGCGCCGTTCTTCACGGGTACCGTAGCACGCGGCACCCAAATACTGTAGCGGATTCACAAACAGCGTGGCAATGGTTCGGTTTGGCGCCCTCGGACACAGGCCAAACAAGTCCTCCCTGCAAAGTCTGTTTAAAAACTGTTGCAACCAAAGGAAGCAGCATGACGAACTTATTCCAGCACCTAAAGCAGACGCACACAGCGGAGTGGGAGAAGTACAGCTCCCAGCGAAATGAAAATACCCACAGCACCAGCACAACATCAAGTGAAGCAGGCAACCGTCCCGACAAGCTGTGTGCCACATGATAAGAATGGGGCACGGAGGGAAGGCAATAAACGCTGTCATGATGTATATCGCAAAAGACATAAATACTCTAGAAAAGCTAGGATTCATTAACATACTAAAAGTTTTTACAAGTTTCTAAAATGTTTACAATGGCGGGGTCTGCCATCTCACTTACAAGCGTCTTCTTTGGCTTGTCAGATTGCACTTTAAAATGATTATAAAACTAAAACTTGTTTTGAACCATTTATTTGTCATCTGTAGTTTGATTTTGAGTATCGGATTTATTTTTGAGTATCGAAAATCGGATTTATTGTGGGGGGAAAAAATCTGAGATTTTATTTTTAGGCCATATCACCCAGCACTAGTTGCTGCACACATTTGCTCTACCGGTAATGTAATTCATGTGATGCACTTGCAGATTCTGCGTGTCTTCAGACGCAAGAAATCACGTCAGTTTTCTTCCGCACTTTCAGCAGCATAGAATTTTGTAAGAAATGTGTGTGAGAAAGGACTTGCACAGTTTTTGTATCCCCCGCCCATAATTTTAGTATAATCCTACACTCTAAAGCAATTCTGTGTTTTCCAGCTTAACTGGCACTTCCTCTCATGGTATCCGCAGGAAAAACGTTAAAAATAAAATGGTCCTCATCTGTGGGTTAGATTACTGTGTGCTTATCTGTGTGTGCATTTCTAAGAACGCTGTGATGTTAAAAATATGTAGTTATTTATTGATTTCAGCCCCACCCTCGTTTTGCTTAAATAGGTTTTTATTCTGCTCTTATGCCCGGTCACTCCCTGTATCAGCAGCTGATACCTTTAACATTGGGCAAACCATGTACATTTTAATTTGCTATATTCTAGGTGAGAAACTAAGCTGAGGGGGGAAAACCAGTTTTAATTGAAAATATCGATTTTTTTTTTTTTTTTTTTTTTTTTGATTTTTTTTTTATTGGCTTAATGCATGGCCATCAGCTTGGGACGTTGCGAGAAAGTAATTTAAAATGCCATCTTTAAAAATGCCCAGGATTCCAACAACTAATTAATGGAGTATTATGCTTAAACTTTCCCAAAAATCAGCCAGAGAATATAATTAGCCGAATGCATGCTGTTGGTAATAAATTGTTATTATGAGGGGACAGTGGACTTGATGTTAATGCACCCCCTAAAAATAGAAGTCCTGCTCATGTTTGTCACCCGTTTACCAAATTAGAGGCTCACAGCTGCCCATGCCCCCCCCTCCAGTGTCAGTGTCATGCGGAGCAGCAGGTGAGACGCTGAGGTTACTTAGTCTTCCATCATTAGAACAGTCCTTAGCTTCCCCTTGTTCTCTGTGCTTGGAGGATCAGTCGCCTCAAGCCGTGGGTGTGTCCCTCGCTGGCAGAATGGGCTGTGGGGGGCTTTGAAGACATGCCTTTGGAGCTGCGTGCCAGCACGGCTGTCTGCTCTTCATTAGCTCTGTCTTCTGCCTGCTGACGCACATGCAGGCTGTGATTTTACCTTTCACCTCTCCATAAAAGGGGGGTGTTGCCTTCTATTGTTTTCTTGTTGTTGGAGAAAAATATCTTGGTCCGCCCTGGTTTTTTTTTTTTTTTCTTTCTCCTTCATCCCCACCCTGCAGCAAAAAGGACAAATTTTAGCCGTCACATTTACCCCTCTCCCTTTAAACCCCCATCCCCATCATTCTCCTTTGCTAGTTTCCTGGTCCCGGCACTGAGAGTTGCACTGGTTTGGGGGCCCCACTGCGTCCTGACGACCTGCCAGGACCCTTTGTGCAGTGGTAATGGGATCAGATGCTGCCTCTCATGAAGATGTTTTTTTTTCTGAAGCAGGCATAAAAAGCAGTGTGTGCCTTGCCTGCCTTAATTAACCGGCGCTTTGAGAGCAGGAAATCAATTGGTTTACTCACGCATAGCTGTTATATGTCTACATGAGAGCGGCAGGGAACCATGGACTGCCCTGAAGGGTCGTCGTATTTTAGTATGTTTTGATCTTAATCATTCTCTTCTGTGGGTGTGGGTGCTTAGGCTCATGCTGTAAATGTATGTTAATTTAAGTGGAGCAGTAAGCCAAGTGCTCCTTTTTTTTGTCTGCAGACCTGAAAGGGCAGCTTGTGTATTTCCGGTTAATGGAGGATCATCAGCAGTGACAGACAGATACTCATGGTGGGCATAGTTGGAAATATTCTGAGGGGAGAACAAAAACATGATTGGTTCAGAGAGAACCAATCGATTTATTGTAGTAATAATAATAATAATAATAATAATAATAATAATAATAATAATACATTTTATTTGTAGACACTCAAAGACGCTTCACAACACAATAGGATAAAATAGCACACATTTGTAGAGGAGGAGGGACCGAGTAATCAGGTCGCTTACTTGGACCCACCTCCTATATAAATCTGATTGGTTCAGAGAGAACCAAAGTCATTTTTCATTTTGCCCCCAGAAGATTTTTGTATAAGTAAAACTCCCATGAGCGCATAGTTGTTGTATTCACATGGTGCTGTGAACTCTGAAATGTTAGGCATTAATTATCAAAATTAACTTGGATCATCTGGTTTCTATTAGTCACATGGATTATTATTATTATTATTATAATTTTTATTATTATTAACATTTGTGCTCTACAAATTGAGCATCACATGAATATTTGATTATGCAAAGAAGACAGTAATTAGATTAATCAACCACAAGGGCTACGTTTAGGAGCTGTCCTATCAGAGGGCGGAGCCTCCAGGATGCTGTGGACAATCTTCTTTCTCTGGTCCCCTGGGCTTCAGACCTCTGCATCAGTGGTGTAGAAGGCCATGTCGCTCATATGGCAAGAGCTTGACAGGAGTTTGCTCATTTGATATTTGCTGGTGTTCAGTAGTCTGTCCAACTTACCAAGCAGCATTTTCTTTTGGGTCGCCAGAAAGCTCAGAGAGACCTGGGTAATTAGCGTGGCTGCACAGCCACAAGAAGGAGGCCAGACCTCTGCGCTATGCCCTGTGAGGCATGAGAAGGACCTAAGGAGCGTAGTACTCAGAAATAAACAAACACAACATCCCCCAGGTCCCATCGCTGCTGACGTGCTCAAATTGCCCATCATCTAAGGACCTGACAAATGGGGAAGCCGTCCTTTAGGAACAGTCAATGACAGTCCTAAATCTAAATCTCTGGTTTGTCGTTGAACAGGTTTGTGTTTTTTTTTTTTGTATCCCTTGCCCACCTTAACTTTTTTCTTTTAAACCGGTTAACGGGTTACTGTTTTCTGCAGCTTGTGTGTGGAAAAGATGCAGTTTATCTGGGGAAAACACGGAACCCCCCTCTTATCTGCCTGCTAACAAGGACTGGGTGGGGAATGAGGAATGCCGGGAATAAGTCAATAATCCTTTAAAGGGCACCTCTAGGTTAAACGTTAACTAGTCTTCTTGCACCATCCATTTGCAGCAGAGAGCCCTGTAGTGTAGGAGCACAGAGCACACATGACCGGAACTAGACGAATTGTTTGCTTCCATCCAGTGCCAGAAACTGGAGAAACTGTTTCCTAGGTGTATGGGCCAGCAGCTTGCTGTGGAAGTAATCTGAGGGCACACGGGCAACCATCGGCGGTCCAACAGCCGAAACAATGCCACGTTGCCGGGTCACGGAGCAGATGGTGGCAGGCAACCTGACCCCAAGACAATGGTGGGGGATTAGGCAAAAAAATCATGGGATTTCAGTAAATGAGGAAAATTACCATGTGTGTAAGCCCTCAGCTCGGAAATATATATATATATATATTTTTAGGTTTCGCTGATATGTAAAATCTTTTCATACAAAAAAACCTTTTCTGACTTTTTTTTGGTAATTCAAAGTGTTTTCTAATGAGCTGTAGCTTTTTTTAATTATAGCTACATGGTGCAGCTATACTTTTCTGGAAAGCTTAAAAAGACTACTTTTTCATGGTAAGATGTGGTATGGTTTACCACGCTAATTTGTTCAGATGCCTTGGCATTTCAGTATAAGTACTGGAAAAACGTTAAGTTAAATGAAACTTTCTTCCCAATTGAGTGTAAAATTATTTTTAGCCCCCGTGCTTTTTTTGAGGCTCAAAATAACTTTTTTTTGTTTGTTTAAGAAGCTTTTTAACACTTTTGGGGTGCGTATCTCATGAAGGGGAAATAATGAATCAGCGGTATTACACACAAGTGGCACACAAGCATATGTTTTTTTGCATTGTAGCTTTTCCAAGCCATTAACCGTTTATTTGTTTTAGTCATCAAATGTAGTCAGCTGCAGTTGGAAAAAATGCAGTTGCTAGATGAATTCTGCCTTGGGAAAAAAAGTTTAATTAATTTGCCGGAAGCCATAGCTGTAAAAAAAAGTTACCGCTGGCAAGAAAGAAGTGTAGCAAAAGCACTTTGTCATGCAGGGAAAATAAATGTTCTGAGCCCTGGAAGGGTATGTGTAAATCACCTGGCATATTTAATCAAATTCAAAAATGGTGATTTGGAAATCTGTTGAATTAAAATCTTCTGGGAAAATTCCAGACTTTCTACTGTACTTCCAGTCTAGACTTTCTACCGTACTCACTGATAAAGGAGACTGGCCACAGTGTTTTACGGCCTCTGCTCCCCATGAGTTGTGCCGCTACAGCAAATAAGTTTACTGTTCTGTTGGTCCACGTCCTCCTACAGCAGTGATGCATATTTGGACGTGCTAGTAGATTCACCAGAAGCGACCTCCATGGCGTGCGCCCCCTGGCTTGGGCGTTGCGGGCATTGGAAGTAAAATGCTTGCGTTGTACTTTATGGCATTTAGTGAGGACCACAAAATTAGAAATTGCAGATTACGAGTCGGTCCTGCTCTTTTAAAGAGATGTTTGGTTATTTAAGATAAGTGGGTGGGTAACCCCTAGCGACAAGTGTATTGCAGGTACAAAGGGAAGTACCCAGGGATATATCCATCTTCCAACCAATTTTCAGGATGGGGTAGAGGAGTGGGGGGGCAGGAGCCTATCCCAGGTAGAACAGGGCACAATGCTGGGTGGGATGATGGCCAATTGCACGTCACATACTAAACTGGCATCATTTAGTGTATGTGCCGATTAATCCTACTAATTCAGGGAATTTTATCACGTCACCCAATAATAAATCTTCCCCGGCTGTGTTTGTGTTTCTGGGGGCATTTTTCAAAAGTCGGTGACTAATATGGAAGTGATTGAAGTGCATTTTTAGTTGGAAGCTGCTGTTCACAATCCACAAGTCTAGTCTCTAATGCCTTGAGAAAAGTACCAAATAAATCCAATAAAACATCTATCTCTAAGTGTCAGTCCGTGTGTGTAATCCCGCCTGGTAAAGGTAAGGGTTTAACCCTAACCCTTTTAGTGCAAATATAAGCTTTGGGAATCTCTTAATATCAAGAGTGTTTCCTGCAGGACACACACATGTGTGTATTCACTATTTTATATTGACCATGGGAAATGGT
>JABFDZ020000066.1:13894843-13908083 GCA_019775955.2 Pollimyrus isidori | reverse complement strand
TAAATGCCTGGTTTCCCCACCCGTTGCCGCAAAAAAATGTAATGCTTTGTAATTTGAAGCCCAGGTGCCACGGTCCTCACCTTCCCCCCCCCCCCCCCCCACGTCGTTCCTGTCCATCTGCTCTGTGTCGTGTTTGACAGGCTCAGCTTTGCATGAATGGAGAAGCAGCGCGCCGACAGCCTGTTTTATGCCGGGAAGACTCTTCCTGGGCTTTTTGTTAGTCTCCTGTCGCCTGTTACTCCGGCCTCCTGGGGCTGTCGGACGGACGGGCTCTGGTACCTTGGCCCAGTGCCGCTGTAAACTCTGGTCTTTCCAGATTCTTCTATGCGGGGCTTGTTGCATGGCATGCTTTAATTGGCCAGCAGGGAGATCCCATGAACTCCCGTTGATTGGTGGGTGGCGGGGAAGCCTTTCGGTCATGTGATTTACTGAGGGGAGTGGCAGAGCTGAGGAGATTTCAGTGTAATAGGTAGTATTAAATGATTATTAACTTTATTGTTCCATTTCTTCTTCAATGTAATTGGCCATTAGTCATTGTGGTGTACAGTTTTAAGAGAACCTAAATGATAACATGGTTTACCAACTCATTGCGAATGGACCATCTCCCTACGGCAATTGTCTTTGCCCTGGCTTCCTTCGTAAATGTGTTGATAAGCAGCTGCAGATATTTGGGGTCTCCTTATAGTCTTTCCCTGTTGGGACATCAGGTCAGTATGTATTAGGGCTGTATGATTCTGGGTAAAACATTAATTCATGTTTTTTTTTTTTTCTTCTTTCTTCACTCAAATTCAAGATTGTGATTTTTCTCATGATTCTGGTACAATATATTTCTCACTCGTTTTTATGAAGATGGAACAAGCAATATGTAGAGATGCACAATATGACAGTTAACATGGGGGTTCCCAGCCATAGCCATGTGATGTTAGCCAGCCAGTCTGTATTGCATTTGCATCACAGGCTTTTTTCAGATGTGAATGTGCAAAAGTGACGGGAAGAAAAGAGAAAATACATTGTTTAATTTTGGTAATTAACAAACCACGTTGCAAAACCCTCAACATTCCACAGAGTTGGGAAACCAGTTCAGATGTTTTTTTTTTTTTTTTAAATGAAACCCATTGGCGCTGCATCATTTTACTGAAAACAGAAATTTGTTAATCAGTTTAGCAACATTTTTAATAACAAAAAAGTGTAAACAAACAACTGAATTATTTTTAACGCTTCATGGACTTAAGAATGAATATGGTATGTCCCTACTTTTCCATACCATTTTATATACTATATCATTTTAATTTTTTTAATATGTAAACATGTAGACCTTGTCTTAGATATTCATTCTTTAACATATACAGCATTGGTGAAGGGCTTTCTGTCTTGTGTAATTTCCCAAGATGCCACAAAACTGGCAGCAACTGTCCTCAGCTCTGAAGTTACCTGAACAATGAAAAACTGCAATCTTGCAGTAAAATCAAATTGTCTTTGTATAGTCCAAACATTGGAAAGTTATCTAAAAAAAAAAAAAAAGTGGCCTGGTCATTTACAGGTTTTATGTTTGCAGTTGTGATCAAGGCATATCCAGGCATGTTGTATTTTAGGTAACCACAATATTCCAGCATACAATATATCACCATATTAGCATTATAATTTTTTTTTTTGCTCCTGGAATATGCCTCTGTCCATTCATGTCTAAATTCTCAATTTTCATTTTTTATTCCTTTTTTTTTTCCCTTACATTTTGAGAACTGTTTTTAGCTGCCTTTGTGACACAGTTTAGCTTTGTTTCAATACGTTTTCAGTTTTAGCCTACTGTTAACATATTTGCTGGTTTAAAAACCAGTACCACAACCCGCCTCGTGATGTGTTGTCATTGAGCGACAAATGTTAAACATAAAGTGCGGTTGAGATGCAAGTTTATTATAACACCTGTTTTTCTGCCCCCTCTTCCTCACACAGTCCTGTCATTTATGGATGCAGCTTAGGGGAAAAAAGGGAGTGTTTGCATTAGCATGAAGATCCACTGCGTCAAACCAAACACAGCATGACCAGTGTCATGGGAGTATGGATCAATATCGCAATTTAAAACGAATAATTGTACCGCCCTAGAATGAGATCTCATAGAGGTATGAATCAAGATTGCAATTTAGAACAATTAATCATGCAGCCCTGCTATCTATTACATCAGAGGTGGCTCATGTCAGATGCTGCTGTTCTGGCGCAGTGACATATGTTTAGTACCTTTGTCACGTAAAATTGTGGCTCCAAGAAACGCCTGTAATGGATTATACAGTGTATTTGGTTTTTTTCCTCACTGTTATGAGCCTAGTGGGGTGGGGTTTGTGATTAGGGTCAAGTTTACTGGAGATACTTCTGGAATGAATGTGACCCTTGCATAGTGCTGAGTGTTACTGGGGGAAAAAATCATTTTGCAATATTTCTAAAACAAAAAAAGGAAGTTTATCCAGAATAAACTATAGCCAAATACAACTTATTTGACATACTCTGCAATAGCATTAACTTATTTTTTAGTCAAGTTCAGGCAAAACGGTGGGCAGTAAAGTCTAATCAGATTTTTTTTTTAGCATATAGCTTTATCTTGAAATGATCCTTAAAATGCCTGCTAAATTCTGTTCCCTATGACCTAGTAAGATTGTTTTGGTGTAACTAACTGTCTTAATCCAGCTATCACAGTCCTTGCAATGTGAAAATTGCAAGTGTATATTAAGTATATTAATATTGAACATTGTGCAGGTCCATAAAAGATTTGGATTGATGGCTCACTGCACGGAGAGCCTGAGCGTCACTCACTAGTTAAGTTACAAACCCTTAAATTGGAGTAATTATACACTGCTCAAAAAAATTAAAGGAATGCTTTGAAAACGCATCAGATTTCAATGGGGAAAAAAACTATGCGCTATATCTATCCTGATATGGATTGAAATGAAAATGATCAACCTCCAGATGGCTGAATTGAAAGACGCCCCGAAAATCAAAGTTGAAAAAATTATGCGGTAGGCTGGTCCGTTTTGCCAAACTTTCATCGCAGCAAATAAAAATCGTACTCTGTAGTTTGTATGGCCCCCGCATGCTTGTAGGCATGCCTGATAATGTCGGAGCATGCTCCTAATGAGATGACCGATGGTGTCCTTAGGGGCTCTCCTCCCAGATCTGAACCAGGGCATCACTGAACTCCTGGACAGTCTGAGGTGCAACCTGGTGGTGTCGGATGGACTGAAACATAATGTCCCAGAGGTGTTCCATTGGATTTAGGTCAGGCGAGGTGAGGTCGGGCATTGTCATGTACCAAGAGGAACCCAGGACCCACTGCACCAGCGTAGGGTTTGACAACGGGTCCCAGGATTTTGTCCTGATTATCTAATGGCAGTCAAGGTGTCGTTGTCTAGCCTGTAGAGGTCTGTGTGTCCCTCCATGGATATGCCTCCCCAGACCATCACTGACCCACCACCAAAACCGTCTTGCTGAACAATATTACAGGCAGAAGTGACCGGGCTTCTCCACACCCTTTCACTGTGCTCAGGGTGAACTTGTGCCCTGTGCTTTTCACAGATGAGAGCAAGTGGCGGACCTGCCGGTTCTGGTATTCTATGGCAAATGCCCATCGAGCTCCACGGTCCCGGTAAGCACAGGACCTACTAGAGGTCGTCGGACGCTCAGGCCGCCCTCATGAAATCTGTGTCTGATTGTTTTCTCAGAGACGTTCACACCAGTGGAGGTTACTCTGTAGGGCTGTAGCAGTGCTCCTCCTGTTCCTCCTTGCACAAACAAGCAGATACTCGTCCTACTTATGGGTTAAGGACCTTCAACGGCCCTATCCATCTCTCCTAGAGTAACTGCCTATCTTCTGAAATGTCCTACATGGCCGTGAGACTGACCTGGGAGACACAATTAACCTTCTGGAGGAGTTGGACTACCTGTGCAACCACTGTAGTGTCCAGGTATCGCCTCATGCTACCAGTAGTGACACCAACCGTAGCCAAATGCAAAACTAGTGGAAAACATGAGGAGAGAAATATGTCAGTGGCCCCCACCTGTTAAACCATTCCTCTTTGGGGGGTCATCTCATTGTTGCCCCTCTAGTGCACCTGTTAATTTCATTAACACCAAAGCAGTTGAAACTGATTAACAACCCCCTCTGCTACTTAACTGACCAGATCAGTATCGCAGAAATATAACCTGACTTGATGCTATACTCTGACTAAAAAGTGTTCCTTTCATTTTTTGAGCAGTGTATATCAAAAAAACTTCTTGCAGATTTGTCATGAAAAATGAGAACCATGCACGTTTTGTAGTAAGCCGTAAAAATGTTGCACGACATGTCTGATTTAATTAGCCTTGCTTGACATTGCACATCCTGCGATTTGATTATAATATACTCACGCCGCGAATATCGTGCAGCTCTACCCTTGCAGGTTCCTCTAACTTCGCATGAACGGTGACCTCGAGAGAGGCCTGGGTGACAGTGTGTCTTTGGGTGGTCAGGACGGGGGGACTCTGGAGCGTTCCGGCCCTTACAATGAATTGGCCCTTAATTGCCTTCCAAGCGCAGCATGTCTGTCACCCCAGGGACTGGACATGCCCTTTAAGTTTGTGTTTCTCAGCCGCTTTGATGGTCTTTGGTGGAATTTCTTCTATGCTCATCCGTTGGATAGCCAGACCTCTTATCTGATCTCCAGTCTCCTTCCCTTTCCACATCAACATCTGCCGTGACCTGTGCTGTGTCCCTGAAATCCAATATCACCACCAATCTCCCTCTATTTCTATTTCTGTTGGCCAATTCATAACTAATGTCTCTGCGATTAAATGTGTTGATGTGTAATGAGCTTTTTTTCCCCCTGGTGTAACTTGGTCTCCAGGCATACAAAGATTAAGCGCTGATGTCACACGAAGAAACTGTGAAGCAGTCCGATATTGTTCTACCACCTCATTGTTAAAGTTACAGGGTCGTTAGCAGCGGGTTAGCACGTAATGAATCGTTAACGCGTACGAAGTGAGCAAGGATCAAATGACACGTGGGGCTAGAGTTTCCCCTCATTCAAACAGTGCTTCAAGTACATGTCAGACCCAATGACCTAGCAGTACCCCATGTAGTGCAGCAGAAGACACTGCTGCCTAACAACATGCAAATCTTGTCTTTTTCCTGTTTAGTATGGGTCCAATTTACATCGGTATTTGGTCCCTTTTTTAATGCAACCTAGCAGTGGTGCAGTGCATTGTGGGAGAGGCCAGAAGGAAGCGGCAAACAGCATTACCTCGGAATGGTGACGCGTTTCATCGGGCCATTTCAGAGAGCCAGCATTTTCTGTTCCTCGTATGTTGTGAGCTTCAAACATGCAGAAGTCTTGGAACATCTCTGTGGAGTAGATGGCTGAAGCATTTAACAGGCTCGCTCACACTTGAAACGTTCTTCTGGCTGATTTTGGACAGACGTGCAAAAAAATTTGTTTTGGTGTTTAGTTTCCTTATTTCTGGTGTCAGGAATTCTCCTTAAACTCTGAGTTTGACTCATTGACTTTTTTTTCCCTCTGCTCTTGTTTAATCCAGGCTCATACACCAGATAGGGTAGGATTTCTGTAATTATGCATTCATATGAGTATGGGGAGAAAGCCCAGAGTTAACTAAAACTGCGTAGAGCTTTTAACATTATATACCAGAGTTCTGTATAACTGCCTCTCTTCTTGCAGGAGGCGCTGTCTCTCCCTCTCGCTCATCAGTCTCCAAGGAGAACGCATGGCCTGCGGCCCAGAGCTTCCCTTTTTCCTGCTTCCCCCAGCCCCATGTCAGCCCAGGTGAGCACATGGCCACACTCTGTTTGTTTTGTCGTTTTCTCGTGCATGTGAGAGGAGCCACTGATCTGTGGTCTGTACTCTCAGCCCTGACAAGAGCCTTTAGACTCCATGCCATGTCATGGAGACATTTTTCCTCACAGAATATCGATAACGGCCCTGACCTTCTCACTCGATGGCGGCGGCCGCCCGTCTCGAGGTTCCTGCCTGGCGTCGGGTGTGCCCGTCTGGGTGCTTGTCCTTTGCCCGCCTCCCTGCCCTCCCCACCTCACCAGCGCCTGTTAACGGTATCGATTGGGCTTGGTTAAATCGTTCAGCTGTCCGTGTCCTCCGTCTGTCTACAATTCCTGCCAATTTGTTACGAATAGTTGCCATTCATTTCCTATTGGCCCTTTACCTTCATATGGCAGCTTTCTGTCCCTCTCCACTCTGCATGTGCTGACATTTTGTCTGAATATCAGAGGATCAAGGGGAACATGTACCAAGGAGGTTGCCCTGAAACAGGTTATCACTTTTAATCAGTAGAACAGGTTGTATGAACAGTATTCAAGGAGGTGCTTGTGTGCATTTGGGTGTAGCAATCTGATGTGAAATAGTGTGCGGTTTGAATATTTGCATTACTGAGATATGACTGTTTGTGTTAAGTTGGAGAGGAGTCTTGTGAATTGCCTACTCTCCCCTGCTCAGTTACGCACATAGACACCCACACCTCTGGGCGTGTCCACACACACACACACACACGCACAGGAAGGAAGGGCCATTTGCGAGAACACACAGGCACAACGCTGGGTGTGTGTCTTGGTGACGCGTGACGTGCTCTGGGAACGTGGAATGACCCGAAGAGCAAGTGAAAACGTGGGGAAGGGTGGGGAACGGGCAGGGCTGGAAGACAGACGGACCGGTTTGCAAGAGCCCTGGTCTGCGGAAAACCACTTCATTCTAAATCCCTGCTGGAGGCCTGAAAAACTCAGTTTTGAAAGGCACATGGTGCTGATCCTGGATCCAGCTCTGCAGCATTCCGGGAGTCTGCCATCACTGCTATGCTCCCAAATTGCTGCAGGGCTGCATCTTTCCTTTTTCCTTTCCTTCTTTCCTTCTCTCTTCCTCTCTGATGTCCTCAAGCGGGTTTAGATTTAGCGGTTTCTGTCTTTCCTTTTGGCCTCGCTCCCTCTCTTCCTGCCTCCCTTTATCCTTCTGCTGCGCCGCTGTTGCATTGTTCTGACTGGTATCCATGACGGCCCACAGTTACTGTGGCCTGGGCCATCGATCGGCCAGAGCTGCGGCTGGCAGACGGTCTGAGATGGTCTGAGAGGGACTCTGAGGCATGTTCACAGTGAGGTCGAGCGGAGCTCCTGGCAATAGGGTAGACAGAGAGCAGAGGGAGAGATGGGGGGAAGGGAAGAGTCAGGGGTGGGAGATGTTCAGAGGGGACAGCCACTCAAATGCACCCCTGTATTGATGGATGTCACCTGTTCACTTAAATTACTGGGCAGCAGCCCCTACCAACTGTCATGAATCATAGTAACCATACATGTATTCCCAGCTAATTAGATGCATCATTGTTTTGCCAATTAAAGTAATTAATAGGACGGTAACAAATGGTCATGATAGATGTAGTTGTCATCTCAATTGTTCAGTGTGATATGTGATTATACTACTTTTCTTTGATTACTTAGGTACAGCTCTTTACAGTGTTAGTTATTTTGTGTTCATGGGAGTTTCATTCATTTACACACAAATTTTGAATGAAAAATGGATAATCGATCAAATTGTAGTGGAGGCGGGTTTAAGCAACTAGAGGAGGCAGGACCAACCAATCAGATCTCATGGTCCTGCCTTCTCTAGTTTCTTGTTCTTGCATAAATGTGTGGATTCAACTCCCATGAGCTTGTATCATCAAACAATGAAATGTGATACGTATGATCTTTTCCCATGAGAGTGGTCATTATTAAGCAATATGTCCAAATACAAATGCTTTATCTTTAGTGTTGTTTTGGTGTTTTATAGGAGTAACATTATAGAAGTTCTTTGCAAGACTTGATAAAGGAGTGATTGAACCACTGACACGATGACAGTTTGTTTCTCATTACGTCCATAATGGAAAACTAAGGAATGGCTCTTCTGCATAACTGTGTTCATAACTGCAGATATGCCGCCCTAACCTTTCATAAAGATTCTGCCTTGTGCCTTTTTACAAAGGAATCAGCAGCAGAGGGAATTCCTGCCACTTCTCTCCACGACGACTGAAGCTCTGTAGCTGTGCCAGGAAGTGATAGCGGTTAGATGGTGGTTTGTGAGGTGAACCTTTTCAAAAGGTCACAGAGGTTGTGTTGGTGTTGCATGCAGCGGCTGTGTTTTGATGTAAAATCCCTGGTGGTGTTTATACTAATAATACAGGCTGACTCCAGTCTGATGCTGCAGTATATAGATTTAGCCTGGTTTGTGCCCCCACCACCCAGGCGGGGTTTCCTTGCCCTAAGGTTCCTTTCCTGGAGATGCTGTTCTCTGCTTTTCATCCCGTGATTAGATCCACTGCCCTCCTTGGAGCGAGCGGGAGCCTTCTGGCGCTATCCCCTGGGTGTCGCTGGGCTCCACCGAGAACAGCAGTGCCAGTACTTAGCAGAGAACAGGAGCCCTGAGGGAGCGAGGTGTCTCTGCCAGCCTCTTGTATGAATGTTTAACACACGTGTTGCGCTGTATCCCTCCCATCCTGCAGCCCAAGCCCGTGTGTGTGTGTGTGTCTGTGTGAGATGCCCAATGGCAGGGACGGGAGGAGGAGCCTCACTGATCTGCTGAAGGCTTACAAGATATCACTGGATCTGCTATCTGGCATTCACATTCACGACGCAGCTGGCGTCATGATAATATTGAGAATATTGAGTGGAAAATGCTGATTGGTCCATTCTGTATGTTGTAGTCTGTGCAGTAAAGTCGTTTGCTCAATGATCGGATGGGGGCTGGTGGCCACCCTGTATCAGTCACACTTTCTGCAGACCCTCCATAGCAATGCCTGAAATTCTGGCCCATTGTGTGTCGTTATTTTACTACCGGTGCCTGGCTGGCTTCCTCGTTCCCACTCTTAGCTGTCTGCACTAACAGGGAAGGACACCCACTCCCTGTCTGCTGAATTGCTTGATTTCTCAGCTTGAGTGCTAGTGGGGCTGTGGGGGGGTGGGTTAGTGTTTCAACAAACCTACTTTTCTGTTGTTAAAAAATAAGGTTTCTTTTATGTTTCGGAATTCATTGTGACATTTATTTAATGTCGGAGACCATATGCCTGAACTGCTCTGTCTTGTGACTGTCTGGAAAAGACCCGGAAACGGTGCGTTTGGCACCCGGTCACTGAGATTTCCTCCAGCCTCAGATGCCCTTTAGTAAAATCTTCCTCGTCATTAATGCTCGGGCGTGCGAACGGTGGGACCCAGAGGCAGCTTTCCGGAGGGAGAGAGTGCGGCACTCCTAACACGGCTCTACCACTGTATTTCGCAAACGTCACGCGCTGTTATTTTTTCACATGCTCATGATACCCTGGGTGTTCCCTCGTGTTTCTCTCTCTCTCTCTCTCTCTCTCTCTCTCTCTCTCTCTCTCTCTCTCTCTCTCTCTCTGTCTGTCAACTGCTTGGTGAGGGTTGTCCTGGACTTGCATAAGGTGAGGGAAAAGGGCAAGACTCCAGTACCCAACCCTTATCCCTTATTATGGAGAAACCTTCTTGTGCAGCAGCTATACAAGAGAGCTGAAGCAGAGATTAGGGGCACAGTACTCCACTGGGACGACTTTCTGTATCGCATTGCTTCTGAGACTTGAGCTTGGTTCCTCTTATACAGATATATTTAGATTATGCTTCAAGATGTTTTTATCTGATCACAGATGAAACTATTCACATTAATGAGGCATCCCTGCATCAGTATAGTGGAGTAAGCATCTTATAATACAATCAGGGTATGCATCTTGTGCGCAGTGGGAATATTTAAACGGGGGCCTGCTCAGCAGAGAAGGCAGTCCGCCCCCCCCCAGATTACCCTCCCTCCAGCCGCACCATCTTCACCTCTCTTGGCTTTCCCACAGTCAGCTCATTTTGCCGTCGCACTGATTATGCCCCCTGGTGCTCTCAGTGCACGTTCACCTTCACGGCCGCCCTCCGCCCAATCAGCGCAGGATGATGTGATCTCGCCTTCAGCCGACATCTCTTCTCGGGACAGAATGTGGTTTGCTTTTTTTTTAGACCTATTCTGAATGCATGAATGAGAGCTGGAAGATGCCTTTTCACCCTGACTGCAGCGCAGGAGGACATGTATGTGGACGTTGACTCTCTCGCTGAAAAGCGGGGAGTGGAGTGTTGCATGATTTCCCTGCGATCCGGCATGTTTGAGAGCTGCTGCTTGCTTTGGAGGGCGTCTGATCCATCTTGTTTTGACATCGTTTTTTGGGTCAGTAGTCAAACGTGCCTGTCGTGAGCACGGGGATGCCGATGCAGGCAAGCCACCGGTTTTGGGAAAACGCTGCTACTCGCGTGCAACGGCAGCTTTGCCCATGCACACGGGCGTCTCCCGGGCAACGGGAGGCAACTGGAAGATGTTTGTCAGACTCAGGTTGGCTGCACGTGGGAACAACTCACAGGAGTCGTCGCGGATAGTGGGCGGAATGAAAGCCACATCTTGAGAGTGACCAGTTTATTTGGTTACACACATGCACACTCGGAAACAAACACCTTGGCACCAAATGGAGACGAGTAAGTATATAGCGTATAACCCAAAGGGTCAGCCAGCCGCTACCCACTAAGTACGATTACACTACAACCCACACGGATGAAGAGTCTGTCACACCTACCTATATGCATGCTTACACCCCAGTACGCGTGCAGTGTGCCCTTCAAGGGTGTGCGGCAGGAATCAGTCCTTCATCTTAGCGCGCGGAAACAATCGGAGCCTAATCACTCACAGGACCTTCAATTAGTCAGGAAGTGTCCATTACCAGCTCTGTTATTCAACCTGCGGGCTCCCCTGACAGCTTTCAGTCTGACTGCGGTGCGTGGGCGGCCTCTCCTTACTTACCGTTAGCCGCCAGAATGCTAGCAAACCGCCCCCCCCACGTCGCGTTCGGGGGCCACTGCGTGAAGTAGCTGTGATCAGTGCACAGCGTCATCTGCAGTGGGACACTACGAGGGGTAGCTGTCAGGCCAAGTTATCTGAAGAAGCGTGTCAACTCTGTGGTTTATTTCAGCCGCTAGATGTGCTTTCTCTGAACGCAGCAAATGCCTGGTGCTCGCCTTCGTTCTATCGGGAGAGCTGCCCGTCTGAAAGGGCACTCTGCTCCGCCTGCAAAGACGCTAGCGCTGTCAGGGGAGCCACTGATGAAATGAGCAACACGTACTGCGCAAAATCAAGATCACAGTAGGCCGAGATTTCATTCCAGTTGAGAGCAGGAAGTCTGATTGTACTAGAGTGGTTCTTGTGGTCCTGAGGCTGTGTTTATGCTCTGTCCTGGTCCTTTGTCATGTGCCTGACACGCTGGTTCGGCATGGGGATAATTCCACAGTCACAGGGGCTGATTTAGCATAGAATCATTTTTTTCTGTAAAATCCCATGCAGGGCGAGAGCTTCAGATAGTGTGTCAGGGTATGGTTATGGTAAGACGACCCTTCTTTCTTGGTATTGCCATTCAGACCAGCTCTGATGTTCTTGTGTCCTTGGAGAAAGGAATCTAAAGAAAGGAATCTGTTCCACAATCCATGTTCCCCTGAGGTCCCCCTCTCCTACTTCCGCTTGTAGTCCAATTTGTGAAGCTCCTCCCATCCACAGGGTGTGGGGTCAGAGGGTTGGGTGCGAAAGTCAAGAGATCGGGGGGGGGCTCTATAGCAGCACTGTGAACGTGGCCGCCACCTGCCTGTGCCATCTGTCCATGTGCGCAATCTAGCAGCCTCACGCTGTGCAGGCAGGCTGTCCTGTACGATTCCGCGCTCACGGTTTTCCACGGCGCCGACCTTGCCGCCCTAGCCCTCTATGAATGCCCCTGCTGGCTCCTAACATCTGGGTGCATGTGCTTCGATAGCCGTCGCATTCCTTGAGGTTCTCAAGGCATGCATGGAGAGCTGGGTGAACCCCACGCACGGTTAACCTAGACTCCCTTATGGGTTATCCAGAGTTTATTGGCTGGGGATGCTAAAATGAACCTCCTCCCCAACAACTTTAGAGCCTCATAAAGGAGATATCTTGGGTAAACTACTTACCAGTAGCACTTGACCTCACAGCTTAAAACATATGGAAATTGCAGTAGTCTCATTAATAGGGGCTTAGACATGCAGTAAATGAGCACTGTGGTGTTGCAGGCAGAGATGTGCAGCAGAAAGTAGTTTGTTTTGCGTGGCCTGGCATTCCTGGGGGGAAAAATGCATCATGTAGGGGCTGTAAGTGCATGAGGTGTTCTGGTTCGTACTCGACACATCTGCTTTTGTTTCAGGAACACATACAGTGCCGGTTGGTCTCCCCATGCGCACTACAGCGGGTGCCTCATAATGCCTTATTGTGCATCATATAAGCAGTATGATGTTTCATGACTTTGAAGTGTCCAGACCTCGTCTTCTGTGGTTATCAGAACCATTAGAAATGGCTTTAGCCTGAGAAGTTCCTCTTAAGGATTCTCATGAGCAGCCTTTATATGGTATTTTATCTGTTTTTCGACTGTAATAAATTAACATTATCAAGTGCTGTTAAAAATTCATTTGAAATATGATTCCATTTTTAGTCTAGAATGGAAACGTTTGAAACGTGCTGCCAGCATTAATCGACCAGCCTCTTGTCATTTCATAACTTCGCTAACTTCGTAAATTTTGTTAATTGAACAAAAGCATAACGTCTCCTAGCGTTTACATTTAGCATGAATTATATTAACCTTAATGCAGGTCTGACATATTGAAGGGGCAAATACAAAGCTGCCGTTCTGAAGTTTATCCCGAAGCTCCATTTGGTTTGAAATCATATGGGGGGGGGGGGCTAAAGTTACAATAGCTGAGCCGAAACCCAAGTTTGTTTGTGCTATCGTCAAATTGGTTGTGATCAGTAACTGTTCCCTGAAACGGTGCGTGGCAGTATGCTCCATACATGGATGAGGACTATTGAACCTGATGACCTGATGAAGCCGCCTTTTTTGCTTCACATATTTTAGCTAAATTTTGTTCTTTTGCCTCCTTTTGCATATCTGCCTTCTGCTCTTTCTGCTCCATCTGCTCCGCTCCTTCCTCCCCATGTACTCGTCTGGTACTGGTACTTCCTCCCCATGTACTCGTCTGGTACTGGTACTTCCTCCCCTCCTGTCTATCGCTCTCCCGCCTTCATTTTTCTCATGTTCCCTTTCTCTTTTTCCGCACTCCTCTGCTGGGGGGGGGGGGGGGGGGGGGGGGGGGGGGGGGGGGGGGGGGGGGGGGGGGGGGGGGGGGGGGGGGGGG
>JABFDZ020000066.1:13868287-13888013 GCA_019775955.2 Pollimyrus isidori | reverse complement strand
TGTGTGTGTGTGTGTGTGTGTGTGTGTGTGTGTGTGTGTGTGTGTGTGTGTGTGTGTGTGTGTGTGTGTGTGTCTGTCTCGTTGTCAAGGAGTGTTTGTTTTCTTCCCTCCCAAACATTGCTGATGTAATTGCTCTCTCTCTCTCTCCTTCCTTCCTTCCTTTCTTCCTTCCCACTCCAGGGCTGGAAAAGTATCCCTACATGGCAGGCCCAGAGACTGCTGTGCTCTTCTGTTGCAACGCCACCTGAAGGTGAGTCATTGTACTACACCACCCTGAGAACATGAAGGAAAAAGAGCATTCCGATGAACACAAACTTGATGCCCCAAGTATCAGTCATTTTAAGCCTTCTTTGTTATGTTTTGACTATTTTTGGATTTATTATGAATTCCATGAAAGCCATAAGACCTCCCACATCTCATCAGTTCTGCTTCCCCATTGGTGCTTTGTACAGCTGGTTTGCCTGTGATGTCATGCTGGGAACTGGTCATGCAAAGCAGCATTTGGCTCCAAATTAATGCCATTTTCCAACTGTCTTCCAGAGGGAGGGTAGGCCAAGGCAAAGTGCTGACTTTCATGCTGGTTGGCCTGATTTTGTTAGCGTGGACTTAAGAACACCCTTACGGTCACTTTGACAAGTCAGAGGGAGCTCTTGCATGGGGGGGGCTGAACTCTGTCCCACCCTCCCCTTGCCTGAGAGGGAGGTGGATCTCCTCTCTGACTGGATGCTGAGGAGAGTTCTCTTCCAATCTAATTGGTTGGATCGCTTCACAGGAGTTCCCCGACAGCCATTCATTCATGGGTGTTTGAAGGCGAGGCCCCCGCACTGGTGGGCCGGGAGGAGTGTATGGCCGAGAGCCTGTTCACTGTGGGGGGGGTACCTCTTCCTGCAGCGTGAAGTGCAATCAGAGCTCAACAGCGATTCATTAATTAGGAGCGACAGTTCACTGCTTCAGAAATAAGCATCTGTCACTCCTCGTGTTGCGCAGTGCTTTTGTGCTTAGAATGAATCGCTGAGCCTTTTTAGACATCATCCAGCAGTAGAATCTGTGTGCCGCCCGTCGACACTCATGTGTCACACAAAAACCCGTTACAGGTAACCCCTTGTTTTGGAACCTCCAACTAACGGACAAGTCTTACTTACGAACAGACTGGCATAAAGCCTATAATGGTAAACATTCGGGATAAATACAATATTTTGTAATGATGAACGCACACACTACTTTGTGACACTCGTGAAAATATTGCGCAGCTTCAGAGTTTCATTGGCACAAGGTTCAATGCAGCATCGTACGTAGTTTACTTGTAATATTACTGTATAAAAAAAGCACAGATTTGTATCGGACCTCTATCGGTATGGGCTGATACAGCAACAATCGGCCATCGGCCGCCAATTAAAAATGAACCGATATTGACTGCCGATGCACACCATGTAATAGAGTTAAAATGTCTGCTATGTGGAATTAGTTCAACGTTTTTAGAAAAGCAATTTGATAACATTACTCTGCTAAAGACAAGGACCTACTAATCAACATTTCAGCACAACAAATCTGATTGCTCACCTTAAGGCACGACAGTGAGGGGTATGAAGAGTTTCTGAAAAACAAATCCGTTCCAGTAAAGAAGGCTGCAGTACTGCCAAATAACGTCAGTCTGTGCATAACGCGAGCGAAGAAAAGACATTTGGTGCAAACAGTGTGAAATTAAGACATTATTACTCTGGAAAGTTACAGAGTTTATTTCACTTGATGGTCAGCCCCTCTCTGTTATAAATGCTATAGATATGTAAGATGTATACAGTTATAAAATACAGTGCTCTGAGACTTGCAAGCCAGTTTTTTTTTTTCACCAAAAAATATATATTTATTATTTGCATTGGGTGTCCCTTTAAATTTATTAAAGCAAATAATATCCTATTGGTATCAGCCAGGAATTTCCTTAGCGGTGCATCATTACTATATAATTTTTTTTCCAGACTTAATTGCAAATTCGACATGGTCTTAGGGAATGGATCTGGCTCTCATCCTGTCTGTATTTTTGTTAGGCTTGGTGCTGAAATGAAAGGCTTTTTAGTTGGGAGTTGAGCCCCTTCGATTGAGTGTGTTTGGTTTATGGACAGACTGTGTGTGATACAGGTGAGTAGAGAGAGAGAGCTTACTGCAGCACTGAGGCTTTCGGCCCTGTGATTGGTCAGCCGGTCCTGCCACCCCGGAGGCTGGAGAGGCTGCCGCTGCGATGCTGGCAGCACCACGATCCTTTAAGGTGACGCTGCCATCGCAGCCAATTACGCCTGAGCAGTGATCCTGTTGCAAACACATGGGTTGGAAGAAACCTTAGCCAAAGCAATCAGAACGCAGAATAAACCCAGTGGTGCTGGGGGGGAGGGGGGGATTTCCAGATCTCTTGATGGCACAAGCGTCCTCTTTGTTGTGTTGCCTACTTTAAATGAAGAGCAGTGTCACACCACTGCTTATTTTTACTCTTTCATAGTTTATACCACCCACCACTCATAGCTGTTTGGCAGATGGAGGGAAGTGAGCGTGAGCCAGAATCCCTTGCCGGTGTTACTGTGCAGTCCGAGCAGTTCGTTTCTAGGGAGACCTCAGCCAATATGGCAACCCCCGCCGAATGGTATTTTTTTGTTTTGACAGGTTGTGATGATTCTGCTGGACCAGGTTGACAAGGTGTACTCGGTGTTCTGGCTTTTTTCTGCATCGTGTCCTCTTCCAAGTGCCGACTACTGCGTCAGTCTAATCAATCAGGGAAGGGGATGGGAGACCCCGCAGATTTTATTTTTTATTGACCCAGTTTGATTTAAAGAATTGAGGTACAGCAACAGGATGAGTGGATTAAGGTGTGGGCTTGTTGAGTGTAGGGGATGACACAGAGTTATAGGGCATGGGGTAGTCTTTGATCACATGTACAAACGCTGTCCTCCACAAGGGTCGTAGTGTACAACTGTTGCAGCACCATCTGCTGGTGATACTTGGTATTGCTCTGCGACGCTCTGGCCCATTTATATTTATCTTCAACTTCCTTTTTGTCTATCCCTCCTCCTCCTTTGTCAGAGGTGACTGTAATGTATCAGAACGGGCTCCCTGTGATATCGGTCTGCCTACCTTCTCGGCGGGAACGCTGCCAGTTCACCCTGAAGCCGCTCAGCGACTCCGTGGGCGTATTCCTGCAGCAGCTGCAGGCTGAGGACCGGGGCATCGACCGCATCGCCGTCTACTCCATGGGTAACCCCCGTCTGTCTGAGTGCTCGCTGAAGTGCATTCACTCTAGCGCAGCTGGCAAAATGTCACCCATTTCCTGCTCCTTATGAAAGGGCCTTTTCAGTATTAACCACATCTGTTAGCAGCTGCTCTCTGCAAGTTCTCTACCATAGCTGTGAACTGTCCTGCCGCCCCCCATTTCAGAGGGTGTGAGAGTGGCCTCCTCCACGGGGATGGACATCCTGCTGCTGGACGACTTCAAGCTGCTCATCAACGACGTCATGCACGTGGTACGACCTCCCCGGAGAGGTGAGCTGTGCTGGTGCCTAAGCGGCCTTCCGGCCATTTTTTTTTTTTTACTAACAATTTAGAAACGCGCTCTGTCAGAGCACTGTTTACTAGCAGTCTCAAATATCTCCTTTTGTTCTGTGTCCGTGCATGTGTGAACTTCATGCGTGTATCTCAGAGCTCCTAGCGCATGAAGAGGCGGAGAGGTTGAACGACGTGAAGTTCTTAGTCCAGCAGCTCTACACCACCCTCCGCATTGAGGAACATCAGCTGACTAAAGAGCGAGAGCTGATTGGCCGACTGGAAGACTTGAACTCACAACTCCGCCCCCTGGAAAAGGTGCCACTTTTAGACTCCTCGGAATAATTTGCAGAAACGTTGTGGAAACAAGGCATCGGGTTGATGTCATTTATGTAAGAGACTATAGGCATTATACAGGCATTAAACCTGGTTTTTGCAAGTGGTGGCGGGTGACTGTTGATTTGAATTTGTGTCAGTCAAGGTTGACGTGAGTTGTTGTGATTGGACGACAGATAAAGGAGGAGCTGAGCCGGAAGGCGGAGCGCCGGACCACCTGGGTGCTGTGGGGGGGCATGGCGTACATGGCCACGCAGTTCGGCATCCTGGCACGCCTCACCTGGTGGGAGTACTCCTGGGACATCATGGAGCCAGTCACCTACTTCATCACGTATGGCACTGCCATGGCCATGTATGCATACTTCGTGCTCACGCGTCAGGTGAGCGGCTGTGGCAGACCAGCGGGCCGTCTTTGCTCAGTGCACTTTACTCCTACTCTACAACACGCCAGCACCCTGATCTCTGTTCTGCCCTACCAGGAATACATCTATCCTGACGCCCGAGACCGCCAGTACCTGCTTTTCTTCCATAAGGGAGTAAAGAGGACCCGCTTTGATATCGAGAAGTACAACAAGTTAAAGGACGCCATCGCTGAGGTATTTCGAGGACGGCGCCCCCACCGCCTCTCCCCATAACTGTAGCTGTAGCATGGTGGCTAACAGAGCAGAATCATGGCTCAGTCTCGGAGCTGGAGAGCATCGGCTCAGGCTATGAGTGCGAGGTTTATACATTCTGCCCACATTCTCCCTGGATCACCCCCCGCAGTCTAAAGTACTGCCCTTCAGATCAAGTGTGGAATATGTCTCTTAAAATCTGGATTCATCCGTTTTATGCTGCATGTCCTGGGGAGGCTCATAACATACTGTAATTCTGGGTAAATCGCAGCATGCCAAGATGCACTGTACCAGGAATTCAGCTTGGATAAAATGATAAGGAAAGGCACTTGAAGCACTTGAAATTCTGCTTTTATGATGCCTATCAGCAGAAACTGTCTGCAGGGGGTGTGGCACGCTGTTATGGAAGGGGAGCAGCTGTGGTGCAGTATGCATGTGTGTGTGCTTAGGCATTAAGTAGTAGATGTCATGAAGAGTTAACACCCTGGAAATGAAGCAGTGGCATGTCCCTAGCTGACCTTAACCCCCCCCCAGGCCGGGCTTCCGCAGGCATTGATGGGAAGGCGCTCGGCCATAAGCGCAGACTTGCTGCAGGCTTCTCTTTCTCCTGTTTGAATGCCTCTCAGCTCTTTACTTTTTCGGACAGGAAGTAACCTCTTTTCACATCTAGAGCCACACACAGAACCCAGTTTTGTATTCTGAAAATTCTATGGACCCCTGGACATTCTCCAAATTCTAATAGGAGACAAGAATATTCTTTCTATCATAGGTTGGCCTATCAAATGTTCATGGATTTTTTTTTCCCCCCTCCATATCTAAAGGCTCCCCTCTCTCAGTGAAATGATGTCGCTTATGAGGGGGGAGGGGGGGACTTTAGCTCTGTATGAAAGTACAGAGTTATTCTCCCCAAGCTTTGGCTTTTGCGGTTATCTGACAGGTTCCTGTTACTCTATTTCCTTCCAATGCGCTTCCTGGCTTTTTCTTGAGATGAATCCGTAGTGGATTTTATTTTCTTTGAAATCCTCGGCCCGATTGGACCTGGGTTCAGGCAGCGATTTGTACAGCTGATCCAGAGATTTGGTATCGCTGACAGGCATCCATCTCCGTCATCTTGAAACACATTGACTTCTTTATGTGCTGCTTGGTCTTTCCCATTCTGCTCTATCACCTGAACTCTACTCATATGGGGCCCTTTCTCCGGCTAGTGGCTACACAGCAAGTTTTTCAAATGGGAAAATTATTCTGTATTAAAGTGGTTTGAATTTCTTGTTCAAAGTAAATATGAGATTTTCTGCTGTGCATACGTGCGTGCGTCAGTGAGTATGTATCTATGCATGCTGGCCCACGTATGCACCTTTTCAGTCTTTGCAATTAACCCCTCTCAGCTGTCTGATGCTTTCATTTAGATGAATTAGGACACGGCCAGTCAATTACAGGCTGTCGTTTCATGCTGCTTACTCACTCCTTTACCAGCCGCCTACTCTGCCCTCATGCTCTCTGCCCTCATGCTCTGTGAATGCCTTCCTGTCAGTGTACCAGGCCTGCCACATTCATTCATATACTTACATCAGGGGTGTCAAATTTCAGTCCTGGGGGGGCCGCGGCCATGCACATATTTGGGTTTCCCCTCATTTAACAGACCTGATTCAACTCCTTGTGCTAATTACCACACAGCTCTTGAGCTGAGTCATTTGTGGTGGAAGAGGGAAAGAACTAAGCTACACAGGGCTCTGGCCCCCCAGGACTGGAGTTTGACACCCCTGACTTGCCGCAGAACAACTTTAAGGATGCATCTGGGTGGTTTAGATCCCTTACCAGTGAGCCACATCTTGCCCTGTGCAGCTGTGATGTGTGTATTGCAAACCCATTGGCTATTTCCACATTTAAAAATGTAGTTTATAAACCAGACACGTATTTATCGGTCACACTCACTTTTCAGTGGTAAATTCCACTGAACATGTGAAGAAAGTGACCATTTTTTGGAAATATTGTCCTAATGTATGTACCAAGTTACTTCTCCTTCGGTCAGATGGTTTCACATTTGAAAGTATTTTTTTCCACGGTCACCTGACTTGAAATCCCACACACTACCTCATTTGGCTCATTGAATATACTCACTTATAAAATGTGTAATCTGTTATTTCTAGCATGTTAAAGGGAAGCTAATTGTGAGCTCTTTGTGTCTATAATGGAGACTCCTCTGTGTCAGTTCAGGCCAGAGTAAGAGAGATGTCATTTTCAGTTGTGTTGTTCAGCATTAACTTGTCAACCCTTCATTTTCCAGTACGGTGGCCATCCTTATTCATTTTAAGGTTTTTCTCAGGGTTCAGTTTGACAGAGTCCTTCCCAGATCTCACTGTCGGGCATTCTCGTCCTGCCATAAATTGATAAGACTTTGGAAGTCCTCCTTATTACAGCTTTACTGCCTTAATTGCTCCCTCTGTTTCTGTAGGATAGTGGCATAATATGGCCCGTAGGATAGTGGTATAATATGGCCCGTAGGATAGTGGTATAATATGGCCCGTAGGATAGTGGTATAGTACGACTCATCATACAGTGTTATAATATGGCTTCTGGTATAGTGTGGCCTGTAGTGTACTGAGCACTTCACTGACTGTTGAGAGGGGCTGTCAGTAAATATGGAGTGAGTCACTTTATTGCTTCTAATCTTTCTGTATTATTCTACTCCTATTCCTCCCTTCTCCTCTTTCTCTCATTCCCCTCTTGTCGTTCTGCTGCTCGCCTCTCCTCCTCTTCTCTCACTTCTGCCTCTTCTTACCTTTCTCACATCCATCTCCCTTATCTTTTCTCTTCCATCATCCGTCCCACCTATCTTGCCTCTCTTCCCTCACCCCCTCATTTCACCACTCCTTCGCCTTGTCCCCTTTCTCTCCCTTCTGTCCGTCCTCACCCCACCCCTCCTCTTTCCCTTCCTCTCTCTCCTCCCTCGCTTTCCTCGTACAGGCGGAGTTGGACCTGAAACGCTTACGTGACCCCCTTCAGCTACAGCTTCCCGTTCAGCAGATCGTGGCCAGCAAGGATTGATGGGAAGGGACTCCTGCCTCCTCTCCCGTATCATTTTGTTTTCTTTCTTTCCCTCTTATTCTTTCTCACTCTCCCACTTCCCACCTCTGACATTATTTCAGAATCTAGGGAATTTTTTTCTTTTTTTTTTTTTTTTGAATTCTACTTTTCAGTCTTTTGACTGTAAACAGAATAAAATAAACAACACAGGAAGAGAGGAGGTACCAAAAACATAAACTGGTCATTTTCTCAGAAGAGGAACACGATGCTGATTCACCAATGGGCCGAAGAGATGGTGTAACTGTTCACGATGTGGCAGAAGACGATGGGAACAGCGTAGCAGCGAGCGGGAGGTCTTGGATCGCTGTGGGATGTGATCCATTTGGGCGTAGGAGAATGTCATCCGTCCCCCCCAGCTGCACATGTGATCTTATCGCGGGTGTTAAGGGTCCACGATGGCTTCACACTTGTGTGGAATGAAGTAGGTGGCTGAACTAACAACTGTCACCCTTGCCACCCGACCTGCTCATATGCCCCTGGGTGTGGTTGAGGATGGATATGTTGTGTCCTGGCTCTCTCCGCCACCGGGGCGGCGCTCTCGACCGCTGCAACACTGACTTCCTGTCTCTGACTTCCTGTACGGACCCTCTCTCAAGTGCGTCCTGAGAGTACTGCCGGTAAAACATCACTGTGTGTTTGATTATTCCAGAAAAAAAAAATAAAAATTTTGGCACTTTTTATTTTAAAAGCCATAATAACTTTGTTAAGAGAATATATATATCAAAGTAATGAAACACTCATTTTATCCTGGTCGTCTTTTGTTTCTCATTCAGACACGTACAGCGTATCACAGGCTCACCCATACATCACCGTCAGCATGGCCTTATTCATTACGAACCGTCCTTCAAGACAGACTTTTTCAGCGCACATTTTATTATATTGAAAGTTAAATTTGCCTATCCTGTCTGTTTTAGTGTGGGCAGTGTTCAGCTTTTTGTTTTCAGGGATACTGTTAATTTCCACCACTCCAAGTTTCATCCAATACCGACAAGTGCTGCTGTCACAGGCTGTTTTGACAATTGCTACTTTAGCTATATTTCCCATAGTGCCTCGCTGCCACCAAACCTCGAGGGCGCAGTGTGACAGGCATGTGAAGATGTCACACCGCACGCATCAGTGCCATTAGGAATAATTATTTCAGCTGTCAGATTATTAGAAGGTGTGGGGGGAAGGGGGTGTGTACGTTTCACCCTTAATTTTACGAGTAAAGGGGCAGCGATGCCTCTGGTCTCTGCCAGCCTTACCTGCAAGCTCAACCAGCACGTTTAATTGGAAGAGGGGAACTAGGGCAGGGGTCACCATCCCTGGTCCTGGAGAGCCACTATCCCGTAGGTTTTCTATCCTGCTTGGTTTCCGATGAGCCACACCTGCTCCTAGTATTTACCTGAGAACAGCTGTGGCTCATCAGAAGCCAGGTAGGATAAAAAAACTTTCTGGATAGTGGCTCTCCAGGACCGGAGTTGGAGACCCCTGAACTAGGGAGTGGTGGTCAGCTGTGTTTTCTGCATGTTTGTCGCTAACCGGACTAACCGGGATGTGATATTGAGAGTGCAGTGTTTCAGAAAACGGGAGTCTCTGATGAAATGGAAACTCCACCCCCAGCCCCCTGTTGTAAATGTAAAGATAAATCAACATCAAATTAAATGCATTACATTAATCAGAAGCCCTGACTTTTCTGATATTCAGGCGAATTTTGCTGAAAGGAGATAAAGTTATGCATTCATATGCTAAATAGATTTATGAAATTTTAGATTAAATAGGTTTGGGTTTTTTTTATTTAAAATGCACAGAGGAATTTCTGTACGGGCATAATAAGGAATCTGTGATGAGAATTCTGAGTGGCCTTGCCGTTGGTCTTCTGGAAGGGAAGCAGTTCAGCATTCCCTCCTAAACCCAACTTTTAGTGCCAGAGTGGGATCTGCGCTGAATGGGGTGTGTTTGCTGGCAGGTGTCTGCAGTGTTGCAAGTTTGGTCCTTGTCTTCATTGTCCCAGTGACATGTTCGCAGGACACCCCGGCAGCTAGAGGGCGCTCCATATTCATTCTGCCTGTTCATGTTTCTGTGCATGTCACCAAAGCTCTGTTTTCTCCCTGAGGAAGGCTATCAGATCGGCCTGGCACTGCTTTCAGAATATGGAAGCTCTGCCCTCTCTCCCACGTCCCAGTCCATGGGGATGTGGCCTTAAGACACACAGCTGGTTTGTCAGAGCCTTTTGTTTCCGTTTGGAAGGAGGTATATAAATATGAGGCAGTTTGGGAAATATGAGATTTATGTGTAGGGAGTACAGGTGCATGTTGAGGGTGTGACGAAGTGTGTGGCCCTTTGTTCTCTTGCTCCTAATAATTCTGAAATTAACCCCTTTTTACCCCAAACAGCTGTCAGTTGGCTCCAGCCGGCTGGGGAGGGCCTTTCGCCTCTTCCCATTGGTCAGAGGGAGAACGTTTTCCTGCCTCATTGACATTTCCATCACATTCATGTTTTCATTAATTTTTAGTTTTTTCTTCCTTTACATAAATGAGAATATATCAAAATATAGGGATTTATTCTAAAGCGGGTGTTGCATGAATGTATGTTTACATGGGAAAAAAATTATTTAGAAAAACCTAATAGAGTTACCAAATGTTGATATTAGGAGCATTTCTCTGCAGAAAGATGGACTCGTGTGGGGCATCGACTGGGGCTGCTTCACAATACACTGGCACAGCGTCCCAGCCAGAGCTGGCTGCCTCTTAGTAGACACCCTCCACTCTGCATAGCACTTGACTTGGTAGGGTAAAATTTGGCCAGCCTGTCCAGTTCTGTCCGTCCTTCCTTGTCCATCTGTCCGTCTGTCTGTGGGCACGGACACCACTGAGTCCCGGGATTCAGACGTGAAGCTCCTGCAGAGAGCATGCAGTACAAACCCAGGTGTGCACGTCCCCCTTGTTTCTTTTACCATCCTTTTATCATCCGATTAAAGCCCCTTTTAGTTCAGATTTCTTGTTTTAAGATTTGGTGTGTGCATCGTTTTAATGTTGAATCCTGTTTACGTGCACAAAGAAATGAAAAAAACGAAAACGCGAACGAAGCAGGATGTAGGGTTTTGATTGTTTGCTTTTCGTTGGGATCCCCGTTCCATTTCTTCTGTTGGCATTGGATGCTGTAATGTTTATTGAGATGAAAAACAAAATTTAAACAATGTAAAATCCTGTATCATTTATGAAATATGTATAAAAGAGAAATGTAATTCAGTTATCAATAAAATACTTATCCAGTTTTTGGAATACTTTGTTGTGTGGTATTTTGTTCTTGGGACGATTCTTTTAAATAAGAATTAAGTGATTGGTAGTTATTGACACACCGCAGCGAAATATGCTCTCTGCATTTAACCCGTATGTGACATGGCAGGTAATTCAGCACCCGGGGAGCAGTGCTTGGGGGTGGTACCTTGCTCAAGGTACCTCAGTGGTGCCTTGCTGGGAGTCAAACCTACAACCTTTCGATTACAAGTGCGCTTCCCTAACCGTTAAGCCACCACCACCCACACCTCACTGGCGATTTGAGATGCCTAACCAAGTTTCCCGGTCACACAGTGAGGCTTCCTAGAGTCTGCGCCAGGCGATACAGGGCATGGGGCGAGAGTACACCCTGAAGAGGATGCCAGTCTATCACCACAGGGTGGGGATTATTTACGGCCTCTCCATACCTTGTGCTCTGGCACAGTTTTGTATGATTGATGTTTACCTTAATGGTGTTCCAGGGCTCGTCTTTACACGAGAGAGCTCCTGGTTTGGACAATGCCGCCTTGACCTGCTTCTCCAGTCATCCTTGGCCTCCGCCACTTCCTGCATCTGACCAACATCCTCCTCAGATAGGACCTGTCTGTAGTTCCAGAAAGCCAGCTGCCACAGTCCATCTTTAGTCCTTCGTCGCTCTTGTTTATCTTCAGGCAGCCTCACTTTCCTAAACGCCGCCTCCTCTGTGGCTCTGGTCCCTCACACTGTTAGTTATTGTACTAAGGTCCGCTTATCGACGCGGTCGGCGTTGACATTTATTATTTTAGTGGCTCGTAGGAGGTTGACAGACACACGTGGTTTGGAGACGTGCCGCTGCACCCCTGCACTGCCTTGACAGATGATCTGTCCTGAAATGCCAGGAAAGGTTGTATCCTTTCAGTACGCTATGTGCCTATTTAAAGCTGTTGATAAGCAGCCTCACTTCCGAGCCGAACCCACAACCTATCTCTGTAATGCTTTGTCTTGCTAATTGTTCCTTCGTCCACCTTGGCAGCTGATGCGTCGGTTTGTTCCAGTGCCCCCACCACCATGCCCAGCCCCCAGGTTGGTGTAGGACCTGCCTTTCCGCTACAGCCGTTGTAAGGAGATGCCGCTAAGCAGTCATGTGAAAAGTTAGGCCCATTCTAGTTTGTTTCATTTAATGTACTTTATTGGGTAAGGTAATTAATTTAAATTAAAGTGAAGCTAAATCGGCTGGCACTTTGTTGTGGGCCATTGAAAATTGAAGCCGCAGGGCTTATTAAAATTTATTCTTTATAATAATGAACAAACTTGTTTAAGGAACGTTCATGCCTGACTTGTCACCCACCGCAGTGTTGAACTCCCCCATAATAGGACTGTCGTGCTCTGGTTGACCTCCGCTGCGGACAGGCTGTGCTCAGCTGGATCTGCTCTCCAGCAGGCACCCATGTCCTAGATGTGCTGCAGCCAGAGAGTGGTATGTCAAGAAAGGGGATATGGTGGGGCAAACGGGGGTCTCAAGATTGAGGGATCAACATCTTAGAGCTGAGAATTTGGCCGTTTTGGTTGAGGCTTGGGGGGGCACTGATAGGATTGAGAATGATTTAATATTCTTTCTAGTCGTCTCTCATTGCCTTAGAGAGAAAGTCTGGCTGCAGTATCTGAGAATGGTGGCGGAAGTGTCCAACATGGGCTTATTCCGCGATATGTCACCACCAAACAATGGGAGGATGGTCCTGTCAGTGGGTGATGGAGGCGTCCGCATAAATTGGTGCAAGGCGGGGGTTGAAAGTCAAGGCGAGAAATGTCTGTAGCCAGACGCCGAACCAAATTAAACACAGTCCCTTCCCCATCGTTATTTTTCCTCACTATCCCAGTTGTGCCTTCCTGCCGAGAGATAAGTCTCCCGTTAAAATCCACCCCTCTTCCCTGAAGTCACCCTGAGTCTTCGCAGTAAGTTAAGATATTCCAGCAGGTTCTCTTCCATCTTGCATGCAAAAGCTCACTGAAGATAGACGCTGCCCACGGTCCGTCTTGCTCAAAGCATGCTGCTTCTACTCCTCTCTCTGCTCCTATGGGACACGCCTCAGGCAGAGGCTGCAGGTGAGTGACTACATTCCACCTCAGAATGCTGCTGAGGAAGTGTGGTTTACTTTAGAAAGGAGAGATTGAATTGTTTCAAGAATTTCCCAATATTCACCACAGCTATAATCAGATGGAGGCACTGAAGTAATATTTATTAAGGAGTTATGCATTTGTCGTATGTTATGAAAATGTATTTGCTATATCTGGAGTGTCAATATTGGTTTTTGTAACATAATAAGTAAGTACAGACTAATGTAAGCGAGGGAACTGGTTCACTATATAATTACTAACTTAAAAGTCAAGTTTGTATTATACTAATTGTTGATGGTCCGGTAATTTCTAGCGAAGCCGCTTAGCTTGGGAGCCGTGAGAACGCGATGACACTCAGTCACAGCCGGTAAGCAGTCAGCAGCCCTGTGCTCACCTAAAGGGTTGCAGCACATAGCGTCACACCTGTGTCTCCGTATCAAGGCAGCGCAAAAGATGGTCGTTCAAGATTCCGTATGAACAACAGAAGGCTCCAATCATAAACATTGGGGCCTTGACCTGAACCTCCGGTTGTCCTTCACCTCCAGTTCTTCCTGCATTTCCCTGGAATCCTTCTGAGATAGAATGTCTTCAGAAAGGCTCTATATAAACTTTGTGTCATGAATTTTGTTAGATAAAATGTTTCCTGAGTTTTCTGTGGCCCACAACTGTCTAAGGAAAGAGTGAACACTACAGTGCTAATCAGCTGCTCTGTCTCTCACTCTCGCTCTCTCACTTGCTAAACCAGATGGATTGATGGCTCTCGGGCTCCGCTGCCTGTCACAAACATCCAGGCATTGTCACCTCTTTTCAGCCGAAGGGCTCATGTCTCTCCTGGCCGTGCCACTGACAATGCATGATTAACTCTTCCATCCATCTTCTAACTGCTTATCTTGGACGGGGTCGTAGGGGGCCTGCAAGCCTGTGGCCGGCAGCACAGAGCACACGGCTGGGGTTCACCCTGGGTGGAACGGTAGTCCATCACAGGGCTGATTAACTTTTGCTCGTTCCCATTTTCAGATTGTCCCCCATCCCTGCTAATGTGTTTCTATGTACTAATAGTGGCTTAATTCTGCCACTTAGACTGGGGAGTGAGGAGGAGCTGGTCTTTGGGGGCCGTAGATAGTTGTCCGCTGTCTGATGCAGTTTGTTTAATCCTCTTGACACTGGGCTGCCTTTTGCTGTGCCTCTCACTGAATGAGTCCCCGTTTTCAGACATGAGGTTTGTACCCCAACTCAGACCCTTTGGGCATAGGAGACAATTTCATCATATTTAACATCCAGCTTTACAGGACGAAAAACCAAATTGTATAAAGTACTGAAAGACATTAGACTGAGGAAACCAGCACCCACTCATTCCCGTTGAACATCACAGGACATCATCATTTAAATAATCATCATTTAAATCGGCAGGAGGATCCAGCATCCCTCTGATGAAGCACCTTGAGCTGAATGATGTATGACTCTTGCTTCTTTGCAGCCGTGGACCCGTGTTCCGCTTACATCAGCCTGAACGAGCCGTGGAGGAACACAGACCACCACGTGAACGGCTCCTTGGGCGTGCCCCTGTGCGACAACCACATGAACGGGGAGTGGTACCGCTTCACGGGCATGGCGGGAGATGCCATGCCCACCTTCTGTATCACGGAGAACCACTGCGGCACCCACGCGCCCATCTGGCTCAACGGCAGCCACCCACTGCCCGGAAGTGGCATCGTCACACTGCCCACCTGTGCCAGCTTCAATGACAACTGCTGCCAATGGAATGCCAGCGTGGATGTGAAGGCCTGCCCCGGCGGTTACTACGTGTACCGCCTGCCACGCCCCACCGTCTGTTTCCATGTCTACTGTGGCCGTGAGTCCCCACCCACCTCCCCTTTCGCCCACCTCTCTGGATCCATCCATCTATCTCCAAGCCAGTATCCAGTACAGGGTCACTAAAATGAAAAAATGGGATCTTTTCCTTTGGTTTCACCGTTGATTTTTTTTTAACTGCTGCAGTATAGATGCATAGATGAACTAAGATATTTTAAGACAGTGTTGTTGGTTATACATCAGCTCTGATAAAATACGTAGTTTTGGTGTTTTCGCCCTTTACCTTTGTATGGCAGCATAAACAATGAATGGGAAATTTATAAGGGAGGGGGGACAATTAAACATTAAGCGTGCAGTTCTTCTCGGGATTCCTCCCCTGCTTGCCTATCATATAGACCAGTGTTTCCCAATCCAGTCCTCTTTTACCATCAGATGGGAGACCCCGAGGGCGGTCTGAGAGACACTGCACAGTCCTCTTTTTCTATAAAAGTCATTTCGCATTACATTTTCCACTTCGAATGCATGGAAATATATATATTGAAATACATGATTATCTATAATGTGTCAGTATATTAATATCAACCTTCAATCACGTTAGATTGTAATTTATGAATTTCCCTAAAATTAATGTCTTTCTATGCCTGATTCACTCTCTGTTGCTATATTATTAGATTATATATTCCTGCTGACAGAAATCATTTTAAACAAAGCAGAGGTGGTACAGTTTGTGTGTTTATGTCTTCCTGTTTACTGCTCCATCATTCTCTGTTACATGCTGTTCAGCAGTCTGGTCTCAGAGGTCCAGTAATGAGTCGTCGTCTGTCTGTCTGCCTTTCCGCCAGATTTCTACGATATCTGTGATGAGGTTGATTGCCAGGGTCCAAACTGTGTACCGGCTGAGTGTCAGTGTCCCAGCGGTACTGCCCTGGGGCTTGATGGTCAGACCTGCCTGGGTGAGCGAGGGCAGTGGAGAGTCTGGGTAACAATGGGGCAAAATAACAGAAAATTGGAAGGGATTTGAAGATATATCCTAGTATAAGATCGAGTTTTTGCACATAATTAAATGTAGTTGCTAAGTAAATTTAGTTGCCTGGATAAAGCCTATCCAAAGTAATACATCTGTGGAAAAAATGAAGACCACTCTTTTAATTTTTTTTAAATCTGTATCTTAAAATCCTCGTTTAATCCTGGTTCTGCTGGCAATAGATTACACTCTGAGGTAGGCTGCTTCCAGGCTCAAAGTTTTTAAGACAGCAGGACACAAGAACAAGATGAAACAGGAGACACTGGCAGTGTCCAAAAACCAGTCAGGGTGAGAGCAGAAGCAACTGACTAATGCCAGTCAACTTGGATAAGTCAATTTATCCAACAGTGACTCGTACATCGTAACTCGTACATGGGGGGACAACCTCAAGAATGGGAAACGTTAAATGGTGTGAAGACCCATAAAACAAGGAAGAAGCCCTTCATCAGTGAGACACAGGGAAGGGCTGGGCTGCAGTTAGCAGAAAAATAATCTGTATTTTACACAAGTCCACACCTACAAATTGCGAAACAGTGAAACTGGAAATTCTGCTGTGGTCTCTTATTTTTTTCCAGAGCTGTATATTAGCTGGTCAGATTTGGACTCACATCCCACCCATTATGAGACTCCGCTAACTACAATGCATGCTGCCCTGTGAGTTGATTTATTGAGAATGAACTGCATGATGGGAGATGGTCCTGATTCGGGACATTTCTCCCTCCTGGCCAGACGTGAACGAGTGTGAGAGGAACAATGGCGGCTGTGCAGAGGTGTGTGTGAACACCAAGGGCTCCCATCGCTGTGAATGCGGCCCGGGGAAGGTGCTGGGGGGCGACGGCTGGAGCTGCAGAGGTGAGGTCCCCCTCGCCTGGCCTCGCCGGCCGTCCTTCCAAGGTGGAATGCGGGATCATTTTTCATCCCCCCCCCCCCAGAGATCGAGGGCTGCCACAACAGCAATGGTGGGTGTAGTCATGGCTGCTCCGTGCTGCAGGACTCCTATGTCTGCCAGTGCCCTCGCGGCCTGACGCTCGGGGAGGACCAGCGCACCTGCCAGGGTGAGGCAGTAGGGAGCGTGTGCATGCGTGTGTTTGTAAGGCCTGTTATTTTTTTTGTTGTTGGGACTTTTTTCAGGTCTTCACAATATAAGCCTCAATTATATATATACAGTATTAAAAAAAAATCTGTGAATGCACTCAAAAAACTAAAACAGCCAAATCTTTCGTGTGTTTGGATAGTTTTGGTTAAACTTAGGGCTGGATAGGAGTTAGGGTTATCATACTTAGCATTAGGATTGTGCCCATAGAAATGGATGGAGAGTCCCCACAATAATAGGAATATCTGTCTGGCAGTATGTGCTATCATGTGTGTGTCTGTGCCAGTTTGTGTCTGTGTGCCCGCACTCATACCCGCGACACCCTGCCATTTCAGTGCCGGTGCAGTGCCACCCCAGCTCCATACAAGTGTCCGTGCCGAAGAGCCTGGCGGGGGGGCTGGACCTCTTCCTGTCCAACGCTTCCTGCCGCGGCGTCTCTAACGGGACCCATGTCACCCTCAGCTTCAGCCTGAAGACCTGTGGGACTGTGGTGGAGGTCAGGACCCGGCCGCCCGCGGCACTACTAAACCGTCCCGCACCCCCCCACCCCCCCCACGTGGCTATGATAATATAACAATGGTGATTGACAGTAGCGATGACACCTGCACCACAGGTGATAAACGACAAGATCGTGGGCAGCAACCTGGTGACCGGTCTTCCGCGGTCCAGCCCCAGTAGCAGCGGGGACATCATCGTCCGCACCAGCAAGCTGCTGCTGCCCGTCGCCTGCGAGTTCCCGCGCCACTACCAGGTGTCGGACGGCTTCCAAGCCAGCCTGCACAGCGCCGCCCTGGAGCTGGCCGGCCGCAGCCGCGGCATCTTCCCCTTCAGCCTGGAGCTCTTCAAGGGCGCCGACTTCTCCGAGCCGTACAGCTCTCCACCCCGGCTGCACCTGCGAGAGGCGCTCTTCTTCGGCGTGGAGCCGCTGGAGCGCGTCGCCGGCTTGGCGGCGCTGGTGGAGAGCTGCTTCGCCACGCCGGGCCCCACGGCTGACCAGGCGCTCAAGTACTACCTCATCAAAGACGGGTGAGCCGTGCTGGGCCAGGCGCATAGCGCTGGGCCGTGGAACAAGGCCTTGTGACTGATGGGAGACCAGTCCAGCCAGTCCTGTTAATATGCTTTTGTTTTTAAACATTTTTTCTTTTTTTGCACATTACAAAACAGCATCTCTAAATTTCCTGTTGTCTGCAAAATTTTGCCTATGGTGCCACAACACCCAGCGATTTGCAGAAAATGTCTATAACCAAAACATGCAAAATAACCCATTTTAACCATGACTGCAACCAGTCATTTGCCCCCCCTAGTCAGTAAAATATACAGTTAGGACTATATTTGTACCCTCCAACCTTTATTAAGGTGAGAGCTACTAGGACTAGTAGCTCACACCTTAAATAAAGGTTGGAGGGTACGAATATAGGCCAAGTGGGGATTACAGGTCTCTGTTATTTTGAGGTCATGGGCTGAGAAATTTGGGTTTTTCTTCTAGAATATATGATCCTTCATTTTGTGTGGAATGAACCCAGAAAGCAGCTGAGTGTGAGGCCTCTGTATGGTGTCGTCCTGTAAGACGATTCACCTCCAACGGACAGTTCGTCATCACTGACAAGATTCTGTTTTTTGTTGTTTTTAATCTCAAGGTTATTTTGGCTTTGATCTCAATATATTTTCTATGCTTTTTTTCCCTTTTGTGGTGGCCCTAATACTTTTCCATATATAATTGCTGTCTGACGGTTTTATATTTTTATTATGATTTTATTATGACTAATTTATATTATGGTTATAAACTTTTCCATGTAAACCTGGTTCTGGCATAGCATGTGAACTGGGCCAGTTTACATGGGCTGTGAGCTGCCTGGTTGGGGTCACCCTGGTTCCAATCTGCCAGGTGGTCAAAAACCCTCCTTGTGCTCTCACACAACAAAGGATTAGTCTCTGCCTCAGGCCATAGTGCTGTTCTTACTGGCAGAAACTTGTGTCTGTGTTTAACTCTTGAAAGATTAAAAATAATGCTTAGTAAGCAGGACAGACAGTAAATATTAATTGTGCAAAACTCCAGCGCATCTTCTGGGGTGATTATGCTGCGTATTGCCCCGGAGGTTATTAAACAGAGGCGACTGGCAGGCCAGCATTCCCCAAGCTGACAGCAAAGATCAATGCTGTGTGGCACGTACTTGCAAAGTGCTGCTGATTCACACCTACAGACATTTAAATCTAATCTGATCTGAGACAGTCTCGTACTGAAACGGACCAGCAATGCCACGGCGAACTACGCAGCTGGCAGCGCTCTGGGGTCTGCTGAGTGCCAGTCTCATGACAAAAGTTTGGTTCTAAGGCCAGTGGGCTCAGGGATGAAGGTGACCCCTGTTCTCCTTTTCACTTTCTCTTCTACTCTCTCTTGGGTTCAGGTGTATTTCAGATGAGTCAGTGAAGCAGTACTCATCTAAAGACCAGCTTTCCAAGCACTTTCAGGTGCCTGTCTTCAAGTTCGTGGGCAAGGACAATGAGGTGAGTGAGAGTTTCTTTCGAACGTCCATAATTCCTTCCTGCCTGTATGGCTGTTCTCTCTGTCTGTATGTCGGTCGGACTGTCTGTCCATCTGTTTGTCAGCTTGCCTGTCTGTATGTCAGACCATCTGTCTGTGTGTCTGTCTGCCTGCCTGCATCTTTATTATTTTAATTCCCTTCTTTTTAACTTGTTATATCTCCTTTTTTGTGCTGTGCTCTAAGGCCTTTATGTTGATGTGTTGAATGAGTGTGTTGATGTGTAGAAATGACATTAAACCATTAAACATTCAATGTAAATCTTCCTGCCTGCCTGTCTGTATGTATGCCTGTATATCTCCCTGCCTGTCTGTATGTATGCCTGTATATCTGCCTACCTGTCTGTATGT
>JABFDZ020000066.1:13812747-13829780 GCA_019775955.2 Pollimyrus isidori | reverse complement strand
CCCCCCCCCCCCCCCCCCCCCCCCCCCCCCCCCCCCCCCCCCCCCCCCCCCGAGTCTTTTGGACTGAGATGAGCTGTTAACAGATACATCAGTGCCAAACATTATACAGATTACACACTATTCTGTTACACATTCAAATAAGTACAAGAGAAAGGGCATTTCAAACACCCTAATGGTAGGAACAGGAACAAGTTTGGTGTGAGCTAAAATTAAGTTTAATAAACAAATGGATAATCAAATATTTATCAGGGTTGCATCATCAGAATTCCCACTTATGATGGGCATGCCATATGGTTCAACCTAACTGTAATGGCTGAGTTGTGTCTAAATATAATTGCTATACCATGCAAGGCTGTGGTTCATGGTCTTAACGTGCCAGGTGCCTTTAGAAAGTGATGAATGGGTCTGACATAGTTGGACCACAAAAACATGTTACAACACAGTCATAACGCTTCTGTAGTTCAATAAGTAGAACACTGCACTAACAACGCCAAAGTTGTGGTAAAAGCATGAGATAAATAAGTAAATGTAACATCAGACTCAAAGCAGGAGGCCCCAAATGGCTTGTGTGAGTTTTACTGTTCTGAAGGCAGAATGAAAAGTGATTGCTTCAGAGAGATAACCAAGGCTGGACCAATACATCTGATGGGTTGGTCCTGCTTCCTCTAGTTGCTGGGACCTCCCTCCTTTATATGGTGCGTTATCTCTGAACCAATAATTTTTCATACTGCCTTTCACACATTTTTGTGTAAGCAAAACTCCCATGAGCCCCCAATTATGGCTGACGCCATGTCCACCGAGCGGCTCTTCAAAAGGCGTCAGAAGGCACAGTCTCCATGTCTTCGATTTTCCTTTTACTACAACTCATGGCTGGTGTCACACTCAAAGCTCTCAGTTACATCACACACCAAAGCGAAGACTAGTTGGAATCACCTTGCATTTACTCAGTCTTAGCTGTCATCATATAACCTGACTGTCACAGATATTAGGCTTAGTCAGTGTGATGGACTGTTTCCTCTGACCAAAACAAAACTACTCTAGGTTGTTGTGTTTCATAATCAGACACTTGGGTTCAGGGCTCAAAGACCCCCGAATACATACATATTAATTGGATTTTTGGGGGCAGACTTTTCATGCAGTGAAGCCACACTCACATTTGCACAGTGTAAAGCCAGGGCACAAAAGACGGCGAACATCTTAAAGTTGTTCTCGTCGGTTTTCGTGAAGGCACTTCCGCTCAGCTTGTTCACCATCTGCACGACGCCTATTACCATCCCCCGACTGACGATAGGCATGCATAAGATGTTCCGTGTGGTGTAGCCAGTGTACAGGTCAACTTCTCTGTGTGGGTCAGAACGAACAGGCACAATGTTACATAATAAACAAACTTCAGCGAGCTAAAATGGCCATTTCGTCCGCTTCTGGCAGCCAGTGGAAACATGATCCCTGCTCAGAGGCACAACAGCAGTTTGAACTCTGAACCCTAAGGTGTGCGTTTACCACCTGCAACTCTAGATAGGGGTGCAGGCTTTCGTCTCTCACCGCCACGTCCCAGTAACTTCAACTCTCGTGCAGGAGACAAAACAAGTCCTCCGAGTCCTTATCCGACTGACGCAAGCATCCCGGCTGCACAGTGTGCCACACTGCCAGGCCGTGATTCCCATAAGTGTATCTGATCAAGTGTCCCATTTCCCTGCTGCTGTACCCCTGAGACGAGAACTTCAGCTTCCCCAGAAGAACAGCTTCATAATAGTTAAACTGCGTATTTTAATAGCTACATGCTGCTCGTCGTTAAATGAACAACAGTGGTTTTACTCATTATTTTTGGAATCTAAATGAAGTCAGGTGGTTTTTCACCGGCTTGTCACCTGCTGAGTGGTGAGGTCACAAACTCGCAAGAAAAAAAATAATTCAGGCAATAATTCAGGTCATGTGGCATGACATCATCCCGAAAACTGTACGCTTTTGCAAGCGATGCAGGATTCAAAACATACAAGAAAATGGCTGGATCTCACACTCCTGCCATAGCAGGAACATACCATGTTTTCTGCTCAGGCGCTTGTGTGAAATGGCATCAGGATAAACCCATTTCGCTAAGGCGAGTCCAGAAACTACAAAAGCTGTGAGCAATTACTTATAATTGTCTGTTATTTGTATGCAACAGGATGAGGAGGTGGAGTGTGGCTTACCTGTTGAAACGCGGGTCTGCATAGGCGTCAGGGATGTTCAGGACCTCTCCTGTTCTTGCTACCTGACCCGCTATTCCTTTCTCTATTGAAAACCTGCCAAAAGACAAGCAGAGTTTATGACCCTCTGTACATGTTAACACACTTGTCCAGACCTTTAAAAACACACAGAGTGCACTTTGTCTCTGCTTAGTACAAAGCATGGCTGGGAATTCCAAAAGGATAAACTAAAACTCAAAATGGACAAGATGGACGGTGCTTATGGCTAATAATAGGGTTAGCTACTTTTATTCAAGATTTCGAGGAACAGGCTAAGCAAAGAGGACCTTACGTATCCATAACAACTCAAGCATCCCAATGCTCTCTTAGCCTTGAACGGATCTTCTGAATATTCCAGAGCCTAAATGCTCTAATCTCCTAGACAGGACACTGAAATACAAGGCTGTGAAGCTCAGCCCGGCAGAACGCTAATGAAGGTCAGCCCGTGGATATTCAGCCACCCCACCCAACATGCATGAATGAGTAATGGCCCAGCATTTGCTAAAAGGGGCCAAACCCCATCTGCAGCAGGTCTGCTCCTCTTTGTTGAGGCTAAAAGGGCCCTTGTGCAGGTCTTCATCACTGGGGGAGGAGGTGTGTAACATTCGGCATGCATGTGGCCTTGGCGTCATACACTCGGCGACTTGGCTGCAGCCATAGGTCACAGTTTGCGCTACCAGGACACGGAAATGCCACCACAGCACGAAAAACGGGCTCCCGCACTGCCGGCTGCGAGGAGACAAAGCGTCCTGCTCCACAGCTAAGAAAATTAAAACCCAGTACTATCTATGGCTGCTGGCTCAGAAAAAACATATATTCAGAAAAAACATAGGAAAATTGCATCTAATTCTGTTATTTATAGCTCAGTGTGTAGCACTGTAGGCTTGTACCTCCAGGCAGTAGATAGTTCAGGTCCAAAAAGTAAAAATCCAGACTAAGATTTTGCTGCAACCAACCAGTTGAGTACTCAGTGACAAACACTTTATACTCAACTGAAATAAAGGCAACTGATGAGAAAGACCTTGGTGTGTACGTTGATGCTTCAATGTCCCACTCTCGCCAGTGTAGGGAAACAATTAAAATGGCCAGTAGGATGTTGGGTAACATCTCTAGGTGTGAGTTTAACTCAAGGGACGTGATGCTACAATTAAATAATTCCTTGGTAAGACCCCACCTAGAATACTGTGTACGGTCTTGGCCACCATACCTTAAGAAGGACATTGCTGCCTTAGAAAAGGTGCAATATGGGGCTACAAGAATAATTCCTGGTCTTAGAGGAATGTCTTATGAGGAGAGGTTAGCTGAGCTGAATCTGTTTAGCCTTGAGCAAAGGAGACTAAGGGGGGACATGATCCAGGACTGTAAGATTCTAACGGGTCTGGATGCTGTTCAGCCAAATGGCAATTTCAGTATTAGTTTAAATACTAGAACTCGTGGCCATAGTTGGTAATTAGCTGGAGAACATTTTAAAATTAATTTAAGAAAGAACTTCATTACGCAGCATGTAGTTATAGTATGGAATAGTCTTCCTGTTAGTGTAGAGCAAGCTAAACCCCTGGGTTCCTTTAAATCAGACTTACATAAAACTAACAACTCTGAGCTATTGAAGTTCTCCCCAAACAAGCTTGATGCACCAAATGGCCTCCTCTTGTTTGTAAATTTCTTATGTTCTTATGGTAACTGGTCGGTTGATACAAAATCTTGGCCCGGATTCTCTAGGGTTAAGGGATCAAATCCCCTAGTTCTGTGTTTGGAGGTTTGCCTGTTTTCCCTCCAGCCCACGCCCCAGTACAGGAAACGTTCTGTCCATAGTGCTCGACTACATACATGTGTGCCCCAACCCTCCAGGACTCCTACTATACCAACGTAGACCAGGCAGGAGCCGCTCGCACACTCACCTGATTTCTTTGGTCTTCCTAAAGACGGGTTTCCCTTCATTCTCCTCGCCGATGTCAAACAGGTCCGAATACAGCTCTTTATTATTGTGGTCCACCTGGAAGAGGGCGCAGCGGTCTGCGTTCACCAGGTTCTTTGCATATATCTGCAATGCAAACCCAAGAGATACGTCAAACAAGCATGAAACATGCAGTCATAGTGCACTTGTGGCGACCAAGCACACTTCTGGCAGGCCGCTTATGACGGCACGAAGAGTGACGGAGCAACAAAGGTTTGTCCTTCCCAGCACCTTCACCATGTCAGATACTGCGGCGATACTGCTGCAGTCCTTCAGAGCAGCAAGATCCAGTGTCCATCGAGATAAGTTGCCAACAAGACTCTGAGGACCTATTTCTAAAACAAACCAAGTGCAGGATTTGTACTCCTACAACTTTGTAGGAAGAAATTCCACTTGGCAGCAGCACTCGAGAGGGAGTGAGAGAGAAAGACATAGCCCATCCTGCTGGATTTGGGTAGAGTATTTCTTTAAATAAACTGGTTTAAAATTGCACTAAAAGTAACAGAATTACAGCCAACCCTCCGTATCCGTTGGTTCTATGTCCAGAGATTCAACCAACCTCAGTTCTAAAAAATTCAAAAAAAACATCCAGAATGTTCCAAAAAGCAAAACTTGAATTTTATGCATGCCAAGCACTACGGTGAACCCACGTGAATAAAGACAGAGAATAAATTAATATTTTTGTTATTTATACAATTTTTTTTCTTCTCGTTATTCCCTGAATGATACCGTATAACATATTATTAGGCACTATAAGTAAGCTAGAGAAGATATAAAATATACAAGAGGATGTGTGTGGGTTATATGTAAGATATTACACTATTTAATAAAAGGAACTTGTGAGTATCTGCAAATTTTCGTATTCACGGGGGGGGGTCCTGGAACCGATCCCCCGTGGAGATTGAGGGACGACTGTACTTCAAACTTGCGATAAGATAATCTTTGTGAATCGTACTTGCAAGTCAGGCATTGTATTCATGTTATAAATTTAAACACTGTATCTGAAGATATTAATTTAATACAAACAACAGTTTATATGCAGTCTATGGAGGCTGTCTTTAGAAACGGCGTGGTCCACAACCCCAGCAGGAGGCTCCACGGTCCCGCGGTGACTCATTACCCAGCCCTCATTACCGCATGCTAACACAGGTGTCGCACCTGTGTGGCAGCTCAGACGCTAATGGTCCATCACAGTGTCAAGCTTACGAAGGTGGCAGCTTCCCCCAGGACAGGCTAACGTGGAAATAACTCACGAAAGACAAGCATGGATGTCCATATGCATACATCTGCTCTTTCTTATTAATGGAGACTCCCTCAACTGTTTTACCCCCCCCCGAAACAGGAGAACACAAAAGAATATAGGTGTGGGGCCGATGTAATGGTTGAGGCCCCCGGGAGACCAGGTTACTGGAACATAGTGTACAACATGTGCATGATACATACAGACAGTCTTGGCACTAAAAAGGAACTAAGTACTTCTGCCTTAAGTCTGTCGTCAGGTCCAGCCTTAAGTTTGCTAACCCTAATCCTGATCAAGGTATTCAGTCTTGACTTCTTGCCCAAATGCTGCTCAGCAGATCATTACAAGTCTGTGTATGATGGGAGTTCTGTCAGCTGGGATCCCAATGTAAAGAGCCTTGATACACTATCAAATACAGTTAACATTCAATCCAGGATTCACCTTGATAATCATCAAATTCACAACGCACGATCCCCTTGGTTTAAAAAACATTAAAAGTCCTCCAAGATTCTTTTAATAATATGCACCACTAATTAGTCAGAAATAAAGGCAGATTTCTCACTCACATCCACTGTCATTATCTGGCAATACACCTGGCAATACAAATTCTGTTTTCACCAAACACCATTATAGAGCTAAGCGGCGACAAAAGCCTAAGTGGGCATCATACTCAATTAGGCCATCAGTGCAAATCAATCAGAGCACCCCCACTGAATCCGCAGCCATTATCAGAGACTTACCATAATATGTTCAAGTAGAGAGTCTATTGCCACAATGTTGTCAAAGTATGTCCTGTCGATTGAAAAAGAAAAGCATGGCTGTATCAGGTAGAGAAAACCATTTATTACACAAAGACTTTTCACATTCCTCAAAAATGCAATTATGGATATCACAATGGTATTCTATTATTAACAACATTCAAAAGCATGCACACTTAATTAATGGGATTCAGATGGCCGATAAAAAAAATAAATTTAAAATGTAACCCGTCTATCTTCATCCACTTGCGTTAATGTGCCACAATTATTTGCAGTTCCCCATTCCCCAGTTATTACTTCATACTATTTTAACTCACAGCTTAACAGATCTGAAGCAATATGTAGCACCAGTGTGCAACCCCCACTTATGTGACATGTGACAGGAAATTGCAAAGCCTGCCCCTTACTTTGATACATCCAGCAGGAAGTCATTCAGTTCTGTCTGTTTGGCCAGACCTCTGCAGACCTGCGAAAAACAAAAATTACACGTGGATGGGTGTCTGATGTGCGAAGACTACAGAATGCGAACCAATGCCAAACCCACAGGTTTTTCCACTGAGAATTCAGTTCTAAACCAGTTATAATACCAGAGTTGGCAGACTCTTAAGTTATTTAGGTTTATGGAAATAACAAGCAATAGACAATCAGTTATATACTAAACGAGGGCCGTATCAACCAATGACGTATGAAGTTTTATCTTCTTGCCACAAAGGACTCTATTTTTCTGAAGAGCACATCATGCACGGTAAACCAAGGTCACAGGCATCTCAATGATGGTTCTCTAAATAAAAGATATGGAACTTGGCTTGTTTTTTCCTGGGGGGTCCAACTTAGACAGGCACCGCCTCTGATATAACCCCCCAAGGGAGCGAGGTGCACTGCGACCAGAAGAACGCCAAGGTAGCGAGATGTTGTGCCATTACAACTGACAAACTTTATTCATAAACGAGACAGAGACTCAATAATTGCACCTCTAGAGGCAAAGCCTCTTCAGCATATAGTAGTTGTTAAGGACAGGCTGACTGACAGACAATCAGTCCAAGTCCAATCCAGCCACGACTCGGGCTCAGACACTTGCATCATGCCCCTTGTTACTTTCAGGAAACACTACACACTCCCATTGAGTCACAAAGCACTGCAACCTATAACAAGAACGCAGCCCAAAACAGCGTCGTAAAACCCACACACGGTGACAATATACTGATGCTGCTTCCCTGGGAGACATGATTGTTAAACATGGGATTTCCATGGGGCTCTGGAAGTCATGAGAATGACAGTCAACTGCTCCTTTAAAATGAAAATTACCTGCACTTGGTGAATGGCCACAGAAGCCCATGCTAAATTTGCAGTGGCAACCTGGAGGGTAGAAAATAAAAGCAGCAGAGTTACTACCTGCACACAAGGTAAAACTACTCTTCCCCATGTTTACCAACTGATGGTCCAATTCCAAGGCTGTATAACCCACGCTGTAGTTCCTCACTGCTTGACACATTTGCTGCTTCTATCTCCTGACTATTTTACCAACATTTCCATAACTCATTTTCCCTATTGTTTCACCAGTATCTGGCCATATGGGTATCCCAACTAGTGTACCTCTACCTCCTTGACCATTTGGCTGTCCCACCTAGTGTACCTGTACCTCTATGACCATATGGCTGTCCCACCTAGTATACCTGCATCTCTGTGACCATATGGCTGTCCCACCTAGTATACATGCATCTCTGAGATCATATGGCTATCCTAACTAGTGTACGTGTACCTCCATGACTCTAGACCAAAGTTTCTAAACTAATGGGTCACGACCCAAAAACAGGTCTCAGAATTGTGGTTAAAAAAAATTCTTTAGACTCTTGGACTGTTTAAGTGCCTGAAGGCATTACGCTACTATTGGGCCTATCTTACAATTTTTATCTGAAATAATTTTTGGTTCATGTTTTTTTTTTTAATTTAAATCAATTTAATAACCAAGGAAAACAGTGGTGCAGAGGCTAAACCAGTTGGAAAGCACCACTCTGGACAAGTTCTGATTCTTAACAGCAGCACCAACCTGCACCCCTGCATCCATGACATTTTCCCCACTGCATGAGCTCCAGCCACTCTCTAAGGGGGACACAGACTGAGGGGGCATGTCCTAAGACACCTGCTACCTCCACCTACTCCATGACTCGGAGAGCCTCACTTCTCCATCCGCTCCGGATAGCTCACCTCCTGGTGGCTGAGGTTGAACGGCTCCTTCCCCCAATGCCGGTGCAGCTCTAAGATGGCAATCAGGTCCCCGATGGCAGTGAGGATGGGTAAACAAAGGACAGAGTGCACGCGGATCCCTGAGCCCTGCCCAGTGCCGTGGGGGAACCGCTCATCCTGCCAGGGGAGCAAAAAAAAGGACCAGAGGGTGAGTGGTCATGACCCATGTGAAAATTACGTTATAGTCACCACAACAACATTTAGATGTGCACCATTATAGACTTGCAAAATTGAGAAACAATTTGTTGTTCAAATCCACTAATAGCATTAACAGAATGTGTTACATATTTATTTATATTGATTGAAAAATAAATGTGTTTAATTGTGTTTAACAGAATTCAGAACGCAGGAGCAGGTAACCACCACGCATGGTGACTTGTACTTGGTTTGCTCCTGTAAGTCATTTTGGGAAACAGCATTTGTTAGATACCGTAAATTTGAACCATCGTGGCGAGAAAGCAAGTCTCCTTCATCCGGCAGGAAGTGACATTTCCATCATTGCAAGCAAAACACATCAACCCAAACAAGCTAATTATATACCGGAAGGCCATCAGCCAATGAAATATCAAGGATACGTATGAAGGAACACAAGACACGTCTCTACCCTGGTCTACTGGAAAAGATGGCACTTGCATAGAGACTGAAGAGTCAGGATGGATCTGAGCCTCTCTTTTTCCTAAAGCCCATCTTCTCAGTTTCTAAAAGCGCTGCTATTTTCAGTTCATGCAGAAAGCTACAGTGTGGGTTTATAGTCCTGACTTTGTAACCTCGATGGGAAATAGGCATAAGTTAGCGATGGTAAGATATGCAAGACTTTGCACATGACTCTGATTTTATATGAGAAGCTGTGACAGGCTCTGTCATCAGTTGGACATCTTATCAGTAGTGTGGTGAAAGACATATACCTGTGGTGTTTGTTGGTAAATGTGTGTCATATTATAACCACCCTCCCCTTCCTCTCCACAATGGTCACTGTCAGTTACCCCGACTCGTGCTACATCCTACATGCTTCCTTCAGTTCCCACCGTTGCTGTGCAGGTGGCAGATATTATGGTGAAACCTTGTGATGTCACATGGCCATTTCCTTATCCAATCAAATATGGCACAGCGAAAATCTAAACCTGCCCCCCCTTTATAAGACGTACCACTTTTAGCAGTGTAACCCCCCCCTCCCTCCTTCCAGTCTCACCCCCAAGATATCTTCCACCAGCAGCGTTTTGCGTGTTTTGGCAACGTGAGCGGCGATGGTGGTCCCGAACGCGATTGGGCCCGAGGGGGTGAGTCCTGGAAGACCCTCCTTTGCTCCAGTCGGGGTGAACAGACACAAACTCTGAGAGAAACAGAGAGTTATCACACTCATATACGTTACGCTTTAGCTCTCGCACATATGCTCTTCATATTACTTCCGATGTTTTCCTTTATTACAGCTGGAAAAAAATTAAGCTATGTATGTGCTTAAAAAAAAAAAAAGGAAAAATAAATATCCCCCCCCCCAAGCATAACTTCCACTATTTGTCTAACAATCAAACTCCTGGCAGTAATATTTACTTTTGCAGTTTTTTTGGACAGTAGTTACAAGTGAGGTTTATGATTTCCTCCCAGACTTTGTGGTACCAGCCTTCCATGAACAAACCTTCAAGAAAACAAACAAGGCATGCGAGTGTAATCCAGAAGGACCACGGAGGAGAGCGACCTGGATCTGCTTATTTAACACGGCTTCGGTCTTAATCAGCGGTGTCACGAAATCAGAGGCTCCTATATGCTGGAGACTGACTACTCCAGTCAGTCTGATAACCGTCAGCAGAAACATTTGTGTCACAGATGGTGGCGTTTTAGTCACGAGCCACAGAGCAGAACTTCCGTTGCAATCTTCGGGAGGTTTACGTATCTCACTGGTCACTCACAGATTGGGGGGGGGAGGGGGTTACTGGGGTGTCAGCGGCTGGTAACACTCACATTGTTGCATTCTCCCAGAAAGTAAAGTGCAAAACTATCAGCTTTTGTGGCTGTGAAAAGAAGACAAAACAAGTTAGCTATATGGAAAACCACTGGAAAATTTAGGTTTTTTTTTTTGGTAATATTACAGGTGGCCAAATCATTACAGCATGTGCTTTACATCTGGCTGACCTAAACATCAGTAGCAGCGTAGCACAAATCAGGGAGGTAAGTCCCTGAGGGCGACGACTATGCCAACTCAGAAGGCTAAAGTGACACATTTCTCTTCGTAGTTTGACAAGTCACTCCACATATTTCCCCCGCTATTTGACATCATCAATTACAGAAATGTACCCATGCTCAAGGCACAGTCTTAAATTTCCTGTCTCTGTATAAAGGCGATCGATTGTCGGATAAATCAACATCCCTAGGGCAGCAAAACAGTGTTACAGAACAGGGCAAAGAAATATGATTTAATTGCAGCGACACAACACTAAACACTCATCTTTTCAAGAAGAGCAAACGACGACATCACACTAAACGTAACATTTGCACAAATACTGGTCACATTTGGCATCACGTGACAAAGCCTCACAGCTGAAGCATTTTGCCTCAGGAGACAAAGCAGAGTCAAGTTTCAACTGCCGATGCTCTGATAAATCACACGTCTCAAACAGTATTCCACGCTAGAGACGATTCCAGGGGAAATTCTGTTCAATGCTTTCCCAGAAGTTCCTTGCACTGTAACTGTTTTTGATTGTCTACTATTTATTGTTATGGTCTATTAGTGTGTGTTTACTGTTTAAATGTGCGCATTCAGCTATTATAAACTTGCAATTTCCCTTGGATGTACCTGTCCAGTGAAGGCATGTGGAGACAGTCATGGAATAGCATGGAAAACCTAGCTTCCTTCTCTCTATAGTCTTCAGCTTCACACAGGTGGTGTGTAAATGTTTTAGTATTTTACCTGAGCGTGTCCAGAAAGTTTACCTGTAAGTTATGCCACAGACATGAATATATTCATCCATTTCGGAAAAAGAACATCCTGAAAATGGAATTATGGCTGAAAAAGTTAGTATGGCGGAGCTAGGACAGGTGTAGTGGATTCATTCTGGCGTTAATTAAGAACCATATTTAATTGTGTGTCACTGATTCAATGGCTGCCTGAAATGATGAGTTAAACTTAAATTAACACCACTTGCTATAAATGTTTTTTATTTATGCAGTAATTAGTGAAAAACACCCCCCACCACCTAAAAAAACCTCAGAAACACTTGCAGCACGGAGATAAGGTAATTATAATGGCTATGCAAGCACACTGCTGCTCCTTGGACTCTTATTAAACTAAGACACTCCTTTTGAACACGTGAGGAACATGTCTACACTATAATCTATTTCCTCACATACCAAAAGACTACTGGAATCTCAGGATCATGATTCCAGTTTTCCAGCTTTTCTTGTTCGGGAGATATGGCTGCATTACGCAGGTCACAGGGGGGCCTACCAGTCTTGATGATGTTGCACAGCTCATAGAGAAGCAGCTTGTTGTCTCCCCCCGTGTCTAGACGCTGCTCCATATAGCTGTTGAGCTCGTACACCACGCCCTGCATGTTCGCGTCCTGGTACTGCTGGACGCACAAGAGAGAAGGAGAGACAAAGAGAGACAGCATGCAACTCGCCAGCCTGGGCAGACACACGCACACACACCTGCGCCATATTGGGGCCACTCACACAGGTCAGTTTGCATACAAAAGCCTCACAGCCGATGACAGGCAGAGTTAATGCTCTTACAGCAGGTAGATTTAAGCCGCGTTCTGCTTCAGGGTCGGCAGTGAAGCAGTTCTTTGCTGAAAACTCCTCACAGACTGACCATTCCCCCCCCCAAAACAAAAGAGGGGGGGGTTGCCCGTCATATGCTCGCCACATCTACCCCCCCCCCCACCAACACCCTTACCCACTGTCAGCACTCTGATTCTCATCAGATCTGTTGTAATATGACTGTTCATGTCTTCACCCCCCTGAGGGGTCAGCATGGGACAGCGTCAAAGAGACACTTTGGGAAGCTACTGCCGCCCCGGGGGACCTGCTCCCCCCCACATCCTGTTTTTCCAGACGTATCGATGACGCACTGAGGTAATAATGCACCCCCGCTTTTATCCCTAGGCCCCTCTCTTCCTCCCTCATGTAAACCCGGGCTCTCTCATGGAAACACGCTACCACTTCCACTAACTTTCCTCAAGAGGGGGTGCGTACGACCTACCTTCCCCCCCAAGCAGGGCACCGGACCCCTGATTCTCTGCAGGATTTATATGAGCACCAGAACGTGTCCGAAACCCCCAACGGGTCGCTACCCAGCTGTAGCCAACTTCCTGTGCCATAAAGCTGGTCTAATAGGCTGGCCTTAGAAAGGACAGGAGGACACCGACTTTAAAGAACATGTGAGAAACATCCTTCAGAAGGTAGGACTCCACAGTAAGCGACATAGACCCCGAAAGCCCTGGCAGGGCAATTAACTGGTGATCAACACCAAGACCAGTAGTGTTGTGAACAATATCACATAACCACCAACAAAAATAAACTTCAAAACATAGCGACATAGAAAACAGAACCTTAGTAACAGACTTCTTATAAATAAATAAATAAATAAATAAATAAATAAATAAATAAAGTACCATGCACCAGGAAGGCCAAATGGAGAGACTATTACCATCTCAGCCACTCACAGAAGAGCTTGGCCAAAATGCACAGACCTTTCACTCGCCTGCGTAAATGTTGCCAAACACGTGTATAAAACACTCCGTCCAGCGTGATGAAGTGGATAAAACCTGTGAGCAAACAGGTATCCGCAATCGAAAGAGATGGCAGCGGAAATTATTCCCCGGGGGAAAAAAAAAAAAAGTAACAGATGGATCCAAAACACTGGGGGGGGGCTTCTTCTGCCAAGGGCCACTGCCAGGGCTAATGCTAGTAGGGGCTTCCGCTGTTGTCGTGCCGGCCGTTGGAAGCCGACTGTTTCCCTTGAACATCACCTGGCCTACGGTGGATATTTCCTGTTTGTTTCTGCGAGCAGCCGCCTTCAGAGGTGTTGCGGGGGCTGCAGGCAGGCCAAGCTCACAGGGTCCTGACCTGACGGCAGAATTCGGGGCCTACCTACCAAGATTCCCACTACTAATGGGGATATACAACTCTGGATAGTGTGCAACAAAGCAGCATTTTGTGCTTAACATTTCGTATTTTAAGGTAGTCTGGGCTAAATGTAAGTGAATGAACTTAAAGTCCATTTAGGCCAAGCTACTTTAAATACCACAAGTTATCCAGCTAAGCAAGAAATCCTGCTTCGTGGAAACCCACTGGATGTCCGCAACTGCCAAAAAGCTCCAAGCGTCTAGGTAACAGCAACACGGGGTAAGGCTGGACAATATCTCAAAAATAAATAAATATATGAACAAATAAATATTTTTTTACAGATATTGTAGTTTAGAAATAAACCAGGATAAGCCGTAAACTCATATGCCACCTACTCACAACCACAGAAGCACATACGCATGCATTACCAACCGAGGCACACACATTTATCTCTGATCGAAAGACAGCAGGAAAAACGATAATCCACTAAACTGCCCATGTTAAAAATGACAAGTGCGGGAGGGCATCTGATCATTGTCTATGTAAAAAATTATGAAAATGGGTCACAGGATGTATAAAATCACCTTAAGCAGTGCTAACATTTTTTTATTTTAATTTTTTTAACCAGTAGCAAAGTTGCTGGGGCAGGAGGGAAGCTAAATGCTAGCCTTGCACAACCATAATGACCAACATACAGTGACACCTTTGTGTACCGAAAGTGAAGTTAAAACAACAGCTATGCGTTTCTTTTTTTAAATGCCATCTGAAATGCAGGCTTGAAGGCGGATCTTTAAGCCAAATCATAAATTATAAGTCATCTTGCTTGTTTTCACCACTTAGTCACAATCAGATATCAACACAGGATCACTTGTATGTTTTCATCTTGAGTTTGCAAATACGCAAGTCGTGGAAAACAATGTACGCCTTTTATATAGTGAACAGGGATGCACAAACTTTTTAAAGTATCTAGGAACCCTCAGACAAACCCTTAGGTAAGATTTCAGTTCAGTTCACACTTACTGCGATGCTATTGGTTACTTCCATCACAACAGCTTGAGACATTTTCAACAGGCCGATTTCTCCTTATTCTATAATTACCTCAGCAACGGAAATCAAATAGGGAGTGAAGCAGCGCAGATTAATCCACTCAGCGGTGGAGCTCCTGATCACCACCCTACGCAGCCTCTTCTCAGACACACGGCACACGGGTGGGATGCCACACTTACCCTGCTGACTTCTTTAGTGCCTGGGTCATCTGTGGGGAAACAAAAATAAACTTTATTACACTCTTAAGTAACGGAGAGAAAGAGCACCCCTGTCTCATATACAAAATGTAACAAGGGTTTCATGGGAAGGGAAAAAAAAGAAAACTAAAAATGCCGACATTCGGATAGTTTCTGAGCGCTAGAAAGTCTCAGATTGCAAAGCAGCAGAAACATAAGATGAAATTTCTGTGAATATTAAACAAGGCATATCAACTATTGCACTGGCATTTAAAACAAAAGAAAAAAAAACGGCAGGCAAAAAAAAACTTCTTATGGACATATATGGAGGTAAATGGAGTAATATAAAGAGAAAAATGCCAGTACCTGCTTCTCCGTAAATATTTTAAATCCATAATGCATACTTTAAATTCTTTCTTTCTTACTCCACATATTTACAGCTAAGCCTATGAACATGACGGATTTTAAATAATGGTAGGTCCAGTACAATAACTTTGTTTGACCTTTTAAGATTAGGTTTGACCAAGGACTGGCCTCCTGGCATGCAGTTCCGTCTATGAAATATAGACTAATTTCACCATATGAAATGGGCTTCGGGCCTGGATGCACGTGCTGCCTTTAAAGGTGAATATACAAACAGAGAACCAGACCCACCCAGCGCCGGTCAGGGAACCGACAGGATGGTGTTTGTGCGATGGCTTTGGCATGTTTGTGGCTGGAATGTCTGAATGATCATCTGGTTTTGTCATTAAAAGAACACAGAGGCTGTGACAGGCAGTAAAGAGAATGACAGTTTTACACTGTATTGGTCAGCTGGAGGGCATTTTAACAGTGTGGAGTGTGGACACAATTCAGTCTGCTGTCTAAAGTTGGTGAGCGTGGTTTACACACAGAAATGACTCGCCTAACTTCAGTGAGTTCTATACTTGTGGGAGAGACAAGCATAGATCGATCACAGACAGGCAGATAGCGGTCGTCTATATCTATCTGCTGCTTACTGTACATCACAACTACCGTGAAGTGGATGAAGGTGAACAGCAGTCCTTTCGCAGTAGACAGGCCGCATCCATGCCCCAAAACCAATGACACAATGTCACACCATTCAGACACGGTGAAACATACAATTTTCCGAGCAGAACAGCTAAAGAACCAACACCTTTCCGTTCTTAAAGCCTTGAAAAGGAAAAGAGGAGGGTGCCTGAGCCTTTTGTTTGATGCTTAATACATCTTTTCAGGGAGCGTGGTTCTGTTCTAAACTTGTCCTCGGAGCTATTTTAGCACGAACCCCAAGCGTCCGGCACACAGAGAATGACGTCAATGAAGAGGCAACACGGAATCTGCTGGAGTCCAGATGTAGGCCTTTGCGGAGCATGACGGCCAGGCATGTGGGCTCACATGCACACACACGCATAAACCGCATGCACGTGTGTGTGTGTGTGTGTGTGAGATCAGACACTTCACCAGTATTGTACAAGGTCTACCCACAGGATACCTCTTCAGTGTTTCGGCGAGCAAATTAGAGAGAAGGAAAACAGGGGGAAGAACAAAGAAAAGTAACATTCCAAATTTTGCGAGTGGTATCTGAAGGCCTCGTAGGGCCCCACCCCGGCAGGAAGAGCAGGTGGACGCGGCCGCAGGGAGCCAAAGTGCAGGAGGAGCTGTGCCTCCTTCGGTAGAGACACCAAACGGCGGCGTCACCACTACATTACAGGAACTGTGCGTTACAGCATGCAGAGCACTGGGATCCATCTCACTCGGACCCCCTGTAAGCTGCATTACAACACCAGGCTTCAGGGCTGTGGGGGTGCAGTTTACAATAGAGAAATGCAAAGTATATCAATCATTCCTATTATTATTATTATTATTATTATTATTATTATTATCATCACCATCCTCTTGTATAAGTCCCAAAGCATGGAATGACTTTAAAATACTGAATAAATCTACAAGTCTCCAGTCTCAAACTCACACAGTGCTGTTAACATTGTTACTGTACACCTGAATAAACTGCTTCATCTGCAGTTACACAGACAAAAATCTGTGCATAAAGGAAAAACCAGCACTGTTCAATTAGTGGCGGGTGCCTGTGATATAAAACACACACACACGACATTTATAAACGAGGAAGCCTGCTCGTGTGCGACGGCTGCGCTTTATAGCTGTGAACAGGCACAGAAATGTTAGGCCAGAAGTGTCTTTGTCATTTTGACTGAAACTGCTCCCCACATTTTGTGTCCTGAAATTTCCTGATAATGGGTTTTGATAATGGGTTTATATGCCCAAACATGACTCACTTTAATAACTGAAGATGGTAAATGTTTATTTAAT
>JABFDZ020000066.1:13729563-13757514 GCA_019775955.2 Pollimyrus isidori | reverse complement strand
GAAAGATATGTGATTTCTGTCCTGATCAAAAGTTCAACCTGTTTAGGACACATCAGCATAGCATCTGTGCCCCCACATAGTACACGTAAGTTAGTAGTTTATTTAATATTAGTTACTGTAATATTGCGCTGCTTTATTTGGTTAATCGTCCAGTCTGTGAAAAGGCATTCAAGTAAGAATTGCATTGTAGTATGACTCATTTCCTGGCGCGTACAATTAAAATTAGATCAGCGTTCACGGTTCTACTTATGATATTCAGATCGAGTACTAGGCAAAACTGGTTTGTTCGACTTTCAAGAAATTCGAGTTCTAGTGAGTTCGAGAACTGAGGTACCAGTGTACTGTTCAATTAAAATCCTGCATTTGTAATCAGGGCCAGAGCCAGACATAGGAAACCCAGGGAGTAACCTTTGGCAGGATCAGGACAAGGGGGTCCAGGCAAAGTCATGAAAAAACATATATATATTGTATATTCATATATTCAATTTATAAATAAGAATAATTACCCAAAAATGTAAAAATATATGGTGAATGTGGTTATTTAATATTAAGTCATCTAACCATTATCTAATCAATACATCTTTGTCATCAGTGCTCAGGGGACTTGATGGTGTCTGGGCCCTTGCAGGAATTTAATTATGTCTTTTCTATGCTATTCTTAAAATATTGTTTATTCTGCTGTTGTTTTTCATTCTTTTTGGTCCTCCACAACATACAAATAATATGAAATGGAATGAAAACAGAACAATCAAGGTGAAAGGATGCAACTTCAAACGAGCATCAAGTGCGAGGGACAGCTGACACTTCTGAAAATGGAGATTTTGATTTAATGTTTGATTTGTTGTTTTTTTTTTCAGTTTTACCAGCTTATATGTGAGTTATAATTAAAACTGCCACGTAACCTGTTGCTTCGTGTTGTGACATTCACAAGTATTACTGCTACAAATCCTTTGATGTATTCAATTGCTTCATTCACATCCTGACAATGTTTAGCAGGATAACATGGTTAGAAAAATGCAGTGTTGTTTAAAAGCTGAACAATGTCCTCAGTCCTTTTCTGCAGCAAAAATAATATCTGTGTTGTTGACAATAATAAATGTATTTGTAGAAAATAATCTTAATGCAGTTTTAGAACATATAACTTAATACTGGGGGTTTTCTTAAGCTAGATTGTGTTTTGCCCCTAACTAAAATGTTGTATATGCTAATACAATGTTTTAGCATAACAATAAAACAATATTTTAAAAATTACAATAAAAGCTAAATACTGTATAATAAAATCAGATGAATGAACCAGAAGGTAACACTGAGTCACTGATCTTGAAAAATGTTTAATATTTAAATTAATATGTTACATGGGTAAAAAGGCTTTTTTGATTGCTAAAGATTTAAATGTTTCTGATATTTAGATGATGACAATGATGAAGACAATATAATTATTAAGAAAAAATGTGTGTATTTGTGTGTTATGTATATTAGGGTATCAAGTAAATATGAACATATAGTTCATAGTTAAGCAGGACCAAGGTGCAACATGGTGACATATAGACTGGTTGTGATGGTTATGAGATCAGGGCCTAAATCTGCATACTAGCTTCTCAGCAAATGCACTGATATGTCAGGAACAGAAATATGGAATGTTGTCTATATAAATACAGCATGAGCTGATGGTAAGTTTCACCTAAATGGAAAATTTAAAGTATACAAATCTGTAATAAGTTGAGTAACCATAAAAAAAACTCTCAGAACACTGACGTCATCATCACCGAGAGCCTTGGACTAAGGACCTTAGGACCATGGTTGAGGGATTAATTCTGCAACATCTCAGTGAAACTCATTTTGCCCAAACTTCAACTCTACCTATCATGCTTCTGTACTTGAAAGAAGTCGAAAATTGGTCAAGAGATGTTTTTTGTCACAAAAGCCTGTCTGATCCATCCTAGAGAATCGTGCACAAACTGGCAGCCTTCTAATTTCACTAGTGAAACCTAGCCGCGTATAACCAACGCTCTCGACCCAACACGACTGCCAAGTCCTTACATAACGCTAACCAAGCCGTTTAGTAAGCAGATCCATTATGAGGCTCAGAGGTAATTTCCATGTTCCTTAGCACAGCAGCCTGTCTGCATACTGTAACACGTCAACGCCAGAATGATGCAGCCCTCATCTGAAGCCCAGCAGGGAGATCTTCAGAAAAACAAGAGCAGTGTTCCCCTGATCAGCAGGTCCAGCTTCTACTCGACGAGCCAAACAATAAGCCCTTTGTAGGCCTGATATGAATCTCAATGCCTCTATTTCCATTCCTCTTCTCCATCCCATCTGACCATGGAAATCTGAGAGAATAGAGAAAGCGCAGCTAGAACGTGGAAGCTAACTCACTCTGGCAATAACAACGTCATGACAGTTTTTCACACTATCGGCCTAAACAGTGCTGCCTGCCATCCCAACACACCCCAGAAAATGGTAACTGTTATAAGCTGAGCAATAACTTGCAAGAATCTGTAACCCCCTCCACCCGTATAAATTTGCCCCCCCTCTCCAAAATGCCCATTAACCATTATTCCGATGAGCTGATCTCTGGTTTTATCTCACCACAGTTAAACCGAAACACATCTCAGTCAACCACACAACTGTGATGTCTCGAATGGTTATGAATATGGATGTGTAGCAGAATGTTTCATATTTTGTGTGATTACACATATACTATGTTTACAGTAATCCCGTCAGATCTGCTGCTGCTGGGCAGAGGTCTGCCTTGTTTGTTGTCTGTAACATCTTTGCCATTCAGAATAAACACAGATTCAATTAATAGTGTTTTTCTTGAACTTGCAACCCATAACATTATCTTTTTACAATAAGTAACCTCATGAATTTTTTTTTTTTTTCTAGAACGTAAGATATTAGACCACTAATAATTATAAAACATCATGCATAAAAAACTCAGTGTTGATCTGTCAACTGTATCGTGTATTTTATTTTACACAAAAAATATTATATTTCATTTATAATAAATACAAAAATAGCCTATGGATTTTTATTTATTAGTCTGTTTGTTTATAAGGTAAATAAGTACTATCCACCAATCCATCTTCTAACTGCCTATCTTGGTCAGGCTCACAGGGTGCCTGTTATACAGGTTTCACTTTCACACCGTAAATTGCTGTAATCAAATAGGAATGCATCAAATAGTTCTTACCAAAGATCTTCTGATACGTGACCCACACTACATGAGGAAACACAAGTGCTCTAACTTGTACCCAATGCCACTAGACACTAATCCTAGATCAGATTGTGCAACATAAATCCTCACGTTTAGCACAGAAAGCTATGACCGATCCATGCTGAAATGTTCTTCTTAAAGCCAATCGATCATAATCCAGAGGCCACAAAACACTTCATGTCCAATTCTTATTGGCTTATTCTTATTAAGAATATTAGCCTAATCACATTACTGAATCATGAGTGCATAAAACATGATGGCGATACATGATTTGGCAGACTAATACTTCGGACGACACTCAGCAAAGGGCGAGTAACTATGGTATTTTTTATACATGATCAGTTCTAGTGGCTACGATAGCTAACAAATCACTAAATCCAAAGAAAGTCAGAATCATTCATACGCTGGCTTATTCGTTTCGCTGAAAGAAAAGGCTTCTCTTGTAATGCTGACAGCACATTTAACACCATAAATTTTGTGCTACTGCCAATGCTCACAAGTCCAGCAAAACTGCTTACGTCAAGATACAGCACTACCAACATAATCACCATGGTAACGTTAAATCTTGAGTTTCAGATGAGCTTCAGTGTGCAGCATTGTCAATCACACTACAGGAGTTACAGTGATGTATTTCTCTAGATTGAGTGTCCAGCGCTAAATGGACCTTAATGTCGTCGACTTCAATGACCCACACACCTGTGTTTTCTAGACAAAGAGGCTTGTGTCTGCTAGCTAGCCAGACTATTCCAGTACACAGCTCCACCCCAACAACTATATACAACAAGTTTCCAAAACAGTCCTTTTTTCCAGTCAAGTTACTTTTTTGCTTTTTTTCTTTATTTTTTTTATACATAAATCCAAATAAACAGTAGAGTTTTCCAAAGACTGTAGCCAGGTGCTAAGAACAGCGTAGCACTTTTTGACCATTGTGCTGGCAATCACTGCGCTACGCTGTCGAACAACAGCTTGGGCGGCATTAGAATTAGTGGCGAGATAATCACTGGAAACCTAATAAACAAATATTTTCTGAAACAGAAATGATAAATCTATCTGCATCCCTGAATACTAATCTGAAGAAGGTAAAAAAAAAACAATGAAATACCTTTGCATAGATTTACATAGAGAGCAGTTGCATTGCAGGTCCCATCAATAAAAGATGGAGGGAGTGACGAGAGGCTGGATCGGTGGGGATGCCATGTTGAGCAGCCCCTAAGGCTGCAGATGCCCCTCTCCACTGGACAAGAAGGGCCTGGCTTTCCTCTAATAAAGGCCAAAGGAAACTCTCACCCAGGCTGAAGCCAAATACCCAGAGCTGGACATCTGCTGCAGAGTAATGCAAGCAAGTAAACAAGAGCACAGGGGTCCGGTCTCCAGCTTAGCACCCTCACGAGCATCACGCAGTCCTCCCTGACATCATGTCACGCCAAATACTCGCACAAAGGGCACCAGGAGCACGATGGAGCTCGAGACGATATATAAACACACACAGATACACAAATATTCATACGGCAGAGACAGACAGAAAGGCAGTGAGAGAGAGAATCTGTAATCCATTTAATATTTTAGCTAATTATCACAACACAAAGATTGTATTATCTAACCCACTAACCACAAATCATTAGAAAATACGCCAGATGTTATTAAACCATTAAGAAACAGCTCTAGATATTCAGAATTACTAGAAAGAACCACGAGTTAAATGTGTATTTCTAATTCTATATGGATTTTTGAATCATTTTATGTTAACATCTTAAGACAGTATAAGCCAAGCAAAAATGCTAAGAACAACATGAAACGCGATTTTGAGTCCTGTGTATGTCTCTTGTAACAGTATTCAAGCACGTCAGAAAGGCCTTGAAATTTTATTCATGGTGGAAAATTCATAATTACATTATAAACAATGAGTTATGTTTTCGAAACATCATAGTAAAGACTCACCCTTGCACTATAGCTGAAAATTCATTTTTGAATTTTTATGTTTTGGTGCGAGGTTAAATGAGCATCCGCACGGCCTTATTTCCGTTTCATTTCAGACGCAAACACACTGTCTGGTTTTTGCATTTTTTTGCACACGTACAATGTACCCTGGATGTGTGTATATATATTTGTACGTGTCCGTGTGTAATAACCCATGGTTGTATTTCAGTGTATGTGTAAGTCCACACCTGTCAGCATCCGTGAATGTGTAACAGGCTTCACATGAGTCAGTGTGGTATGAAAAACAGAGAAACAGACGGTGGTCCGGACAATGGACACAGCAAAGGGTTTCTCAAGTGTCAAAAATTTCAGCGGGAATGACGCAATTAATGACGTCTATGAATTCTATTAGGAAAGTGAAATGAGCTATAGCTTAAACTTAGTGAAATGAAATTCACGGTATTATTTACTTCCCTTCCAGTCCCTCTTCATAACATCATACGAAAGTATCTCTTCAAATATACAAATCATAACTTTTCTGCATTTTTCTTACACATTTCTTCATATTCTTTACTCAAAATCTGCTGAACAACACTCGTTATACATTTGATGTATATGGTACTTTTATTAAAATCTGCACATATATTAGCCCATGACCTTAACATGAACCGAATCGATCTGATACCCATCTCTAACATCCATGTTTGCAGTAGGCAGCGAGTTCTTACCTTGGTCGCTACCTTCCGCGCGCGATGAGCCTTCTGCGTTACCGAAGCCTCCTTCATCATCAGGAGTTTTTCGTTTCTTCGACATCTGATGCTCCTTTTCAATATTATACCTATTGCTGCAGTATGTTCTAAGGCAGTCGTGAGGAGGCGGTTGAAAACGAGACACTTTCAACTCGCTGAGCATGCAATAGGCAGAGGATAGTGGAGAAATCCCATCAAGCCACAATCCCATCAATCCAGACCTCTCCGCTCTATCGCCTGTGCTTTATTGTATAGTATTTCCCCAAACCAATGCGAGAAGAGAAAGTTAGCAGGTGTGCGTGCGCTCCGCAGATGCTTAAATGAATGGAGATAGTTTTACAACGCACTAACGTAACTGTTTTTGAAATAGCTATGTTTCAAAAGACACGACTATTCCTGCTTTTACCCCCCCGAATAAATGTGAAATATTGTTACAGTGGTGATTTGGTGATCACGTGTGCCCGGGATTATACTGAACAGTGTTTTGCTGGAAAGTGTGCATCACAGGCGACGCGTTTCTAAACTGTGGCATTATCCGCGAGAGCGCAGGCGACGCGGGGGTCACACGTTTAATTCCAGTTGCCGACTGTAGCATTTTCATTAAAGTAATTTGCATGACTGGCGGTGAAGCAACTGGAATCCAAACCTCTAGCGCTTACAGTGAGCAAATCTTCACGCAGACTCAAGATTGCACCGTGGGCAACAGGGAGTGGAATACCGATGCCTGAGACAGGGAGTGAAGCTACGCCCTGACAATGCTGCCCTCACGCGATGCACCGCAACCACTTTAGGCAACAGTCTTCGAGGCTGACATCCCAAAACGTTTAGATCACAGGTGCCTTGACACACCAGCTTGAGGGAAGCAGTGAGTGGCAGATGTTGTTAACATCTGTGAAGCGACAACGGATCTCCCCATATCCTTCTCTTCCCTGATTATAAACAGAGGAGGACCAACGTTTGCGCGCTATAGAGTCAAACAACGGTACCTTAATGTTCATACAGAAACCGTCAACCCGCCGACGTGATGAAGGTCCTCCACTTGTCTTTGACTGCTTCTTCATAGAACTTCTTGATCCAGTTGCTAGGGAAACACCGATCGACCAAACGGGCATGGTTCAGCATCGGGCTGAAGCACTTTGAATATCACGGTGGTATTCAATAGTTTTAAGGCAGTGGACGCGGAGATGCCTTTCTGTACAGACACCGTCTTGTAACTTAGGAGTTTGCTGTAAATAGGGGGTCCACAGCAGCACTTGTGTAGCTCTCGCGTCCAGGAGGAGGCAATGACGTCAGTAGCTCCCTTTGCAAGCGGTGCCAAGGCTGCAATTCAGATTGACTCAAAAGATAACCTCACACATCCTACGCAAGCAACCTGAACCTTTAAATCCTGCACGACTCCCGCACACACACACACACACACACCCTCTCACGCAGAATCACGAACAAAAATATCTCTCACGTTTGATGGAATGAAACACCCATCCAGTAAAAAATTCTCTGTCTTTTTATGAAAAAGAAAAATATAGCTTGAGTTTTATGTATGTTTGTTTAGATACATAATCTACCACATCCTAGTACGAGTCAATAATAGGAAACTAATAGAATGACCAGAGTAGCCTATGTAATTTTGGACCTCGGACATATAGTCCATGGATTTTATGTACGAGAAATCATGCCACGTTTTTGCTTTAAAATATGGAGTTATTTTATTTGTCTGTTGTATTAACAATACGCTTCTTCTTCACGATGGAGCTCTATTTAATCTTAATGTTAAAATGAAGTGTCCGAATAAGATCAATTCATAGAAAAACACTTGTTGAGCCACGAAGAGTAACCTTAAGTCAGGTGTAGAACAGTATATCGCCTGTGCAGGTGTAACCAAAGCTTTAATCTAGCAATCTGAATCGTGCAGATCGATCAACCTAAGCATCTACAATCACCATCAGGTTATTCGTCGAACTTGAAGCTGTGCTTTTACGGGAGTAACCCGTACCACACAAAGTTTCGTGATCTGGACGTGAACGGGTTAATAAATATTTGCCTTCAAGTTTCAGCCCATTACAGTGGTGTATGTGAACCTGGAATGTATTCTTTTGCAAATAATAGTAACAAATTAATATTTAAAACCTTGCAAATTCTTTCGAAATTTTTACTATGATTAAGAGTACTAAACATTAGTAATCATAACAAAAATGCATTTTTTCAAACGCCATTTGGGAAAACAAATTAATATTCCTACACGTGTAACACTGTCATTTTTTTAATTTTCACGTTTAATATGCCGAATTTTTTATGCAGATATTTTTTCTCCCAGTGGCAGGTTCACTTATCCTAGTGACGCCTTCGGTGTTTTCTGAAGGCAAACACGCTCCTCTCGCTCCGCTTTCCCCCCCATTCACTGCAGCTACTGACGTCAGAGCTGCTTGCGTCAATGCTCTCGCTTTTGACAGAAGGAGCATTTTTTTTTCAATAGGATCCTAATGGGATTATTAAGGGGGGAAAAATCAAGCCTTTGGGGCATTTTTGTGCTAGCAGAAAACAGCATTTTTGCGCATTTGATACTGTCCGTTGCATGTACAGTAGACGACAGATCGATTCACGCACGCATGTATATGTGTGTGCATGTATAAATTTAAACATATATGTTTATATATATAATCAATAGTTACTTCATACATACTAAAATGCTAATACGACTTGGTATATTGTTTACATCTTGCATGCACCAAACAGTAACCAAATCCTTGAGATAATTACTTTATATGAATTCAGATTTTTTCTACGTTAGGTATGTTGCTGAATCCTACACGACTTTTATAAACTAGAGCGCCATTTTGTGTTGAAATTTCGGGTGGTGAGGACTTAAATGCTGCACAATAAACGCATTTGTTTGTTCTTTCGTCCTTGTAAAGAAAAGCTTAGAGCACGCAGCTTAACTCTTAGGATTTAACATAAGTGAACAAATGCTAAAACCAAGACAGGACTGTTCTGTTTCTCCCTTGGTAGGCAAACCTCTCTACAAATAACGTGAAATTAATAAGGCTTCGGCGTTGCCAAGGCATCTGCTCCTATGACGTCCGTAGCGGTGCCGGTTGACTGCCTAGCGCTGTACATCATCACTGAAGCTTTACTTGTGAGCCAGGAGTCGCGTGCCGTCCATTCCGTAGCATTTACACTTCATGCGTCCATCAAACCTCCATAGAAACACAATCATATATTAAGAACAATTATTTTAGCGAATGAGCTAATTTTTTTAATCAAATGTTATTGAATGTTCGGAGTACAGCGATGCATTTGTACTGGAACGGGCACAACCTTGAAACTGAAAATATCGAACAGAGGACAATATTTATATGAACGCGACAATGTACGTACAATGTTACAATTTTACAATAAACAGTTTTTTTTAACTTTAGTAGGCATACATTTGATATTATTCTATACTCTATCTTGCATACCACATCACAAGCCACAACAGTAAAATAGTAAGAAGTTTTACGCACACTTTGTATGTAATAAGCAAATTTGTTTTGTGAAAAATATGAATTCTAAATTCCAAACTAGTCAACAACATAATTCACTGACTGACAACATTAAACCATCTATAGGCCTTTTCCATAGTGAGACAACTTATTATTTTATTAAATCTAGCTATTTAAACATTACATGATCATTGTAACATCAATTTAAGGAAACAAACGCTTTCACATATGAATTTTCTATCACCGTATTTTTTATGGAATGAAAAGGCTATTGTAGCGATAAGTAGCCTACTTGCGTCAGTAACGTTGCCGATTAAAAAAAATCAAATATGAGATACATTTCTCAATGTGTTCGTATGTATGAATAATCCTCTTGTACGTACAGGCACTCTATGCTAGACAATGCCCTCCATTTCTAAGATACATAGGTTTCTGTGTTATTCTGCCACCTGTTGGAGAGAATCTGCATATACACCATGTCACTATTCAATCATCCACATCTACTCGATTTTTAATCACAAAGCTGTCAGAAAACACGGAGATTCTTTCATATTCTCGCATTTTCGTCCCAAAAATGACTTAATTATTACGGTTTATGAAGTTGACGTCATCCAAACAGATGCGAATGCAAACTGCAGTTCACCAAAACTGCCGATGGATAGCAATAGAGGTTAAAGTGTGATCGCCCATAAGGACAACATACCAGCCAGATATCGTCCATCTGTTAATAGGGTTAAAATAAGGTATTAAATTAGTGTTTTAATCCTTGCTATATGCCTGAGTATTTTGACCGTTCGGAGTTTTTTTGAATTGTACTATAGGTCTACATACCACCCTTTTAATTATTCATGTTACAGATCCGGCAAATCTGCTAACAAAGTAGTTGAAACATGATATTTAAAGTAAATAGGCTACATTTACAAATAATATCCTTGATAAAAAAAACGTGAAGTCTTCAACGGGCGTTCAGTGATTTCACACTGTCTATTTTCTCCTTAAGTAATTCGGGGAAACTATTCTCAACAGCATCTTTCTCACTGCTCTGCGCGGAAAGCTCATATTCAACCGCTGATCGCTACACAATTAGGTGACAGGCCATGTAGCCGATGGCGTACAATGCAGTATAACGATTCTAGCTTTGCTGCTACCCAGAAATCCACACTCCGTAAGCACTGGCTCTTTTCACGCCGAGTCTAACGTCATTGCGAAGGTGTGTGCACGTACAACTGCTGAAAATCGGATACGGGTTCCCGTATTCGTCGTTTGAATTATCTGAATTAAATGCAAAGACGAAGTCAAGCACGGAGGTGCCCACGTGGAGCGAACTGCTGCTATATAGGGTGCATTATAATATAGCGGTTTAATTTTAGAGTGACTTGTCCGGTCTCACCGGCATGTGAATTAAAAGCCGTGACAGGCCAATACTCGAAGGTTAATCACCGTGGTTTCACGCCTTGGTGGACAGCGCAGGCTTTTGGCAGACATTTAGGCAGCGTTACCCTCGTCCTGGCGTTTTCCTCTGTGGGAAAGAAGCCGCTGAGGATAGATGTAATTCCTCACCCATGTGAGCGGAATTTACTCATAAGAGTTAAGTACACACAGTCTTGAGGCGGCTTAGCCAAACATCCCATAATAAAGTTCAGAAGATCCAAAGACTCACCACCAATGGAAAACGACTAATTCCTCTCTGATGATAAGTTTCGTGCATGACATTGGTAATAAGCAATAATACGTAACTGCTGTGTATCTCCTCCTGTTTACATTGACTAAACAGGGACTGATTGTAAGTACTCTTGAAAAAAAGTGGTTTAGGTTACAAATGTTGCGAATTTTCTTTCAAAATGAATAATTTCAAGGATGCCGCAGGTGTTGCTGACACTGGAAGGGTAAACACAATTAGTCTGTGACTTGTGTATTCATGCCACAATTTAAGATCTCAAACATGTCTGCATAGTCATATAAAATGTTTCAGAGGGATCTACATCTGGAACAGGTGTAGCTGAGAGTGCCTGGTGCTTTATCCACAACATGGAGCTTGTAAATCTGGAAAGAATATATTTGTTGACTGCTATTAGCAGCTGAACAACTATGAGCATTCCAGATTTTTAATACTGAGTATTTAGCTGATATTTAATTTTTGAAGCAAGGTGGGAACATGGTGCCACTCAAGTGTTGTGCTGTTAAGGCTCAGTGATGTATTACCAGACTGTTATTGCAGGATGGTGGAGGTGAGAGTATTTCCCCCTCTCTGCCTTCCTCCAGATGACTCAAACATGCCCGGTGTGCTCTCCGTGCTTGCTAACCTCTGGTGCTGAGCGATGAACCCTTGGCGACCCCCACCAGCCAGCACTTCAAACACTTACACACACCCACACACACAAAAAACAGCCAGCCAATCCCAGAAGGAGTCTGAGTCACATGATCAGCGGTTAGATTCCTGACCATGAAGTAGTGGATCTAAAAAAAACACCTCACAGCTGCATTGTCATACTGTCAGTCCAGCAATTTTGGTTTAAATTCTTTATTTTAGATATATGTTGTGTTTAAGTCTTAAAAGCCTGCCTAATACTTGGAATGGAAGTACATTTTATACATACTCTATATGTATAACTTTATATACACATATATACATTGATGAATGGTTTGGGAGATATGTTGACAGATTAAAACCAAATGGCCAAAGTCTCTAATTATCAAGTATAATATTGAAACATATATTAAATACAACAGAAAAATATGCCGTATGTTGTCTTTTCAGTATAGGGACATATGCTGAATAAACAGATAATGCTGACATTTACATTGCGGTCAAGTACATCCATCACTCCATCATCTGCAGCTGCTGACCCACTGCGGGGTTGTGGTGGACCAGGAGGCAGGGGGGACACACCCCCTCTGTGGGGTGCGAGTCCATCACAGGGCACAGGCTCACGCACCAAAGGCAATTTAGAGACACCAGTTCACAATACCAGCTTGTGTTTGGACTGGGGGCGGTGAAGGGAGTACCTGGTGGAATTCCACGCGGGGGAAGATGCAGAGATGCGGTTTGTACAAGGCTGCCCAGTGAGCCATGCTATGCTCTGACATGCTATATGCACATCACAACTGCGCCCTGGGCATGAATATACATTTTTTTTTACCTGTTTTATGAAACTGCTGAAAATACTTTGTCTAACGTGTCCACAGGATTCACCCAGCCTTATGCCCTTGCTCTCTGGCTCGGGCTTCCGGCGAGACCCAGCACAGGATAGACGTTTTTAGGCTACCAAGAAACTCCTGTCCCTCATACACCATCATCTTTATGAATCACGAAGGAGCTATAAGCAATGGGGCTGTTACGGAACCATTTAATGTTTGCCTCAATACCACAGCCGGCAGACCGATAGGAATCTTCTCCAATTTATACAAATTCGGAAACCATCAATTTACAATGAAAGCCAAAGAACGTACAAATATAATAAACAAAATGATATTTATATTTACAATATGGACAAGGCAAAGAGAAATATGTACAATTAGCACTAGGAGGTGCTGTGCTAAGAAATACAAAGTATAAATAGTCTGAAATTATTCCCAGGACTTGATTATTTCACTTTATAAGTGTGATTGTAAAATAAAAGACAAAATAATTAATAAGAGGCAACAGAATTAAATTTAACTTGCTGGATATCATTCCATAAAAATATAAAATAGAATTACTCTTTTTTTAATATTCTCTTTCACAGAACATCAATTGTGCTAGTTCAATGGTACTCCACAGAGTAAGCATGTGACATAAACATGGACATTTTATTCAAATACCTGTTAATATGATTCATCTTATTTTTGTCACTGAATGCAACAAATAATGTTGTATTTATCCGCCAAAAGTCCAGCACCAGGAAAAGCAACAGAGCAACAATAATAACCGGAATAATAATGAAGTGCGTCGCCCTACAGGGAAGGAGGAGTGATGGGAGTCCAAGTGGGGGCTAAGCGCGCATGGGGAGAGGCATCATACTGTGAGGCTTCATGGACTTCCGATGGGGCAGTGCTGTCATACAGCGGGGAGCCTGAGAGGGGCGCTGTGGCTGGGTGCGAGAGCCCTGGGTAATGAGTCGTAGAGCTACGCAGGAACTGAGAGCCCAAGCTGTTGGACATTCCACTGGACTGGGACACTGGGGTGAGCGAGGAGGAGCTCACGGACCACAAACTGGAATACTGGCTGTGTGTGAGATTAAAGAAAGGTGTTAAATCAAAATGCAGCGTTGTGTGGAGACAAAAAATACTACAGTATCACTGTATTAAAACAATATCAAAATAATGCCTATTTTTTATTCACTTTACTTGTATTTTTTATTCATTTTACTTTGTGCAAAGTACAAAGGCAAACAAAGAGTAACTATGGCTAAATAAATAAAAGCACACATGTCCTAGAAGGCAGGGATAGGCTTGGATGGATTAGGAGAGAAGGAGGTGAACGTGCAGTTAAAGAGGAGAGACAATGCAGATGCAGGCTGGGATGAGGGTATAGGCGAGAACAAAAGGGTTGGGGGAGGGGCGGGGCGGGCTCACCTGGAGCTACTCCCGGAGGGGCCGCTATGACTCATGGGTATCATGCCGGAATGGGACGGCATCTGCAGACTGGACCAGCTGTCATGGGACGGCAACATGGACAGACAGCTAGACGAACTGTCTGAATAAGCAGCTGCAGTACAAAACAATAAATCACTCAGGTATGCAGTGGGCAGCATGTTATCATGTCATGCATATATTGCTTCCGGTTACTTAACGCCTAACTTTAATACATTTTTTTTATATGTTCACTGCTGAAGCCTGTGTCAACTTCACTTTCAAACAGATGAAAAGTCCTTTCTGTTTTTGTTCTGTGGAGTTCTTTTGAACAGCATATGGCTGAATTCTGTTAAACCTCAGAGTGAAAAAAACTGTGTTCATTGAAAAGCAATGTTCTTGAGATGATTTCTGTGGACTTCTGGAAATTTCACAAAATTCCATCACTCAATTACATAAACACTGACTGAGATTTCATTCCCATTACTGCCACGTATAAAGAGGATCGTAACTTATTACTTTAGGTTATTGGACTAAGTGAGTTTTGGAAATTTGCTCTTCAATTGATAACTGAAGCAATACTGTGAACACAGAGGTTATATACATTGCATTTCAACATAACTGTACGTGTAATTGAATGTGTGACAATTCTCAATATGTGCAAACATACTTGTTCAAATAAAGCTGATTCTGATTCAGACAGAGGATAATCATTTGTGTGCTGTACGATTGTGGTGACCCACACAGAGAGCATGACTCCAGTGTGGGCTTGTGTGAGGGAAAGGGCAGGACGGCTGCTCACTGGGTGATGCACTCCTGTGGGCATAGGGGCTGGGATACGGTGCAGAGCGGTTACTCCTCAAGGAGGAGTAACGGTCACAGCCGTGGGGGGAGGAGAGGGAGAGGGTGCTCCCAAACTGGGAGTGTGGGTTTGATGAAGAGCAGAGAGATCCCGAGCCTGGGATAAACCAGCTGCCTACTGAAACAAAAGCGAATGAAGACAGAACTATAACCTCATACTAAACAACACAAAGGACAACAATATCAAGTAACAGTAAATCATTAAACAGTTATATATTTAGTCTAAACAATAGTAATATGCATCGTTCCGATTTAAAATATAATTTACATGTAATTCTTATTACTTACACTGGGAATAACCTGATTGTTGATTGTCCCCAACATCGTCTATGATTTCCTTATGGTCACTTCTGTGGAAGGAAAGCAACGCTAAGAACACGCAACGGAGTTTACTAACGTGGCAACAAGTTTTAAAAGTATAAGGCTGACAGTGCTGCTGTGCAACATACCTTTCTTTGGCATCCAGAAAAGCCTTGGCGAACGGGTTATACTTAATTTTGAGCGCTGTGATCTGTAAATAAACAAAAATGATTTTAAAAAATGAACAATGATTTCGTATGTAACAAATTAAAAACAGACTGTGACGTGACATTAAAAGTCTAACTACAAAAATGAATGCATAATATGTAAAATATTGTGATTTCATGCCGCACCTCTTCATTCTGATACGCTGTGACTGCAATAAACTGCGTTTCAGGGAACGAATGACTGGTGATCATTCTCTGCGGTCCACCGACTCGCACGATGTGGATCCGGGGCTCGTACTTATGCAAGGAGTTTAACATAATCTGCAGTGACAGGCATACAACGTTTTAAACTACGAAAACACGCTTTAAAACACCCCCTTTTAAATATTTCATTTACAGATATTCTAAGGTATCTAAATTTAAATAGACAAAATGAAACAACTTTTTCCGTAGAAAATTAAAATATGACTAAATATGAACACACGCAATAAAAATTAACAGGCAACACCATGATGCGTTTCGGTTTACCTGTCCGCCTCCGTTGAGTTTATTGGTTAGTTTGACTTTACTGAAGGAGACCGGAGCTTTCATCCAATGCGCACCGAAATTTGGGGAGTCTGGATGGATATATACGCAGCTGGGCGCCTGAGGCTCGGGTTTGCCCCCGGGGACCCACTCTCCGTTCACGTACTTCCACCTGTGATTGTCAGCGGCCACGAAGTCCAGTAGAAATGAGTACATGGCGTTCGGGTCCAGGCCGGATACGTTTACCTTCAGCACTGGAAACATTCGCCTGTGATTCAGAAATAAACATCTATTGAATTCACATTTTTAAGTTTGCATAAAAACGAGAGTATGCTTCTCTGAAAAGATATTTTAAATGATTTTATTGTTCACAAAGGAAATGGAACTGTAGCTACAAAGCATGTATTAGACTATTTGTTAAGCAAATTCATTTTTGAGATGAACAGTTAACGTGAGTGTTTAAATTGATATGATCTATACATTAAAGACTAACGTGATTAACTTCATATAAGCATCACTTACATATAATTAAGCACACTATATTTGTTTTACAATTAATTTGCTTAATTAACCAACTCCTTTGCTTTTATATAGACACGTATGCCTATATTTGCTGAAAAAAAATAAAACCATTAAGGAATAAAACACCCACTATTTCCAATCTATTAATCTATAAAATACATGCCGTGACCGTAGACACAAATATACTCATTAAAACAACTGAAAAAAAATACAAATACAGATCACATTCAGTAACAGTGACCTGTGCTACCACAGGAAGGCCTACTTTTCCATGTAAAACACCGCATGATTTTTTTTCTTTAGAATAGTGTATATCTTTACTAATGCATCCAATATGACAATGTCATCCATTGTCCTTTATACAGTACCTCCCATTCTTGGTTACTATCATCTCATTGGTGAGTTCCTTAAACTTCTGCCATAACTCGTTTTCATCCAAGCTGACTTTCAGCTCTCTTTCCGTGGGGTCTCCCTTTTCGCTTCCCGCCTGTAACTCGTTTTCCACGGCGCTCAGCAGATGATCGACCCTGTACTGAACAGTTTTTCCCGAGCAATCACTTGATGCCATTCTGTCCAAAATCTGTCCAGAAGTTATATATACTTGGCTTAAATAGACCTACAATAGTCCTTAGTCTTACAATATATCCTTTTAAGACAGTCAGTGTATTCCAGCACAGAAGAGGTTGCAACGACGATATGAAGATTTCCACTTTAAACCATCACCCAGATTAGTTCCAATTTAATAGTCTCCAGTTTTGCTTATGACACCGTTTAACACTTGGGGGAAAACATGATTGGCTGGACTTCCCTTTGATGTGGACTTTCCTGTCCACGATTGGCTAGATGCGGCCATATCAGTCGAGATGGGAAGTAGCGCTCGAAGTCAATTGCCAACTGCAAATTTGAATAGAGCTACTTTACTTAAATCCGTAAATATTTACACCTATATCAAAGCGACACCTGCAACAAGATATCCCAAATGTGGACATATTTATTTCGTATGGCCTCAAAATGTCCTTATGCATTGTTCCATAAACAGATCAAATTAGATAACAAATGGGCCTAAATCCGTTTCTATCCATATTACAAACGGAATTTGTTTTCTCAATGATCCATAATGATTTTCTTACATTTGTAATGTATTTATCAGGTCATCAAACCTGAGCTTAAAATGTATGGACCAATAATTGTTCAAAAGAACAGGTAAAAAGACATTTCAAATCATTTGACCAGACTATAACATTTGCTTTGAAACACTGTTTTAATTAAAAATCCTTCTAAGTGGTGAGCAGCCAGCAATATGAAAGGTTATTAGTCTCACGAAAGTGTGAAAAAGCAGTTGAAGCCGACTCCGCCGTTCTCTCATACAGCCCTTGGAGGTTGTTCGAAACGTTTATTAGTTTCAGAGTCCGTGGGAATCGCCGTACCAAAGGTGACAAAGCGAAGGAAACGCAATACGACCCTTAGTGCTTGAAAACAATGCCTGTTAAAAGGAAACAACGGTCTAAACGCTTAGTGAAAACGACTCAAATAAATCCACATGACTCTAGGGAGACGCCGTCGACACTCTTGCGGATGCTGTCAATATTTTGCATGAGATAGTAAATAGGATACTGTATGTGCAGGCTCAGAGGCAAGTATCAGCAAAATGAAGTAAAAACTTTGCTACTGTAACTAACGCAATTTTACACTTTTTAATCCTTAGATTAAGGGTTGCTTTTCCTCGAATGATCAGATCTGCATTGTTTAATTTGTGTTTCTCCGTTTTTAGAGACAGAAAAAAATACATCGCCAGGAGTTATAGGTTTACAATTCACTTTTAAGTGTAGAATAAAAATACAATTTCACCTATAACAATCAATTGGAGATTACCCAGTAAATTTTCAATTCAAACCAGGAAAGCTGTAGAATCTGCTTATTATGTACCTGGTATGAAGTAATTTAGCAAAAGCAACACCAGCCAATAAAGCAGCATTAAAAAGTGAAAAAGAAATTTTCCTGATATTTACAGTAGACCTACACATATATAGTAATATCAAGGTATGTTATTTTAACGCAAGCCACCTTACATAAATGACAAAACAAGTATATTATTATTATTAGTAGTAGTATTAATAGATTACGTTTTGAGCATTAAGGTTATGGCGTCGGTGAGAAGACTACATTTGCAGAACAATCCTGATATTACAGCATTTGTAGGGCATATATCGTGATGATAAAACGCAATATAAAAACACAGTGAGATTCGAAAAAAGAATATTTGTCGTAACCGCGCTCTTTAATCGATGGATTCTGCGCTCGATTATTGCGGCCTTCACGGTCAAAGGCGCGTATTTTCAATGCAGCTGCGTGTTTCTAACTGCTAAAATAAAGATACAGCCATAGTTAGACATGTCAGCAGTCGTCAAACGTAAGTCTGTCGCTGCCACGGAAGCCGAAAACGAACTTAAACAGCTCCAGGTACATCTGAACTAATTTCCTGTCGTATTTTGACATTGCCAGCGTTGCAGTTGAATCATTAAGTGAATTAACTATTTTTTTTTTGTAGCGCGGCCCACTTTTACAATTTATTTGCGTTAGAGAGGGCAGTCCAGCTGGTTTACCGGCTAATTCTGTATGGAGCTTTTAAGGTGTAACGTTTAATTAAGATGAATTGTTCTACGTTTCTATTACAGCTGGAGTTACGGGCTTTGAAAAGGATACGACAATCTCTTTACGCTGTAGAACGCATGGTGGGATGTTTAAACCAGGTACTCTTTCTAATACCCCAGTATATCAGAAATAAGCTTTTCTTATTTATTTATTTAATAATAAAAAAACATGCGTCTTGACTTGGTTGATAAAGCCCCCTTCACCGTTTCTTTGTCGAGGTTTCCCATTTGCTGAAAATCGCTGATTGATTGCGCATGATCATTCCTTGCCTTTAGTAATTCTTGCTCATCACCCAGTTTACTATACCCATAATACAACTAATTCAAAAATGCCCGATGTAATCTATATATCAACCCTTTACCGTCCTACAGAACATTCAAATGGCTATTAAGAATGGAGACACACTTGCAGGTCGGTATTTTTATATATTAAAATTTAGTTTTCTAAGTATGATGCATTTTTGCAGAGCGGTAGGGCCTCTAGTCCTTGTAATAAATCACAGTTTTATGTAATGTCTTTGACCTTCAAATTAAGTGAGTTGGTTATGAAGTTACTGAGTACTAAACACTTTTCTCCCAAACAGTGCTATGAGAGGACTAACACATCAACTGAAACATGCATTACAGTACATACAAGCCTGAAAATCATTTGCATTTTGATAAACATGCATTATATACAAACCTGAAAATCATTTACATTTTAATAAACATTTTAAGCTACGGATAATGTTTTATTGGACAGCAAATCAATGAAACACAAATGCATTACTGTATATAAATAAAAACAAATTAAAAGTGAACCCATTGTTTAAAACCTCTTCATTTTTAGATCTGAACCAAGGCTGGAAGATTTTTTTCACTGGAAAAAAATGATGGAAAACTTGTCTTGATTTCCTTCTGTTTGTAATGTGTAAATAAAGAAACCTTAAGTGTTTGTTGAAGTGCTCTTATTAATGCAGTGGTAGCTATACTAATAACAGCAGTATTGTCCAAAAATACTGCAGCGGATAAAAATTTGGCTCCTTGATTGCCATTGAATACAGTTGTGTTTCAGTATATTTAGCTATAAAGTCAGGTCGAAATTTCATGTGTAAGAACAGTAACAAGTAATGTACTTTGAGTTGTTTACATAATCCACATTACAAGTCAAACTGGAATTAGCATGAATGTGTATTTGTACTTGGTGGTATGATGGTATTTCTAATTTCCCTTGGTGTATTAATGTGCGTAAGTGTGTGTACCCTGCTATAGATTCACAACTCCTCTGGGGAATCCCCCTGCCCAGTATGCTATGAAGCCTGGGGTAGGCACTCCTGTGATCCTAACCAAGATAAGCAGTTGACAATGGACGGATATTTGGATTTTTAATGAAAACTTAAAAGATGTTTCTTTTTTAATCTCAATTGCTTATACATGGTGAGTCTACATTTCTGCTTCTATACACCATAATAAACATACTGACACTGTAACATACAAACATTCCAAGAGAAAAGTTGCCTGATGTATTAAATGTAGTTGGTCCAGTACTTTGAGGGCCCCATTTTTACCTTGGTAAGAAGAGAGAAATGTTCATTATTTAACAGCAGAGATTTAGAGGCCATATTATCTTCAGTTTTGATATCCACAGAGGAACTGATACTAATATTCTACACTGTTTATGTTTGTGGGGGCGACGTGGTGGTTAGCACTGTTGCCATCCACCTCTGGGGCCTGGGTTTGAGTCTCCGCTGGGGTTCCGTGTGTGTAGTTTGCTTGTTCTCCCTGTGTCATGGTGGGGTATTATCCAGGTGCTCTGGTTTCTCCCCCCTAACCCCCCATAGTCCAAAATCATGCTGAGGCTGATGGGAGTTACCACATTGCCCATAGGTGTGCTTGCGTGAGTGAATGGTGTGTGACTGTGCCCTGTGATGGGTTGGTGCCCCATGCTGGGTTGTACCCTGCTCTGGGCCCCCAGGACCCTGAATAGGACAAGCAGAAGATGGATAGATGTATGTCTGTTAGTTTCTCTGGATGCTGAAGGGAAGATATGTTATTTCTTGAGTACTAGACAGAGACACTTGATATTTAGCGTTACATAATCATTTAAAGGGATTATAAAAATGGGGCAGAATGGTGTTACCATGAGTAACCCTACTGCTGTGTGTGTGTGTGTGTGTGTGTGTGTGTGGATTAGGTTTATGTTGCATTGTGGGGACTAAAATCTCCCCCCACAATGTGATTAAAAACCTGTTTCTTTACATTGTGGGTACAATTCTTCAGGTTCACATAAAGATCTGTGAATGCAGTCTAAAAAGTAAAAATGCCAAAAGTATTGTATTTTGGTTACTTGCGGTTAAGGTTAGGGCTGGTTAAGGTCGTTATGAGGAAATTAGAATTTTCCCCATATAAATGAATGGAGAGTCCCCACAAAGATATAATTACACACCTCTGTGTGGGTGTGTGTGTTTGTGTGTGAGAGAGAGAGACCTGTCTGTTTGTGTGGTGTTACCCCCTGCTACTCCACTTCCTCCCACACTCCAAAGACATGTGGTTATGTGACCTGGTGTCTCTGTATTGCTTCTCTCCTATGTGACCTGGTGTCTCTGTATTGCTTCTCTCCTGTGCTGTACTGGCATCCCATCTAGAGTACACCCTGCACTGTCTGGTAGCTCCAGGCCCCCCTATTACTCCATGCTGGCTAAGCAGTTGAAAGATGTATGGATGAGTTACAAAAATTAATTTTGATTTGCAAATGGATGATGTTGAACAGAGAGGACTGTACAGGATGTTCTCACCGCAGAGGGGTGTGTCTCACACACTTGTTCCAGTGACAGGGGATCGGGGGACTTAGTGGAGTTTGCCTCTTTGTGCTCAGGGATTGTTTCAGTCAACAGAATGCTGCAACCACACATTATAGTGAGCCTCTATCACTGAGGAAGCAGAGAAGCCTGTTTGCTTGAGTGGCTGAAGTGAATGTTACCTCTTAGGACACTCTGTATCAGACACGGCTTCTGTGTCGAGTTCCAGTGCGGATGAGGTCTCAGTTTGGCCACTTGGGGCTCGTGGAGAACAGTGAGGGAAAGGAGACTTTCTGATTTTCCCTCGAGTCACGCTAAGAACCTCAGTGGGAAATAAGTACTCGTGCTAGGTAAGGAAATTAAGATGCCAGTCAGCACGAAGATAACTGAAACTTTGTGAAGCCATTTCACATTTTTAAGTGCAAAAAAGTGTGCTGCAATGATTTGATCAGTGGCAAGGTTAGACAGATCTGAGAAGCATCATGATGAAATTTCATGTTACTATATAAACATTGCAATATGAGATATCAATACAGCGTTCAATATGTTTAATCTAACAGAGTTCTGCGACTCCCCTATCCGTCTGAGGTTCTTAAAATGAAGTTACCAGATTCCAGTCTCTGGCCTCGTCGTCCCAGAGTGGACAGTGTGTGCCTCTGTTCAGCAGTCTTCTCACACCAAGCAAGGGAAAACAAACAAATGAGAGTTTACCAAAAGTTCAGAGCTCTGCACTGTATTCTGAACCCTCAGGCCGGCAGCCCACATTATCCTGACATTACGGTAATCACAGTTTTCCCCTGCATGTCTTATTATTGCACAACAAATTCCCCTACATATTTTATTAAATTTCATGTGCTGACAGGGACAGTATTCTCTTTGTGTGTACGATGTCCTTAAAATCAAAAAGGTACTTTCGTTTACCTGACAGTAAATGAACAATGAAGGATTTAGCAGTTTGATAAATTAACAAAGTTTGTGGTTGTTATTGTAAATACAATGTATTGTATTATATTGTAATACAGCGTACTATATATTGTGTATACTTTTATATTGTTATGTAAAAGATTGTTATTTGTGGAAACAGAAACCTCTGAGATGACAGCCTTTTATTTGTTCACAAAATGCTGCATGTCAAGTTATTTTAATTCTACAAGAAAATTAGGATGAATAGTTGAATAATATCTGTTAGTTTCTTTATGTTACAGCATTCCATCTGCTGCCTTCTGTATATTTCACAGTACAAAGAATTATGCACACTGACATATACATAACTGAATGGACATATAAATAGGATTTTTTAAGACACGTGTCATTAAATTAACTTTAAGTATTTGGTGTGTGATTGTACCTCTGGGAAGCGGCCATATTGGTGAGGGTGAGGCTGTACATGTCATACAGTTTCCTCAGGCTGGCATCTGTGCACGTTGTCTTCTGTGACGTGTCAGAAATCCTTAGCTACAGGTCAGGCATGAGCACAGTTACAGCCCGTCCCGTATAAGAAGCTTAACCTTAATGCTAACATTTATTTAGACCCAAATATTAAACCAAATGCATCATTTACCTGAAAAAGTAATGGCAATTAGATGTAAGACAGTATGTAGTATGTCTTGTGAATGGACAATATAATGTTTATTGTTAAATGACGGCGGCCATACTTCAGGAAGTGACTTCAGCAGATCCAGAAAAGCAGGCTGGAGGGTGACAAACTTGGGCACCTGTAGCTGTCAGAAGCAACAACGAAGTGAGTAAAGACAGCTAATTCTTAATATAAGAATGAGGCCTGATTCTGTTTTTAATGAGCAATTTGATGGGAAAGCTGAGTATGGAGATGTTACATAATGGGGGAAAGGTAGATGGGGGAGTGTGATTCCTGCTTTACTTCATTCATTACAGGGAATCACATGCTCAGACACCATTCAGCACTCACACTACGCAGGTAACAGGGTGTCAAAGCATAGATTTCCAGAACCAATTAACTGGGGGGTTCAGCAAATCAGCCAGAGAGGTCGTTAATCGAGGAGACTGCAGGTCACACGGCCGGCGATGATGGGAAGTTTCACCTTGGAGGGAAAGTGTCCGACCCCCTGGGGGGTTTGGGTTTAACTCCACAGGATCGCCTCTACAGGACATGCTGAAGCCGCCTGAATGACCTGTAATCCCAGGATGAGGTAACAGCGGGGGGGAAGGGGGTGAAAACGCGCCTTTTTCATGCTGCCTCTCTATCAACATGCTATGAATAAGGGTGTGACACCACTGAAGTGTTAAGAGTGTCTTTGCTATTATCTCTCATCTGGTGACCTAATATGTCTTCCATCTTTTGACTGCTTATCACAGTCAGAATCATGGGGGGAGCTGGACCCTATCCCTGGCGGCACAGGTGTACAGGACAATGTGGGTGTGATGTCCCACCCAGATAGCTCTCTCACATAAGTATAATATGATACTGCAGCAGCATTAGTGAGTGATTTTTCGCCGTGTTGTGGCCATGCTATGGTAACAGGCAGACAGATCCAGGCCCATGGAAGCAACACAACCCGTTCCCAGGATGGAAAACCCCTCAGTCAGCGATTCACACAGACGCCTCCGGAGCCCTGAGCAGCAGCTCCCCATTGATAGATGTTCAATGAGCACGAGTTAAAGCGATATGGATGTGCCCCTGCGCCACCCCCCACCCCACCCCGGAGATGAGTAATGCCCCCGCTGCCCAGCCCGTCTGCCTGCTGTTTGCCTTCCCCTTGACTCTCTACAGCTTCGCCCCGGTCCTGTTTGCTTAGGGTGACTCTGACACCAAGGTGTGAGAAAGTGATTCGCCCACACCGGCATGTCACTCCACATACCCCCATCTCACTGCCCTCTTCCCTCCACCTCCACCTTTGCTATGCCTCATCTTTACTTTCTCTTCCCCTCCAATTCTTGTTGCTTTCCTCTCCTACTTCCTCACTGCTTGCATTGCCTTTATTCTCTTTCCCTTATTGCCACCCCAGGACTATGGTCTTGCATCCATCCATCCATCTTCTAACCACTTACAGTATCCTTGTCAAGATCACACGGGCACGTGCATTTTCACTAACTTCACCTCCCCCCCATGCCTGGCAGGGATGTCAAACTCCAGTCCTGGGGGGCCGGAGCCCTGTGTAGCTTTGTTTTTCGGTGTTCCATCACAAATGATTCAGTTCAAGATCTGTGTGGTAATTAGCACTAAGGACCTGAATCAGGTGTGTTAAACGAAGGTAAACCAAAAACTGTGCAGGACTCAGGCCCCCCAGGACTGGAGTTTGACGCCCCTGCTGTAAGGCATTCGGGTGCTGCTAGAGATTTTGGGCCCCCAACGCAAACCGATCCGAGTATGATCCATATTTTTCAGGAATCTTCCCCTTTCCCTTGCAGGCAAGATCACACTAAACATAAGCAGTACATCTGTCATATTTAGTACAGGGATAATGCTCTGCAAGTATTTCAAAGAGAAAACAATTTATGCAACTCATTGTGCTTGCATGCATTCTTATAAACAAAAATGATCTGAGATTTAACTTGTACATACAGTACATATGTACTGTAAAGTATTTCTGTGTGTGTGTGTTTTACACAGGGATAAATCATATAGCAATGTAATAAACTCTGACATCTAACACGTCAAGTAGTTTCCATAAGGACCCTTAAAAAATAACAGCATGCAGCTGTAATGTTTGCTGTCTGCTCCACTCTATATTAATACATTTGCTGAGCTTACTATGAATCACAGCTGTTTTTCATTAGAGCCTAAAATACTACAGGAGCTATTCTGGGCACACAAAGTACAGCAATGGTTTTTGCACAGGAGTTAAAAATCCTCCACGTTGCCTGAAAGGTCTCTGTTCCTGCTCTTCCTCTTGTGAGGACACAGCAGGGTCTGTCTACTGGCGTAATAAGGACTGTCCAGCCACGTTCACAGGGGCATCAGAATGCCTGGGGGCATAACCCTTAGGTGCCCCCCCCCCCCCCAGTGGGGTCACTGGTCCTGCGGGTGGATGCTCACCTTAGGAAACATCCGTTCAATGGCGTCCTGTTCGCGCTGCAGCCGATCGCGGAGGCGGTGGGCGGCGCCCCAGACCTCGGCACCCCTTTCCGAAAGAGCTGCCTGCGTGCAGCATCCAGATGTTAATTCACAATAGATTCAGACGTGCAAAAATTGCTGCAGATCTAGCATGAGCATTTGAGAGTTTAAAAGTGAGGCCTCTTATAGTGACAGGCTGCTTTTTCTGACACTGGATTCCAATATAACTTCTCTGAATAAATGTTTAGCGACAGTGATCTCAAAGGACATTAATTAAACTTTCTACCTTTTCCATTGGCTTAGCATTAAAATGCAAGGCATTAATTACTAAATAATATCATCTAATATATCACACTCATGGATGGATGTCGCTTAAGGCTTGCTTATCATCTATAGCAGTGGTCTCCAACCTTTCTTACTGTCAGACCTAATTTTACCGTTTGATAACTACTGTTATGCAGTTTTAAAAGTCTGCAGCTCTGTAATCGACCCTTATTTTATGAATACATTTTTCTAAACTCCACTGCACCCACTACATTCAAGAGTGGTACGTGCAAATTGAAAGTTGTTGAATCTGACGGCATACGAAAAGGCCTTTGGGTACTAACCCACAGCCGATAGCTGGAAGAAAGTTGAACTGCTTTTGAAAGTAATTTGTGCCCCAATGCAGGAGTAATTAAATCCCAGGCCCACAGCCACTCTGTTCTCTGCTACTGACTGGTCCTCCACTGTGTTAAGTGAAGCAGGTAACACCATATTACCCAAGATACTTATGATCTTACCTCGTCTCCGCAAAGTAGCTCTCAGATCTCAGCTTTATGCTTGACTGAGCTTCATCAGAGAACCTTTCTGGTCCAATTTATTAACCTCGTTCTCAGTGGTCACACTGGCACCAGTAGGTTTTGGATTTATTGCTCAGCTATGCCTGGAGGTCAAGTTGTGTTCAAAAAGGGTCGGGGCTGAATTATGGATCTACTGGCTATAGAACAGGCCGGCATCATCTCCTGGGTCCCTCATGACAGGTCCCACATAGGCCGTGACCTGGGGAACACCTCTTAGGTTGTTAATATATTCCTAATGATGTGCTACTTCTCAAGGGCAGCCTCGGCCTGTCGCGGCCCGCGCTCCGTGACACTGCGCACCCGGGTGATGGCACACTTTGTCTGCTGGGTGCAAACTGGCCCCAGGGCGGCCCGCTGAGCGGCGCCTAGTTTACTCACAGCACGGTGCAGCAGGTAACAGGCCCATACAAACCAGGTGTCCGGCACATCATGGAGAAACATCCCGATACAGCGCGGCATAACCCCTTCAAGGTACCGCAATCTCGGCCCGACACATACACACAAGCGCATGCAGTGACTTTCTTATGTGCGATGCAGTGCTGACACCTGTGAGTGACACTAAGCTGACCGCGTTCTCACATGGATGATGAGCCAATTCAAATCAGTATGTTATACAGCAATGTCCGTATTAAGACAGAACTGAAAAGTTATTTTTGACTTATTCTGAAGATGCTGAATGACACAGCTAAGTCCATTCATAATAACTTTCACTGAAACTTAGTAACTCTCGTTGTATGACCTATTAAAGATTACATCGGGGTTGATTCTTTTGGGTTCAAATGGCCCATTAGGTAAAATTACTGGCAAAATTGCCTAACAGTGAATGCTTGAAAAATGAGACTGTCCTTTTTACACATTTACTGAGATGGACAAGTGAAAATGTCACAAATATTAGTGTGAGACTGTTAACTGTTCAGGACTCAGGCCCCCCAGGACTGGAGTTTGACGCCCCTGCTGTAAGGCATTCAGGTGCAGCTAGAGATTTTGGGCTCCCAACGCAAACCGATCCGAGTATGATCCATATTTTTCAGGAATCGTCCCTTCCCCTACAGGCAAGACACTTCCCTCTTTCTCTGTCCAGCCAGTGACAGCCGAATTTTAACTAAAGCTAATTACAAAGGTCAACTGCTTTAGTTAAGGCTGCAACTGTGCATCCCATGGGATGTAAAACCTCAGAATGACAGTTTCTGATCAACCTCACATTAACCTTGTACATCAGAGTACAGAATATTCCAGGCGAATCTCCTCCTGGCATCTTTAAGAACTGGGTTTAAAACAGTGTTCAGGTCTAATTGCTTTCACGTCTCAGGAAGTATTTCCCCAAGACGTGGCGAATGCATCTTGGCAATTGAGA
>JABFDZ020000066.1:13706811-13721424 GCA_019775955.2 Pollimyrus isidori | reverse complement strand
GATATTGATGGAGCCGTTGGTCTGGGGTCCGCACTCCATGTACTCCGTCTTCTTGAGGTTCAGCCTTAGGCCGTTGGTGTCCAATCGAGTCTGCCATTGCTGGGTCTGCTGTTGCAGTCCTGCGCGGGTTTCATCCGCAAGTAGGACGTCATCTGCGTATAACAGCATCCATGGGTGAGGTCTTTGGAGGTCCAAGGTTGCTGTGTCCATACACAGAATGAATAGGAGTAGAGACAATGCTGTTCCTTGGTGTACTCCCAAGTTGATAGTAAAAGGCGATGAAGTTCCCACTGGGCATCTGACCACACTGGTGACGTTGTGGTAGAGGAGTTTGATCCAGTCGATGAAGGACTCAGGGACATCGTGTGACCGTAGGGCATGCCAGATAAGATCATGGGGCAATCTGATGAATGCCTTCTCCAGGTCGAGGAAGGCTAGGTGGGCGGGCTTGTTCTTTTCTCTGTGCTTCTCCACGAGGAGCCTTACGGCGTGGATGGCGTCAGCTGTGCCACTGCCCCTGACTAAGCCACATTGGTTTGGCGTGATGGCGACGATCTGGCATAGGCGGGCGTCAATGACTCGTTCAAAGATCTTCATGGCGTGGCAGAGCAGACGGATCGGCCGATAATTGGAGCATTCAGTCACATCGCCCTTGCCCTTCCATATTGGCACAGTGGTGCTTGTGGACCAGGCTGCTGGGACCGCTCCTTCCTTGATGACACGGTTGAAGATAACAGTGAGGATTTCGGCGCCCCGCTGGCCTAGCAGCTTCCAGATCTCGGCTGGTATGTCATCGGGGCCAGTGGCCTTGCCATTCTTCATTGTCTTTATGGCCAATTCAACTTCTGTGGCGGTGATCGGTGGGGCAGGTCCATGGATGGGGTCAGCGCTGTGAATTGGAGGTCGTGGGAACTCTTCATTGCAGATTGCTGAGCATTATGCATGTTGGTCGACGGAATCACTTTCACATTGGTGACCAGATTCAGATGGCGCCATCAGGTCAGCAAATAGTCGATCTGGGTGTCCCAGCCGCCGCTGGAGTATGTGATGAGGTGTGCCGGCTTCTTCACGGCAAGATCATGTGCCTCAGCACAGTCCAGTGCACGACTTCCATCGTCGTTTCGGGTCCCGTATCCTTGGCCTCCATGGGAGCGTTCATATCCGTCTCTTTCCTGGCCAACGTGTCCATTGAGGTCTCCGCCCACGAGCACGTGTTCTTCTGGTCCAATCGACCATAGGTGGGTGTCAAGGCTCTCCCAGAACTTATTCTTGTCGTCCTGTGGGCAGTTTGTCTGCGGCGCATAACATGAGATGACTCGCAGTGAGGCTGACCCAGCATCGATCTTGAGTGACATCAGGCGATCCGATATTCGGGTGACTTCGACCACGCTGTCTTGGAGCTTCTGACTGACCACTATCCCAATACCATTTTGTGCCCATTTGCCATTGCCGTTATAGTAGAGCTTGAACCCCTCGCCGATGTCTCTTGCCTTTGCCCCAGTCCACTTGGTCTCCTGAATGCACGCGATGTCGATGCGGCGGTTCTTGAGGGTGTCTGCTAATTCGCGGCTTCATCCGTTCATTGTACCAATGTTGAGCGTACCGAGGCGTAGTTGGACTAACTTCTTTGGCCTGCCTCGTCCGGGTAGCCCTCGTCCACTTCTCACGCCGTTCGGGCGAAGTCGGCGCGCGTCGCCTGCAGGGGACGCCCTAGCATCGGGTTCCAAATCGTGAGACGATCTTGCATGTGATGCGACCGTGGAGTACGTTGACCGACGCGTCGCTCCATCTGACGTCAACGACCTTCACTGTTGGCCAACTTCCCAGAGGGTCGTTGTTTCCAGCTGGCACCACGAGGAGGTGGTGATGGGGTTTTGCCAGCCCATCCAATGCATACTGATAAACAGATAATAACCTGAACACAAGTGTTGTGTGTAAGTATGACCATCCCTTTGGCTGTTGGAAACCACAGGCCTGGTCCCTGTCACAACAAGAAGTCAAATAAAAAAATACATTTATTGGTTTTCAGAACCAAAGTAGAAAACAGACCACCCCAAAACTGGCCATCCACAATGGCAGATCTGGTCCTTGAGACCTTTGGACAACACACTGCAGGAAACAGACAATCAACAGCATTACTAAGAGCTGCTAAATGGATGGAAGGCTTCAGGATGAGATGCAGAGGAAGGCAGAGTCGAGTGCAGAGGGCTGGAAGGCTATTAACAGGAATCAGGACCCAGGAAATGGGGTCAAAATAAGACAGACCATGAATTTAAGCTGCACAATTCAGGCAAGTCATGATCATGAGCCCTGGTACAAAATGCTAAAGAGGAGCAAGGAACCTGGGAAGATATCAGCCACCCAGAAACACTATGCTGGTGATAATACAGGCAGCCCTGACTATAACCCCGGTGCAAAACATCAACAAGCTGAACCAAACAAATCTTTAAGTCCTATACTCACAGAAAATGATGACTGAGCAGTGTTCATTGCCAGCTACCACCAGTTCAAGACCACAGGCCAGGACGAATTACCTCATTTCAAATGCAGGAGAAGTGTGGCCTGTTCTTTCGAGTGGACGGAGTTTCTGCTCACACTCAAGACTGAGGGACATCGGGAAATATCCACAAACTGAATCTCACGCTTTACACTAATCATCAGCCCTAAAAAGTTACAGACATGCTAAAAGAGGTTCTTAAAGGAGCCTTCCCCTTAATCCCTATCTGACCACCCTTTAAGGTTTCATTTTCTATATAATTAGACTTTATTTAAATACTTATGTGTATTGAGAGCTCCATGAGCTTCCATATTCATCTGATTTTGAAGACACCCATGTAAAATTATCTTAATTCTGCCCGAATCCCATAGAAAATAAATAAATGCTTAATAAAACAAAAAAATATTGCACACAAGCAACAGTTTAATGGTTTTAACTGGACTTTATTGTTATTAATTATATCTATGTTCAGATGATTTTTCAGAATATCATTCCCCTTATTTTGTGCCCCATGCCTCCTGCAATAAGCTCCCCATTCTCCACCGACTTTGCAATGGAAAATCATGACGGATGGATGGTTGGATGGATGGATGGACAGAGCATACAAAAGTGTACCTGTTAATTTAAATGAGCAATTTTTCCTGGGTTTCAAAGATGTATAATACTGATGTGCATGCCTGATGTCATGAGACACTGCTCTTTGTACTTCATGCTGTGCCCTGCATTCCTGCCCCCTTCAGCTGTTCTATAGTACTTTTTAAAGTATGAATTTGGAAATGTGGTGCCACAACCAGCTTGGTTTGGTCGCGCTCTCGGCCCTGTCAGCCAGGGTACAGCTGGGGTACAGCTTGGTTCTCGATGACACTGGGAAAGCACCACCAGGTGGCAAGACACCCCCCCCCCAAAACCCCACACCCACCCCTGATTCACTTAAGGCATATGTAGAAAAGAGAGTATAAAACTTTGTCAGGCTGGACCCTGGACAGGTGTTCGAACCCACATGGCCTCGTCAGCACGGAGAGGGTTCTGACCACTTTGTAGGTTAACTGTCAGGATCAGTTCCTGTTGTCCCAGTCTGTGTCCTTTTCCCCGTTGTTCTAGTCTGTAGTGTTTTCCCTGCTCCCCATTGACCACATGGCTCAATGAGCTGAGCGTGCAACTATTAGTTAACCCAGGGGTGTCACAGACTCCAGTCCTGGGGGGCCAGAGCCCTGTGTAGCTTTAGCTCTTTTCTTGTTCTCACACAAATGATTCAGCTCAAGAGCTGTGTGGTAATTAGCACAGGAAGTTGCATCAGGTGTGTTAAATGAGGGGAAACCCAAAAATGTGCAGGGCCCCGGCCCCCAGGACTGGAGTCTGACACCTGTGTGTTAACCCCTCTCTCGTGTGTTGAAATCCCACCTCCTCTGTGTTTGTATTTTGTTCCCTAGTGTTACATTTGTATGAGTTTTCCAGCTACTGTGTCTTGTGATTTGTATTTGGTTTCATTCCGTTTAGCCCATGCTTGTGTTTCTACCTGCTTGTTATCTCCCCAACGTTAGGTTCTGTTTTCCCTGTTTCTTGGTTAGTTCTTTTTTGTGATTAGCTGCCATTGTTAACACACCACAGCACACAGTGCACAACAATGAAATGTGTCCTCTGCATTTAACCCATATGTGACAATGTGACATAGCAGGGGGCAGCTAATTCAGCGCCTGGGGAGCAGTGCTTGGGGGCGGTACCTTGCTCGAGGTACATCAGTGGTACCTGCAATTATCTTTCAATTACAAGTGTACATCCCTAACCATTAAACTACCACCACTTAGTTCCTTGAGTTAATTAGTTCCACCTGTTGCCTGTTCCTGTTCCTGCCATTGTGTGTTTTCCTGATTGCTCGTTGTCCTGCCCCCTGCCTGATTGGATAAGTGTCTATCTCACGCCTGCTGTCTCGTTACCCTGTTCAGTTTTAATATCTAAGTTCCCGCCTGAGTTGTGTTCTTTAGTGGTTTGTTGATTGTGACTGGTTGTTGTAGTTTTAGGTATTAGAAGTATGTTTGGTCTGTTTTTTTGTGTGTAACCTACCTGTCTACCTCCCCTTTGTTGCCCTGACCCGTTTTGGAGACCAGCCTTTGTGTTACTTTGACCCCTCGTGGTCCTTTTGGTTTTTGTATTGTTAACAAACCCCATTTTGTCCTTTGAGCCACGAGTGGGTCATCCACCATTTCTACTTGCACCATGCAGTACCCGCGTATCGAATCTGCCCGAATTCATGACACTTACTCTCTTTGTAGTCGGCAGCATCTTTCACATTCACGGGGGTGTCTCAGTGCCCATTACTAGGCCCCAAATACCAGTGGAGCCCTTTCTGGCCCACATACCCCACGGCCCGCTGGGATATCCAACGGAAGAAATCACACCTCCAGCAATGCATTCCTCACAGACCTGCTTTTGCAAACTCATTCATGCTGTGTCCTTGTTTATCAGTTGAGTCTCTATAATGCTGGATGCCGATTCGCCATTATAATTCTAATTTAGAAAAATCTTTCTTTCCTGGGGGTAACTGGCCACCCTGTGGTTGCTTGGGCCTTCGTGTTTCGGAAAAAAAGTGTAGAGATAGAAGTGAGGAGAGAGAAGGAAGAGTGGAGGGGGGGAGTGAAAATGGGGTAACGATGGAAGGATGTGAGGAATGAAAAGAAAGCTGGGAGGACAGAGAGAAGAGATAATCCAGCAGAAAGAACAGAGTGAGGAAAAGAGAAAGGAGGATAGAGGAGAGACAGCAGAGCCAAAAAAACAAAAAGAACAAGAGGTCACACAGGAGACAGTGCTGCCAGCTGTAACCACGACAACTGCCTCAGGAGCTTTTTAAAGCATTTTCTCTCTTTTTTTTGACAGATAGACCCAACACACAAGGGTTTGATTTTACAAACCCCTGCAATGATGTAAGCCGATTAGAGTGGGAGCTCTGGGACCGGTGCGTGAAAGGGCCCACTGTATGGGGGCCGTGGTCGGCACAGCTGCGGCGGGCACACACCAGTGAGGAGAGCCGGCCCGGCGAACAAAGTGGCCAGTGAAGCCTGTGAAAAGCACACCGTGTAGCACAACCATCCATCGGCAGGGCACGACAGGCGCCACGGAGGGACAGCCACCCAGGACTGCATGTTCTGACCCAAGACGGGTACACAGCCTTGGGGGGTGTTGTTCTGTCCAGCTTCATATCCAGACAAAAGCCCCTTTACAGCCCTCTGAGTTGAATAGTAGGGGCTGTGCCTCTTTAAGAATGGCACCATACCTTACATTCACAGGAGCATTTGGCTGGTGCAGTGAAACACTTGGGGACTGGGAAAACCGATCTTTACTAACTTTTGAGCCACAATCCATTGCCCTTAATCGTCACATTATCTGGCGCACTAAATCATAAACAGAATACTTATTTGTAGTCATTTTAATTTAACTTTTAAACTGCTGTACTTCGACAAATTATGAATGGAAAAGGTTTTAAAAATAATTTCAGGTTACCTCTACAATACTTCTGGGAGACATATATGCGTCCAGAATGGGGGGAAGTGCGCTCTGGCGATGTTTCTCAGCACTTCTACTTGACATCATGGCGCCTCCACTGTCACCTTAATTTGTTAGTTCTGTAATAAAATATAAACATTATCAAATCGTTTTTTCTATAAGAAGATAATATTTGGGCTTATATTGTTACCTTATTATTTGAAGAATAGAAGAATAAACAATATTATAGACAGTTGTGATTCCTAAGGGGATGTAATAGGTTAAACGCTAACGATAAATGCACGCAACTGAACAATGTGTAATCATAACCCGAAGCAAACCGTTTCTTCAGAAACAAATTAACTTACCAAAACTGATCTGTCGAAGCTAAAAACTCAGTCAACCGAGAATTCAATGTCTGGCGACACTGACGCGCAGCACGGCAGCGGTAGTCAAAACATACAGCCCAATCGCCCATAATGCACTATTTTCATTCAAATTACGTTTCTGTAACCAGGTTACCAAATACACTTAGTTTTTAAAAGTTTTTTAAACTCTAAACAATGGAAGATAAATTAAACACAAGTATTAATAAAATATACATAGTTCATTTTTTGCATTTTTTTGACCCCGTGTTTACTCAAAATTGCCCCCAATGTGCAAAACACCAGACTCAGCTGGAAAACTGCCCCACAAGCATGATTACATGTAAACTGACAAACTAATTTCATGCCCAGATAACCCAGAGATCTTCCAACCAAGGACCACGTCCCGATATGATTTACCGATTGCGTGCATTACTCATTGTCAACAAAGCAACAAATTAGATTAAACTCACAAGAATTCCAATCGTTCAGTCTGTCCTTCAGCTCACTAACCCGAGTAAGACATTAACTAAATGATTTTTTGCTGCGTGGGGAAGGGGTCGTTTTTTGGAAGCCACTGGGTAAATTCCATGAATAGTTCTCTGTATAGCTGTATCTACTTATCTGTGATAAACTGGCAATCATTTTCACTGAGGTTCTGGTAAGTATTTTTTTATTATAGTTCATTGAAAATGAGAGATATGCACTGAACAAATAAGCAACGATCTTGGATGATAAATCAAAGCAGAAACATCAGTCTGAGATCTGCATGCACCATAAACCGTACCCTCAAATCGTTCACGAGTACGTTGAAGTATGACGCAAACAGCATTCTTATATAATTCTTATATGCTAAAACACAACATAAAACGCGGATCCCTTTGGTTTGAATGTGTCGCGCTGACCATCGTGTTTACGGAGCCGTTACCATGGCGAGGACGGCTCGAAATCCCATTGGCTCTCCTCCTCAAACTCTCCGGATTAGCCTTGCCCCCCACGTAGTGAAATTGGTCCAAAGGACTCTCTGTCCGTACGATGGGAGGATCACCTCCTTAAATGGGACGAATGGAGTGGGAGGGACGGACAGGCTGGGACACAACGTGCTTCTACAGGTTTTCAATTGAAGATTTTATCAAAAATATACTGACCAGTCTGGTAGTGATTATTATAACACATGCACACGTCTATTTTCTATTTAGCAAAACAAAATTTCCGGTGATCAAATGTAGAAAACCATAAAATAAAATGTTTCTCTACACTGATATAGTTGATAATACAATTCTTCAACATAGTGAATTCTTTATTCATGCCATGACAACTTCCACAGAATGGCTTATAAGACTAATTATATTTTACAATATCAGTATGTTTTATTTTTCTATTTTATTTCTAAGTATAAAATCAACCCTAACATCTCAGTTAATTTCACGGGTTCATTTGAAACTCTCATAACGAAGATTTATGAGGTAAACGACGCCAACAGCCCTTAGGAAACCCTGCCAGCACAGATTTAAGAGGATTATCTATTAAGTACATTCACGCCTAAAGCTAGCTTCTTCCACAAAATGGCTTAAAGGGACCAAAGAAAAACATGTCCGAATTTATTTAAAACAGATATTCGTGAGTGTTGTTAATAGATAAACGGAAGTTATTTTTCAGTCTGTTACGAAGAGCAAATAGGTTCTATAGACTATTGTAACTGAATACAAAGAGGATGTGTCATCCATTGTTGACACCTTAAAGCACCGTTACGGTAAAACCAAGAATCAGTGAAACGCATTTACAAACATTTCTAACATCGTAATGATCAGGAGTCCATAAATATATTTTACACGTTTATTGCATATAAACAGTTTAAAAATTCAACGAAAACACGTGTGCAAACAAATAACATTTTCTAAATTGCATAATAAATACTGTACAAGGCTTGTTTCACGATAAATACACGTTTCGTTTTGTAACACCTTTTTATTTGTGTATCTAAAACAACATACAATTCGGTGATTAACAGTCATTTTTTCGTCTGACCAAAGCCGCTCAAATGCGGTCTGTGTCTCTCTGATCTTTTGTTCAGCGGATACAAAGGGATGGTCCCTTTACGGGAAGTAATGGAACCAGTGGAATCCTCCTGTTGATGTCGACATTTCCCAGAGAGACAATCCTGTATTAAAATATCCATATCGTGAAAATAAACACAGGTCTTACAATGAGAGAGTGGCTCTCACTAAACAAAAATGCTATGTGCAAATAACAAGCGCTCATTAGTAGCCAGGGTGATGAAAATTACCTGCTTTGTTCTGAATGACAACCACAGGTAGCAATCTCAGATCACAATTGCTTTACAGAAAACATTCCGCTGGTTTCGTGACAAAGTGGTCGCAAAATAAACCTGACTGTCTATTTGCTCGTGAGCAGTGTCTGAATAAACCAGTGATCTTTTCTTTTTCCCAGTTCAGGCGTTATGAGGTGCAAATCTACAGTCGTTTACTTATTAGCAGCTTTTCAGGTGCGGTAAAGTCGCTAGTTTGTCCACTTTCCCAAAGGCAGCAGCACTTTCAACTCCCTTGAGCCACTCCTTGCATTTTCTGACCACCGTCTCATCCACGTCGCCGTCCTCTTCTTCATACTCCACGTCGTCATATTTGTACTGGTCGTTTAATAAGGAAATTTTTACAATCGTGCGGATGTCTTCTGGGTTCTCCAGTTTGGCAACAGGCACGTTGGACTTGGAGACTCCTTGCGCGCGTTTGGAGGCGAACGCTCGCCGGTGTCTGTATTCGGCGGGGCCGCAGCACTTTTGCTGCTTGGCCATCATCTGTTTCTCCAAGTTGCGCTTCTGGATCACCAGAATCGCCTCGGGAGTGAGGCTCAAGGTAAAGTGTATTTCCTCCTCGGTCTCCTCCTTGGCCAGGGAGCTCCGTGAGGAATGCTTGCTGCTCTTATGAGTGGCCGACTCCCCCGAGCTGGACCGAGGCACGCTGTCGTAGGAGCTGGTCAGAGGAGGAGGCAATGCCAGCCACGAGTGTTTCCCCTCTGGCCCCAGGTCCACAGCAGGTCTTTGAATAGGAAGTTTGCTCTTCTGTTGCTGTGGCATTCGCCCCAACTGCCTAAGGTTAGCCGTTGGCCAAGAGGTAGACAACTTATCCCTTTCAGAGTCTTTCTCTTCCTTATTCTTTCCACCACTGAGCACAGACTGTGGAGGTACAATGTTGGTTTTCTTTTTCCTGAACAGTTCCTTCCCTGGGGAAGAGATCCGCGGATGCAGGGTAATCGGTGGAAAAGGCATTTTAATGTCAGTTAAAGTCTAAGACAAATTTCACCCCAATTTTCGGAAGAAAAACAAAATATGTAATATATCGCTGGGGATATTTCCAATAACATCATCCGCGGGCGCTCTGGCAGTCGTGAACACACTTGATCACGCGCCACTTGCCTTGTGCCCCGTCCGAAGTGGTTCCCAGTCACTCTTCTCTTTATGTCGCTCAGCGGAAGGCGTGGCCAGCGTGTGCTGAGCCGGAGCCGCGGAGCTGGAGCCGGAGCCGCGGAGCTGGAGCCGGAGCCGGAGTCGGAGCTGGAGCTGGAGCTGGACCTGGAGCTGGAGCTGGACCTGGAGCCCGCTGTGAGAGACAACAAAGACGCGCCACCCAAACAGCGCTCTCCGCCTGCTTCATTAATAAACGGCTCACACGCGTGCATCACATCCTTTTTCAGTGCTACACTATAAAACCACATTAATATGTGAGAAAGCTCGGGAAGAAAAATGACTATATTCCGTCATAACAGTATAGCGTTAGATAAATAAAATAATTAAAAATATATTAAATTCTAAGGATGCAAACGTTCTTCTCGAATATATCGTGAAGTATATTAAAAGGATTAATTTAACACTTTTATTTGAGGTTCTCGTAATTATGAATGAAATTAACAATACACGTTCAAAAGGTTAGACGCTCAAAACACAAGTGGTATAGTATTGAGGATTCTCCTCATGGTAGGCTACTGGTTCATTTTAGAGACACCATGTTATACAGGCCTATCATATCTACGGTATCTATTTAGCTACATTTCAGAATAAAATTTAATTTCAAGCAGAGCAAAAAGGAATTATAAATGTAATTGTTGGTTGTTATTATAAAGGCGTTATATAACAGGGCAACTTGAGAATATGGCAGTTAAATTTTGAATTTTGCAAAAAATAATCTCATTGCTAAAACAAGAAAATGGAAATTTCTTCCTCTTCAAATAGTCCGCGACAGATGAGACACAAAGCACATCCCGTCATAAATTAAAACGAAATTTTCCATGAGAATATTACCACAGTTTACCAAATATTTCCGGAACCATAAAGGCTGAGTGTGCGCATTTAAGCGTTTATATTGACACCACGTCGACATGGATGGTTAGTTGCGTTCTGGTTCATATAAAGTGCTCAGTTAATCGGAGTTCAAGGAATCATGGTGGAGTCTACACTTCTCCATCAGGACTGCAGGTGTTCCGTTTCTGGCTTATGACATGTCTAACCGGCACGTTGGGGTAGTGAAGAGAGGCCAATCACCTATGTCTAGATTAGTTTGTATTAAAATAATATACGTCGTTATACTGGAGTTCTGTTGGCAAGTAGACTTTTTTTAAGAGTTTTGTACGATTCAGGACTATTCCATAAATAAAATGTCTGGATGAAAATGAAATTACACCATTTAAAAGGCAGGATTTCACAGTCTATTTTAAGATCAAGAAGCAAAAACAATGTTTAATATTGCAATCTTTACATACAAAATACGTATTAACAGGTGGAAAATATACATATATGCTTATTTATTAGTACATTTTCGTATGCGTTGCTGGTGCAGTTATTTTTAGGCACAATTTTGTTTCTCGATTAAAAAAAAAAAAGGCATCGCACAAAAACAGAAGCCCCAAAACAAGAAGCAATGAACAATGCAGTGTAATGAATTTAAAATACACAGCTGTAGTTTACTAGGCTAAAATGCTTGGGACAAATATACACAATTCGCAATGTTATGCATACTCATTCGGATTACCATAAAAAGAGTCATATTTGGGCACTTATACACCTTACTGTGTAGGAAGCAATTTTTAATAGTGAATGTAAATAAAAAAAATTAAAAAACTGAACACACCCACTCCATTCCATTGTGGGTTTAGTACTATGGAAAATAAATGCATTTATTGCCAATACCTGCAAACTAGAGCAAGCCCTTCAAAGGTGGCGGTGGTGGTTTCAAAGAGGAAGTGTGAATTAAAACCAGCAGATCCAACTGGTCCCACAGCGACATGTTACGGCCGTTTGCTATCATTTGCTGACTGGAAGTGTTTGTGTCCGGGCAGCCAGTAAATACCAGGTTTATTAACATCATGGATGAAGTGTGTTCTCATAAACACTGCGATGGATTACATTACATCGCCCGGGAAACCAAATCTTTAGCATATTAGGAACTGCCAGCCATGGCTTGAACACCTTCAGATGAAGCTTGCCGTTGTCCGTGTGAAGCATTTCGTGTTACGAGGTCCTATCAAGTTCACATGAAAAGAGTGGCCAGGATCCAGCTCATCAGGGCGCCTGGAAGAGAATCAAACCATGTGCACGATGGCTGTAGGTATGCTGAAAAGGCAGCTGTCCCTGCACAGGTACTGGCATTCCTCGTTCCGGCTGAACAAACACACAGGCAGATAACAGCAGGAACCCTGCATGAAGATGTGAGGCTGTCCTTTGGTCACCTGAGGCTGTGCTGTCAGGCACCGTGGCGTGGCTAATAGTACAACGTGTAACATATTGTCACCATTAAGAAAAAAACACACCATTGAGCCCTGAGTATACAAAGTAACGAGGCAGGCATATGAACACGATATTTACAAATGCACATAACGCCAAAGGATACCAGGACTGAGGATGGAAAAATACTTTTCATTTATTGTTTGGGGCAGAGCTTTCACAGAAAAGCTGAAAATCATTTGAGGAAATTAACTCCAAGCTGCCAGTACACGGTAAGATTAAAATGTTCATTTAAGGAGACATACAGCACTTAGCAAAAAGGGACTTTTCTCCTGCACTGCAGACACAACATAAATTAATTCCGTTTTCTAACTTAAAGTTTTTCAAAAAGGCCCCTTCACTTATAGTCAATCAAAATAAAGCTACTATTATAGTTTAGTACAGAATATAAAGATTTTTAAATATTTTTCTCCAAACATCATTCATCAAAAACATTCACACTGTATATATATATATATATAAAAAAAAAAAAAAAAAAAAAAAAAAAATTCATTCAGCCGGTGAATAAAATAAACAATAAATGCACTTAACAGGTGTTAAAATCATTAATTGCGCTTTGTGGGTAAAAGAACAGCATTTAAGACAGTTAGGAGAATCATTAATGTACATTTTACACTGCAATAAGTGCACTAGTCTTCACGTGAACTGGGAGGCAGGAACCAAATTAACTCAGGCAAGTTGTGAAGCACTTCAGCACAGCGTCCCTAGAAAAGCAACAACATTTTTCAATTACACAATTGTGTTTGATAAACAGACATTACAATAACAAAACAGGGGAATGATGTCACGCAACAACAGCAATTACAGTAAGAAGGCGAAAAACAAACAGCCATAGGAAACCGTGTTTGGCACACCCAATGTAGTTTGAGCACAAGAAATGCATTCCTGCAGAAATAAAATTACAGGTACGACCACTCAGCAGTATACACTGTTCATTGTGGTGTATGATCTCCTTTGTTGTTGCTGTATGGGAGGCGCTCATGAATATTTAACCCTGTTTTGCCGGTAAAGTGACACAAATTCAGCATGAAAAGACCACCCCCCATCCCCACCCCTAGGTATGTAATGTTGGGATGATGCAATATTAGCCATCACCACGGCAACAGGAGAACAAGGTCACGCTGCTGCTTTCCCCGCTGCACTCCGCGTGTGTTGCTATGCAGAAACCACATCCCTTGCTTGAAACTGACTGGAGGAGGGGCTGGAGGAGGAGGAGCAAGGGAAGGAGGTGTGAAGCCAGTCAAGGTTAAAGAAAGACGGGCTGGGAGGGTGTGGGTAGTCAGCATTCGTGGTTGCCACCCCCCAACGCAGACACGGATTCACGCCCATTCTCAGAAGTCTCCCATGCGCTTTATTGGTAAATATGGAAGTGAAATCAGATGATCTTTCATATTGAAAGAGAAGACATGGGAAAAGATGATCACTAAATTCACAAGGCTTCCCCTTTTCTGACGAAACCTAAAAGCAATGGGTCCCCCACAGCCATGTGTGTGAGGTGAGGGGGGGGGAACGCTGACACAGCAGGTTTCTAAACTCAGGGTGGCTATATGTATTGCTAACAAGGCAAAACACAGAAGGCAGACATCACACTGTTGTGCAGCAATAGTACGAAACGCAAATAAGTTACTCAAATCAGAACAAACCAATCGACGGAAATTCAGCCGCAGATAAGGAGATAAACACAGAATCACTACCGTGTCATACTAATGTAGCCAAAGTAAATGCCTTTAAACTGTGATTAATGTAAGCTATTCTGACAGGAACAAAGAGGAGTAGCACCAGTCAGATAAGCCTTTATCCCAGGAGCATGTTATCAAAGCTGCTGGACTCTCAGTCTGATAAACTGGTTTCTATAGGGTCTTTGTTCCACATTTTTCCATGCCCTGCTCTGGCCTGACCTTTCCTCTCCTCAAAAGGCTATGGGACAGGAGATTCCGCAAACACTACGCTTGATTATGGGAGCATCTGCTAGCTAGCGGATTTGCAGCGAGCAAGATTCCTCAGCTTTGGGGTGGGGGGGGGGGCGTGCACGATGGCACGTGGCATACAAACAGGACACCAGATGGGGTCCTGATCACAAAGGAGTCCCGACACCCCATGTCACCTCAGGTGCTGACATCAACGTCAACGCCAGGCAGCATGCGGGTCTCGCCCTCGCTGGCAGACAGAGCAGTGTGTCCTGCTTAATCACTGTCCCTCCGACAGCAGTTTCATTAGTGCACCTTCCTGGCTAACGGAACCCTACAGCCTGATTTTCACAGATTAGTAGTGCTGTTTATATACAACATAAAAATGAATATGGTGTTTCCAAGCAGCTTCTCATCAACAGTTCAGTGCCTTTATACATGCAGAAAGTATAACCCTAACACTCAATTTCTAACACACCCTCACTAATTACAATGGCAGACAACCTTGATGGCCACCCTGACCACTGCATAATGAATGACATCATCTAGAAATAAACCGGGGGGGGGGGGGGG
>JABFDZ020000066.1:13667352-13684070 GCA_019775955.2 Pollimyrus isidori | reverse complement strand
CTTACAGGAAGCCAGTGCAAGGAGCTAAGAGCAGGGGTTATGTGATCAAACTTCCTGGTCCTGGTCACAATACGAGCTGCTGCATTTTGAATGCGTTGCAGGGTATTTATTGTACGGACTAGTATCCCAGCCGTGGTCTTCTCTGCCATTTTCCTTGTACTTCCTTAGAGCAGTTCTAGGCTCATCATGACCATGCTCCAGATTAGCCAATAGCGGAGCCAAAAATCTTCATGTGGATGTTCCGGCAGAAAGTCAGTTGGGCTAGACCCATAACAATTCACTAGGTGACAAAGCCCATTACAGACCCAACTTCATATTTTTTATCAGTTTTAAATGACCCGTGGCATTGTGAAGACCAAATGAAAAAAGAAAAATCTATTTGCCTCTCACCACCACATTCTCTGTAATTGCTCTAACCACGCACACACATACCCGTCAGACCCAGTAGTTTTATCATACTGTATCACTCGCTGTGAATGCTGAATGGGTTAGGACCCGCCCCGGCCATCGCGGCAGAGATAAGTTATGGAAAATGGCTGGAAATGCTGCCATTGGATTTTCATAAAATATCCTTGTAATATTGGGCTGCTATGCCCTTTAATTTCTAATTCAATCTATACCTATGTTATCAATTCTTGCATTCCATGATCATTTTACTGTAACACTTTCCACAGATTAAAATCAGTACATTCATGTTAGTGAAATATCAACATTACGCCGACAGATTCTGGAGAGGGACTGTTGGTAAAACTAGGTTGTCCAAAGCAGAGGAGCCCACACTAGTCCATCTATCCACAGGTGTTCTGCCATCTGGTCACTGAGGTCCAGGGACAAGACATTGCAGGAAACGCAAGATAGATTCAAGTGCTTGGAAAACTAGAAACAGGGACCATCGATCCACTTTCAATACCTACTTGTTAGGTTTATGGGGACACAGAGCATAAGGGCACAATGCAGGGAATATCCCAGGACAAAGACCCAATCCATCACAAAACACACACACACATTATTGGACAATCTCCACAGGACAAACTCCAGTTCACCGTAGCATGTTTTTAGACTGTGGGAGGGAAAATACAGTACCCAGAAGAAACCCCACAATGACACAAGGAGAACATGCAGACTCAACACCATGAAGCTGCGGCAGAGACTCCAACTCAGGTCCCAGAGATATGAAGCGACAATGCTGACTACTGCCGCATAATGCCACCCAGTAACAGGAAATCGTGTCAAAACACGATAACCACAAACCAAAAAACAGGATGCTAATTGCGGGCACATCAGCTGCTGAGCTTTGGCTGGTGATGACCATGAACCCAGGTACAAGATGATACTAAACAGGACTAAGGAACTTGGCAAGATGCCAGCCATCCGGCAACACAGCTGGTGACGATGCTGGCAGCCCTGACCGAAACCCACTGGCAAGAGCTGAATCTAGTCCCATGTGCTTTTCTCTAAAACAGTTCTGAGCCCAATACTCAAAGAGCAATGACTGGAAGCAAGCAATCCACAACTACCACAGGCTTAGAGTAAGATCCCAGACCAGGGACCAGAAAAGGTGTGAGAGATCCCCTCTCCGCCCAGCTCTCACGGTCCGAACAAAAACCCAAGACCCAGCCGGTGACCTGAGAACAGAACCTTTCAGTTCTGAGACTAGATTAAAGCCACCAGACCTACGAAGGGGCTACGCCCAATAGCGGATGACCATGATGCATGAAATTATACAATGTGACATAAACAATATTTTATCTGGCATTCAAATTACACACCCACCTATTTATGCCTGTAGACAACACATTTGCAAACATTAAATGACCTTTATTAGCAAAATAAGAGTCTTAATCATTATAAGCACTACAAATTATTATAAACAAGGCCACTATGCAGCAAAATGTTTATTACACATAGAGATATGTAGGCCCCACCATGTATAGCCATCTTACCATGGGGGTGGGGTTTGTATGTCCCTTTGATCTGGGGCAGTTGTACCCGGTCGAGTCTTCCCTGGCAAGGTCTACGTGAGAAACCAGATTAAAGGCAATTATAATACTCCTTATTGAGCACAAGAAGGAACCAGAAACCGCACTTAGAAAAGGGACACTAGAGCCCCGCCCTGGAGCCAGACCTGGGGGAGAACTCATAGGCGAGTATCTGGTAGATGGGCCTTCACCCAAGAGGCCTGGCCAGGCACAGCCTGCATGAGCCATGTGGCATTCTCCTGGGGGCCCACCACCTGCAGGGGGAGCCATGAGGGTCTGCTGCATTATAAATTGAGTAGCAGTTGAAGGCAGTGGCCTCGCCAGACAGATCCTCAGTTACCAAAACTGACTTTAGGGAAGTGGTATTTAGCCTTTCTGATAGGAAAGGAGCCTGAGCTAGTGTGGGAGATAGAGAGATACCATGTACGTATAGTTCAGCTCACATCAGCACACTGCATGGGCTTTGGAACCAAACTCCTGGAGAGGGGCTGGACTCCATTCTACTCAGGAATTGCTGCGTGTGTGAGGCATGAGTGTACTCTGAGTCCCCCAAGTTGTTTGTATGTTGGAGTTCACCCCGGTGAACTCAAGGGTCTCCCTTCGACTCCAACTGCTGTCTGTGCTTATGCACCAAACACCAGTTTAGAATATCCAGGCTTCTTGAAGACCTTGGATGCCCCCCCCTCCTCATGTGGGTAATGACAGCAAAATCTGGAAGGTTGTGATTAGGAGGAACAGTGTGCCTCATCTGAACCCGAGTAGTGCTGTGTTGTTGGACTTCTGTGCTAACCACAGTTTGTCTATAAGGAACCCCCATGTTCGAGCATAAGAGCTTTCATACGTGCACTTGGCACCAGAGCACCATAGGGCGTAGATCAATGATGGATTTTATAGTAATATCATCAGATCTGCGACCGTATGTCTTGGACACTTGGGTGAAAAGAGGAGCTGAGGACTTGCCCATTACTAGACCACTGAATTAGTCAAAAATGAGTGAAACAACACTTCAGTGGTCAGAACCCAAGGGTGGATGGGATTTACCCTGTATTCTTCACCCTTACAAGAACACTAGAGGGGTTGATAGGAGTTTACCTATCAACCAGTTTATTTTGTGGACTTGAAAAAAGCAAATGACCGTGTCCCTTAGGGGATCCTGTGGGGAGTGCTTCAGGAGTATGAGGTGTCGGGGCTGCTGCTACGGGCTATTAGGTCCCTGAATAACTCAGGAGAGAGTTTGGTTTGCAATGATGGCAGTATGACAGAATTATTCTCGGTGGGTGCTGGACTCCGCCAGGGCTGCCCTTTGTCATCAATTCTTTTCATAATTTTATGGAATTTCGAGACACAGTGAAGAGGCGGAGCTAGAGCTAGACCTTAGGATTGCGTATTCGCTTTGCGTGTGGACCTGTTGGCTTCATTGAGGTGCGACCTCCAGCACACATTGGAGCAGTTTGCAGCAAAGTTTGAAGTGGCCAGGATAAGGATCAGCACCTCCAAGTCTGAGGCCATGATCCTGAACTGTAAAAGGGTAGATTGCCCCCTCCAGCTTGTGGAGGAGTTACTGCCTGAAGTGGAGTTCAATTATCTCAGGGTCTTGTTCACGAGTGAGGGAAGAATGGGACGGGAGATTGACAGGCTGATCGGTGTGGACATTGTACCTAGTCTGCTGCCGTGAAGAATGAGTTGAGCTGAAAGGCCACAAGCTATGTATGTATGGAGATATGTATGGATTTGTCTTATTTTGACACTAATTACAAATTTATGGTTTTGCTCCATTTATCCATATGATTTCACAATAAAGAACATAAGATTTCATCAAGCCCTTTTTATTGTTTTATTGGACATTGATGAGACATTGTTGTAAGGTACAGTATATATTTTTTTGACAGATTATACAAGTTATGCAATTCTTTTAGAGTTGTAATGGTATACAAAATTCACAATTCAGTACAAACTTTGGGTTGATGGTTCTGCGCAATTTCAGCACAGCAGTAAAAACAGAATTTGTCTTGAAATTACTTATCATTAAAAATGCAAACATTAACATAGGACCATTGTAAACCAAAGACGACAAGTGTATAAATGATTTTGAAGAACAAAACCTCAGAGAAGCATCTTTGCATACTGTAAAAATAAATAAAAATTTAAAAGAAGACTACATCATAACAATAATGATCTAAATCGCATCTAAAATCCCTGTTTTCTATTATCAGTTACGGTTGTATAGCGAAAAACAATAGCTGTATTTATTTTTCTTGACTGGTCTGAATATCCTACCAAAGAGCCTTAAATGCCATGAGGAGACTAACTCACAAAGTCTGTTTCTGTGTTCCTCTGATCATACACACGCTCAGATGATGTTGTCTCCAATGACATAGCATGTTAGATGTGTTTCAGGCGAAATATCAGTATAACATAATCGACGGGTAGTTCAGATCTTATCAGCTACTCTCTCTCCAGTGCTTGGCTACTTTACTGGGAAACCAAAATGTTCCCAAATGGCTGATTATGAATTGCTGTAACCAGCATTACCCATAATCAAAGCCATAATTAGCATAATAAGGTTATTCATGTTGAACTTCTAGTATTCTACAATTTAGCATTGCATGAGGAATATATATGTAAATAAATATGTTCTATTCTATTTGAGCAATAGTGTATGATAAACAGTTAATTCATTGTGCCATTCTGTCCTAAAGAGTAATCTAGATCTGCTTCAAAGCAGGTGAGGGTTGTAATTTGTAGGTGTGAGTCTGCCCTACTTATTGTGAACTGCCTTCTTATCCCCTGTGACCCCAGTGAAATCACCCAGAGTGACTCCCTGAGGACCATAGAGCCCATGGCGTTCCACAATCTTTTTAACCTCTCAGAAATGTGAGTGTCATTCAGGCACGAATGCTGTTTGCTGAAATTGTCTGTACTCTGGCCATTCAGAAGGTAAAACCGCGTATTTGTTTCTTAACGCTGGTTATCAGAAGGAGTAGTGGAAGGGCAAGGGAAGATTAACAAAGGCTCCAAGTATTACAAGAACCAGTCCAGATTCCACATGCTTCACAAACAGAGATAATACAGTTTTACGTGGCATTAAGGTTTAACATCAGCTAATTTTATATATGAGAAAACTTAGCCTGTTGTAATCCTTCTTTCCTTTGTGTATGTTACAAACTTGACAGAGTATCGAAAGAGCCCCTTACATTCAGAGGTGGACAATTCAGGTCCAGTAAAGTAGAAAGTAGAAAGTAAAAATCCAGACCAAGATTTTGCTTCAACCAAGAGTCGAGCATAAACAGTCACACTCATAGAGACCTCAGCTGCTTGGCTGAAACAAAATCTTGGTCTGGATTTTTACTTACTTTCTAGAACTGAACTACCCACCTCTGCCTATATTTATTTCATTTGTTTTTTCTTTTCAGACTGATTCAGAACACGAAGAGCTTGAAACGCATCAGCCAAAGTGCATTCAACAACCTCCCCAAGTTACGATATCTGTGAGACTCAACATCTTACAATGCATGTTTATGTATTTGTGTCTGACGTGGCAAATCAAAAGTTTAAGTGCAAGTTCTTAAACAGGTGAACTGTCTTGTTTGTTACATCTAAAGAATCATGTTCTGGAATGTTTGCATACAGATATACAGTATGTAGTACAATAAGGCTTCCTTTTGCCACTTGTAAATGGTAGTAACTTATTAAGAAAAAGAAAATGGTCACAACATGTTTAAAAGTGTCTAATTAATAATCAGATTATAAATCATTCATGAACCCATTATATGGGTAATCTTATTGTAAAATGGCACCCAGTATGTTAATATATACTGACTGTATTATATGCATTATAGAGTTTTTAATGTCAATTTCAATTAATTAATCTAACAAAAGTACTTCCTATCAGTAAAAGTGATTTAATCATATGTTATTGTTGCTGCCATTTAGTCTTATAGATTTAGCATGATTGCTCTGGTTTTTTAAATCAGAGACTAATGCTCAGTGAGATAAGTCTCTTATTTTGTAGTAATTGGTTTGGTTTTCAACAGAAGCATTTCCAACACTGGAATATCTCTGTTCCCCGACATGTCATCCGTCTCTTCTCTGGAATCCAGTTTCATTCTGTAAGTCGGTTTGTTTGTTTCTGTGGAGCTGTTTCCCTTCAGTGCCTCTCCCTGAATTTGACAGCTGCTGTAATATTGTGCACCAATCGGAAATATCCTCACTAAGGAAAATAAACCCCCCACTTCTGAACTTAAAATATTAATCCAAGGTGCCATTAACACAGAGGCTTTTAATATTTTATGTGCTACTAGATATGATTGTATTGAAAAAAAAAACTGCCAGAATTTTTACATAATGCTACATCTCCTTAGCGAAATCTGTGACAACCTCCATCTTGAGTCAATACCACCAAATGCTTTTCTTGGACTAGCAACTGAACACACCACTATGTAAGTTTGCCCATCTTATTAGGCAAGTCCTTGGTAAAACCTTTTAAAATAAGTGTTTCATTCAAGGTTGTAACTCTTCACTTTTATTTCAGGAACCTATATAGAAATGGCTTCAAGGAGATAATGGACTATGCCTTCAATGGAACCAGGATCAATAAGCTGTACTTACATGTTTCTTTTTATAATACACGTGTTAATATTTTAAAGGCTAGAAGAGAATTTCCTTTGGGATTTCTGGGGGTAACATAATTTGTTATTCCCAGGGTCCTGAGAAGCAACAAGAATCTGAGAATAATTCATAAAAATGCCTTCAAAGGAGCGGTCGGCCCAGGTGTATTGTAAGTACAGTCAGCAGGGGGCGTAATGATTAACAGGATTGCTCTTAACCCAAAGTTTAAGTTAGATTAGAGGTGAGGTTCAGTAAAATGTGCCAGTGAAAATATTGAGTTATATAAATGAGAGGAACTTTTATATTAAACCCTCGCTTGGTTTGCAGTTTTATGGGAGTTTTTGTGGGACATGCAGACAGGTCTCTCTTTGATCTGCAGACGTGCAGCGCTTGCGCATATCCTGCGATGCAACAGGACTCCCTGCCTTCTCTAAGCACCAACGCCAGTCCTTTTGCGTCATTTTGCAGAGATGTGTCTATGACGGCGCTGGAGGGGCTCCCGTCACACGGCCTGGAGGCTCTTCAGGTCCTGACGGCCCGTGCGGCCTTTGCCCTGAAGAGTCTCCCCCCACTAGGGGCTCTGCAAAGTCTACAGGAGGCACACCTCACCTACCCCAGCCACTGCTGTGCTCTGATTGGCTGGAATGTGCAGAAGTATGACAGGTTCCGTAGCCTGTGCAGTGTGGCTCACAACCAACTGGGATTTAGATTTCATTTTAATTTTCACTGAAAGAAAAGGCTACCCTATTCCAGCAGCTAGAAGATTAGCTGATGGATGGACATCCTGTGCTATGTTTTTCAGTGATTTTAAGCTCGACTGTCTTGAGTTGTTTTTTTATTTGTAGTGAAATTTATAGTTGATGTAATGCTTTAATTGTAATGCAAATGCATGTTGATTATACTTCTTTCATAGGAAGTCTTCCTTCTTCAACTTATGGGAAAATGGATCAGCTTATTGCGAAGACCGTATTTCTTCAGAGTAAGCAAAGTGTTCTTTTCCCCTGGATAACGGTCAAATGGCATCATAACAGGTCCAGACTCAGGAAACCTGCATATTTTGTTAAAGTGGAACACGACAACGGGTACCATGCAGGGATGGACTGGCATAGCATGCATTTTCCGGTGGGCCGATGCAGGGCGTATGTGGAGGACCCCCAAACCACGTCCCCTCCCTCACCCTGGTCAGCCAAAATTATCACTTGGTAATTCCATAGTCCAGCCCTGGTACCATAGTGACTTATTGGGGATTCCTGGGATGTCATACCCCCAGAGTTGTAGCTTTTATTCTTGGCCTGGTTCTCTTTGTCTGTACATAGGGGTTTAGGGGTCTTATCCAGCATAGAGTGTCCCCCTTCCATGACAGACTGTGTCATGGTGATCCCACCGGCTGTCAATGATTGGCTGCCATAATTTGACTCCATAGGATTGATCAGTACTAATTATGAATTTACCAGTATGCATTGCATCCCGCGTATCTTCAAATATTGTAAATCAATATGTGTATTTATGTTAATCATGAATGTCCAAATCGTGTGATGTTTACCATGGAATGCGTGTGATTTGTCAGTGTATAATCCATATCTACTGCTGCTAATATTAAACTAATAGTGGCTGTTAATGAAGAGACCAACTTTCATTTTAGAAGACCTGTTATCTCCTTTATTAAAATAAGCACTCACCACAATATATTGTTTCATGCCATTTATGTGGGTAGCCGCGTCGAAAATATTCCTGCAGGGTTGTAGAGTTTGTAATGCAGCTATGTTGTGAAAGGCACTATACAAAACATTTGATGTATTTGTGGGTTTAGGATTCCAGCCACTGTGGCAGACTCCTCCATCACGCTGCCACTGAAGGCCCCCATTGTGTCTGATGTCCTGTCCTCAGAGGAAGACTCTCAGGCCTTTGAGGACATGGACTTCCAGTACCCCGACTTTGACTTCTGCCAGACCACGAAGGCCCTCCTATGCACCCCGGAGGCGGATGCTTTCAACCCCTGTGAGGACATCGCCGGATTCAAGTTCCTACGGGTGGCCATCTGGTTCATCAATGTTCTGGCCATCATGGGCAACCTGACGGTGCTGCTGGTCCTCCTCAGCAGCCGCAGCAGGCTGACCGTGCCTCGCTTCCTCATGTGCCACCTGGCCTTCGCTGACTTCTGCATCGGCCTCTACCTGCTGATGATCGCCGTCGTGGACGCCCGCACCCGCGGCAGCTACAGCCAGCACGCCATCGAGTGGCAGACGGGGCCCGGCTGTGCCGCCGCCGGCTTCCTGTCCATGTTCGGCGGCGAGCTGTCCGTGTATACGCTGATGGTGATCACGCTGGAGCGCTGGCACACCATCTCCCACGCCATGCAGCTGGAGCAGCGGCTGGGCTTGGGCAGCGCCGTGCTCATCATGGCAGCTGGCTGGCTCCTTAGCCTAGCGGTGGCACTCTTGCCCCTACTGGGTGTCAGCAGCTACCAGAAGGTAAGCGTCTGCCTACCGATGGAGATCGAGGCCCCCCTGTCCCAGGGCTTTGTCATCATGCTCCTCCTCCTCAACGTGGTTGCCTTCCTGGTCATCTGTGCCTGCTACATCCACATCTACCAGGCAGTCCGCAACCCTGAGTTCGCTAGCAGGAGGGCGGATGCCAGGATCGCCAAGCGCATGGCGGTACTCATCTTCACGGACTTCACCTGCATGGCTCCCATCTCTTTCTTTGCCATCTCTGCCGCCTTCAAGGTGCCCCTCATCACCGTTACGTACTCCAAGATCCTACTGGTGCTCTTTTACCCCATCAACTCCTGTGCCAATCCCTTCCTGTACGCCATCTTCACCAAGGCCTTCCGCAGGGACATTTTCTTGCTCACGAGCTCGATAGGATGCTGCGAGGGCAAGGCCGGCCTGTATCGCACCAAGGCGTACTGCTTGGAGAACAGTGCCGGCAAGCAGAACAGCAGCACACACTCGCACAAGAGGTCCAATGTCAACGCGCCCTTCCCTGAACAATAAAAATCAGGAAAACACGACATCACTTTCAAACACCTGGGTTAAAAATGACTTTTGGGAAAATGACATATTGATGTATTATAGATCAAGTCTTTTCTCATGCCTCATTTGAAATTTACTTGAGAAACTTACTTTAGAATTATACCTAAATGTCCATTTCATTCTGCATTGTTTCATTTGAAGGACCTTCGTCATGGCATTTTCCTGTATTGATCTACACACATTTTATATGAATGTTCAGGTGTGCAGATATTGTACTTCTTTGTAAAATACATTGTGTCTGGTCATTCTTTACTAAAATGTTATAAAGTCATTCAGAATTTCTAATTTTGTTTGTCATGCAAAAGATATTTTTTCTTCTGTGACATGGAAAAGTACTTTTTCAAATACAAACAGGTATAAGCCTTTACCCCATCATTACTTTATGCTGCATGTATTCACAGGCTACAGGAGTAATTGTGTAAAGGCCTTGTATGTGCCCACTGTCTGCTGAATAGGCTATTAAGTATAAAAAAGACATGGAGTGTTATATTTGAGGATTTGTCTGAGGTCACCCATTCACTCAGGCTGGTAAGAGAAGGATGGGACCCAGACATGTGACTTTAAGTACCCAGAAAAAGTCTCAAGAAGACCTAATGTACTGTCTTGGTTGCATGTGGTGGAAAACTGCAGTGGGGTTGATGTCTGCTTCTCTCCTGTTCATACTGAAATTAGAATGATATGTCCGTTTGACTGCAGTGTTGTATTCAGTTATTTAAATATACTTGTGTAAACATTATAAAGTGTTGTGTACATGACAGTTATGAATTATTCAAAAAAATAAAGGGAATTTTTGAAATTTTATTTATAATGTGCAGTTTCAAGTTTTAATTGTTCCTGAACACAAAACAAGAACAATTACAAAAAAGAATCATAAAATCGTATAATGCTTGGCAATGGACTCGCACCCTGTATACGGTGCCCGTAACACTGGAGGAGGGGTTGGTTGGAAGATGCACGGATCTTCATAAAATAACAAAGAGCTCCCTCTTCTGGATGAACAAGATATTGGGCCATTGGCTGGATTGGAATACAATAGTTGTACTTTATTCATTTAAGTTAGACAGCTGGGTAGTTTTTGCATTTCTCATTATCAGTCTCCATGCTACAGAAAAGCAACTTGTGGCAATATTCAGCTTAGCTTGGGCTCAAGGACTTTGTTCAAGGACCGAACAGTTATACAATTATAACATCATCAGAAAAATTAGTAATTATAACCTTCCAGGCTTGTGATCACCATGTTTATTATTATTAATATACGTCTGGAAGCAAACTTAGAACAACATTTTCTTTGTAATCCACACAGCCCACAGCCCTTTTGGGGGGCTTCAAGTGGCCTCCCTGTAGACTGCATTAGCTTAACAGCGGTCAGCCCAAAGTGGTGCTGACCAGAAAGGCCAAACATACAATGTTTCCAGTGGAAGGATACCTAACATACAGTGATCAGTATGTAGAGAAAACGCCTCCTGCCACTGCTGGGAAGCCGTACGCCAAGAATCTGTGGTGTCGTTACATACCGGGGTAGCAAAACCTTTCCCTCAGCCCAGACCATGGAAATAGGCCTATTCCAGCATTCACCCTGCTGATGACAATGCTAATGTTAAATTAATTACATGTAATTCATTTCTGTACAGGAATACTTTTAGTATATATCAGCAATAGCCTTTCTGCCATTAGCAGTTATGCCTTTGTGGTCAAGAAAACACTGAACAGTGCACTCCAGACTTTGCTCAGCGCAAAATTTTGCAAGAGAACTGTGAGAAAACAATGGATTCTTTGTAAAGCGCAGGGTTGACAGTCAGTGATGGTCAGAAGATGGCACCCCTCAATCCAGACCCAGGAACTGAGAAGCACAGCACTCCGCCTGTCGGCCGAAACTGCTGCGGGCGACGCTGCTTAAGGACATGAAGTGATAAAACTGATGTGGCTTCCAACTCGTTCTTTGTCCTTCGCAATTATCCGCTCAAGCCAGTCACCACTGACTTTGGTCACAGTGGCAGAGAAACTGAGTTCTGCCCGCAACGGCGATCCATCCCGGGGATTTAAGCAGAACGCAAGAATCGGTGTGAATGGACGCCCCTGGTTTTCTTTCTACAAGGCAAACTGTATATCTAGGGGCACTCTCAGTTTCGGAAAGATATAAATGAGACAGTCGGGCATTGTAGAGTTTTAATGGAAGAGTGCAAACACGGACACGGCATTTTGCCGAGCAGCTGTGTAATACACACAGGAAGCACTCTGATACTCACACAGCACACAGTCTTTTATCGTGTGATTTAGTCCGCGACCAGGCTGGCTACTTCAACTCCATCATCTGAACTTCTTGTAATATACTGAGCAACAGGCAAAAACAGTTATGTGCAATGGCATGCACATGTGACTACTGTCAATTAGAGGCCAATAATTACCCTTAATTCCTGTAAGCCTGGGCAGAATCTGTAAGATTGCAGTTTATCTATGTACAGCAAGTTCGCTAAACAACTGCGACAAATGAATGTACATCAGGGGTCACCAAACTTTTTGAAACTCAGAGCTACTTCACAGGTACTGAATGATACGAAGGGTTACCAGTTTGATACACTCCTCTTAAATCATGTATAATAAACATGTTTTGACTGCTTTTTTTAGATATTGACATTTTCAAATCTATATAAATGCAAATGTGATTAAAGAGAAATAGCAACAGGATAAAATTAAATTTTAGATGCTTCTCAGTGGTGAGTTGTGCTATTTTTAGGACAGGTCTGGGGGCAACTCACGTGGTCCGTGGTGGCATCCTGGTGACCGCGGGCACCGGTGACCTCTGATGTAGACGTTCATTAAAGGTAGCGTGTAAATTACGTGTAATATAGAAGCCAATTATGTTTAAAAAAAAAAAAAACGCACACAGGTGTTCCACCATTGACCACAAGGGGAACAACTCTCCACAAGTATAGATAAACTCACTTTAGTCTGGTTAAGCTAGCGCATGGAGACCTTCGAATATTTTAAAGGATATTTTACCAGGCACGTTCAAACGCTGTTTTCTATCATTTGCAATGGTAGTGCCTGGAGAAAAGGTTCCCACATCTCAAAAGGTCCCGACCCTGACAGAAAAACACACTCATCCACTGACTTATTCACACTCTCAGGCAGTAAGTCCCGCCTACCAAAATGGCACTCTCTACATGACGTCATTTTCGAAAGTTTATTTTGGTGAGAGGGGTTCAAATTCATTCATGATGGGCTTTATAGTACAGAAAGAAAACAACTGATGCACCAGATCAAATAAAAGTACCAGTGTTTTTTTATTGTATCAGACACAACTTTTGTGTTTTTTTATGAGAACAATAGTTCACATTCCTACGTTTTAAAGCCTCAAAAGGCGTTTCGCGTGGTGCAGAAGAATTTGTTCTTTAAGGTGTAATTTCATCGAATCGCAAGTGATAATATGCGTCGTTATATTTTCGGACGGATTATTTTCCATTTGACTTTTGATTTACACATTTATGGATATGGGAGTTTTGGTAAGTTTGCCAATTTTGTGCATTTTATGTTTCAGTTTAAACTGGGTGGCCGTCGTAATCATGAACATCTTATGTAATTAGAGTATCAAGCGTGTATTAAGGACGTCTACTGGAAGTTATTTCGAAGTTTAATTTTTGGGAGGCTTACGTTTTTATTTATTTGGAGTATTGCACGTTAGGGCAGTGTTTTGCTGTGATTTTTACATGATGTTTTATCAATAATGGTTTTACTCGAAATATCCATTATATATGTGCTTTTAAACTTAATTTGTTAAACTTGTCATCTTACCTCGAATTTTAGGTTAAACCATACCAAAACTCGTAATTAAATAGCCTATACATACACTTATAATAAATTTGTAACCAAGTGACATTTATTACCGTTGTTTCCAAATCTTCCTAAACTTTAGTTAATTTTACTTACATTTTTTTGAAGGACTCCTGTTCTTTTTTACTTTGCTATAATGTTTATGCAAAGTACATGAAATTACATAGTATATACCTACACAATAAATACAAAGGCAGGGAGAAGCATTGATATATTCCGTTGCATGATGTATACTTTCGTGTGACTTATGTGACAATTAAATTTTATTCTACTAAATTGACTGAAATCATGAAATTGGACGTTACTCTGTTTCGTAGTTCAGCTATACTGTAGCAGGCACTATGAACTTTGGGGTCGTGCGGATTAAATTGGAATATCGATTATTCGATCTTGAATGTTTTCATTTTGAGAATCGATTTTAGCGTTGGAGTGGATCGATGATTAATGTTTCTTTTTTACTTAAATGTAGAAAATCAGTCGTATCGCTATTCTGAACCCTGTTGTTTTTCCTAACAGCAGGACAAACTGATGTGAATGTCATGCAGGCATTTAGTATACATGTTGACATGTTGTAGTATTTATATATCGTATATAGTGATTATATCCTCCTGAGACCCAAGGGGAAAAGTGTTTTTCAATTGTAGGTTATTTGTCTTTGGAGGTAATAAGACATCTTACAATTTAGATTTTTTCAAATTTATTTTTATTTTTAATTTCACACCTGTCCTCTTTAGTGCACAACAGGAATCAATACGTTTTCTAACATCAGTGAAAAAATAAATGCAAAAATAAAATGTCCACTACTATTGACATAAATGAATGAGTGGGGTCTCAGGAGGCTACAGGCTTTATATTATATAGTATTTATATTCTGTTTATTATTATTCATTTGCACTACGACCAATGAGTGTATGACTTCAGGCATCATATATCTGAAGCTCACAAAAGATATTTTGACAGTCACCTTTACCATGGAAACAAGTAACCTTCTTATAAAATCACATTGGATAGCTGAATAGAACATTATCTTGGATGAATGAAAATAAGATGAACAAATGTATGCGCTCATTTAATTTCGATGGTCTTTCCTTGCGCAAAGAGAATTTCAATCATCAAAATAAATATGTTAGACTATCAGTATCTGAAAAGCTGTTGAGATGTGAAATGTTCACTGTGGCCTGGCCCTTCCAGGACAATGTGATTCCTCTGGTAACAAATTTCTGTGATGCAAATAGTATGAACTTCACCTTTAGGTTGGTGCAGCCAGAATTTGTTTTTCTGTGGCTTAGAATCCTTTAACTTTTCCGAAATATGTGTGTGACTTTATTTCATTTGGAACCCCTCCCCTCCCATTACATATTGTTGCAAACACTGTCAGAGGCAAAAAGCTCCATTTATCAACACAAATGCATTTCAGCATAGGCAGTTAAGGCCTGGCATTACATAAAATATCTTTATTCCTGTGCTTTCCAGTATTTATTTTATAGCCAAAAATTTTGCTGAAGTGCTGTTACCAAAGTTATTATTTAGCGCAGTATAAGCACAAACATTGTCATTGGGGCTTAGCTGGAATGCAGAAAGCAAACCTATATTTATTTTTTAGGCCCACTAAACCTCCTCACACCACAGTTAGCCTAAAGTCAGTTTCAGTAAGATGAAATTTGCATACTCTACCCTTCCATAACACTCTTGATTACATTTAGTGCCCTTCCCACATAAAAAAAACTTCACATTTTATGCGAAACCAGCTTGTTCTACGTGTGAGCTTGTTCTGTGTGGATAATTGTTTCTGCATGCCCTTACAAATTGATTGCAGATTCATTGAACTTCAAAGAAAAGTGTACAGTGTTGATTCCTTAAATCATTGCGACCTGTGTTTTGTTCGCATTTATATATTGTTCCTCATTTGTTTATTACACTTTGTATCTTTTTACAACATGGCACCCTATAAAGCACCAGATACATACTGGTTGTTACCAGGGTTCGAATCACACAGTGGCTATTGGGGGGAACTCTATTTCCCGGTGTGCAGCACAACTTCCCAAATCACATACACACGCATACATGCAAGTGGGTTCCAGTGAGGTCAATAATAAGGATACTGTGAAAAACATTCTACAATAACTATGCTGCAGATAGTGAATTCCATTAGTAACACTTCGTGCAGGCACAATAACAGCAGCGTAAGCATTATGCCAGATTAAATAAACACATAAAATTGACATATTTATATAATGTTATTTCCAGAACCTTAATGTATATAAGATAAAATATAACCTATAACACAAAAGTGGATAATTTCTTAGAGCTCCCCCTGGAGGCTTTCAGGGAAGCTCAGGTACTGTACAGGTGAGTCGAGCTTAGCTCCCCTGTAATTCCAACCCCAGTTGTTACCTGCTAAAAGTTGATCTGAATTTTGCCTCTAATGCAAATTGTAACCCAAGTCATTCTCACTATAGCTCCCTCTAGAGATGTGTCTCTGGCACCCCCGGTCAATGACTCCCTGGGCAATCCCCAGAGTTCATCGAGGGTGTCGCTGAGCCGGGAGGACATCCAGCAGTTGAACTTCAGGCCCACAGTGGGCCGCCTCCAGCTGTCAGAGGGAACGGAGGTAAAGCTGAACTGCTCTATTGACATCCCTGGAGTTTCCATGGATCCAAGCATTGTGTGGTGGAAGGATGGTGTGGAACTCACCGGCAGTGTGCAACCTGTGGTCAATGACCTTCACACCTTTGGCCAAAACTACGTCGCACTATTGTCTACTCTCAGGTACGCTGGGGTGTCTCACATACAATATAGCCCCCATATAGCCCTAGAAGTCATGCTTTCTGTAGTCAATCAAGATAGTTTGCATTACTATAGGACAGGGATATTCAAATCACGGTCCTCGAGGTCCACGCACTGCTGGTCTTCCAGCCTTCCTTTACCTGTCAGTCAGGTGTGAAGCCTCTGACCAATCAGAATCGGTAATTATTACACTAACTACCTGGGAAAGCTGAAAACAAGGCCTTCACACCAAAATGTGAAGAAGCCTGCTATAGGAATTGTATAGCTGCCATACAGACATTAGAACTTCAAATGCTTGTGTAAACCGTACAATAATGAATGGCATAGAACTTGAAATATGACAGAATTTGTTCGATCAGTGTGGCAAGTGGGCTGGAAATGTGTTGCAATACTGTGACTGCATTGTAATTTGTCTTCCATGCTCTAGTCTGGGGGGGGGGGGGGGGGGGGGGGGGGGGGGGGGGGGGGGGGGGGGGGG
>JABFDZ020000066.1:13603527-13618430 GCA_019775955.2 Pollimyrus isidori | reverse complement strand
GCCCCCCTGCCCCCCCTTCTTGTGTATTCCACCCATTAAAATTTGTTGGGGGGTTGGGTTTGGGTTGGGTTGTGGGGGGTTGGGGGGTTTTTGTTTGGGGGTGGGGGGGGGGGGGGCGTCTTTTCTAATCCTCTGCAATACACCCCACCCAGTAACAGAGAACATTTTATTTTCCAAATCCCACAGTGGGATTCTGTCGTGCTCCTTCATTAACATATTACAATTTTCTGCCACACCACTCTCTGCACACGACCTGTCTACACCCAGAGGACCACAAGACTTCCAGAGCTACATAGGTGTGAAGGCGGAGCAGGATGGATATCATTCAGTACCGTGTGCAACAGTCCAGGTAACCCCTTCTTTTCTGTAGTCCTCATTTAACTGTCTGTGTTTGTATGCTGGATGCCAGCACCCCAAGATCAGGAATGTTTACAATTGGTGTAAGAGATGAACCTGTCTGCCTGTCCAAATAATATATCTGGTCTCCCATACTTCCATTTTTCAGAACCTGACCAAAGTGTCAATGATCCTGCAGATCCAGTTTGGGAGACTATGGGTTTGCTGAAGCATGTACTGATTGTATATGGCTGGTTTTGCACTGGGTTTACTGTTCTGCATATCATGGTAGGGTTAATGTGTGGTTGTAGGGGATCTCTTTCTCCTGAGTTTGTTATATTTGTTTTAAATTTCTCCTTTCACTTTGGTCTCAATAAATTGAGGAACCATGTGTGGCTAGGTATTTGCTAGGGGGATATTAATGTACCTGGCATATTAAGTCAGCACACACCAGGAGGGCAGGATATCAATCTTTTTGTAAATACTGAATACATTTTTCACTACTATGGAAGCTCTCTCTCTACGTGGCAATTGAGTCAATAACAGCACCATCCTCTTGGTCGTTTTTTATAGAGACAGTATCCTTTACGGACAGCCAGAAGTCTGCTGAGAAGGTAGTGTGTTGTGGACCTTGGCTATGAAGCTAAATCTAGAGTCTTAAATAATTTCAGGGAACACTGATGACAAATATCCATGATCACACTGTTGGTCAAGCTTCTGCCAGAAAGTTCCGTGGAGTTCTTTGGGTTGGGATTTACCTCTGCAGAGAGCAGTCAGCCCACTCCAGCTGCCGTTCTCCTGGCAGACCCGGGTTGCTGGCCCAACCAGGTGGTAGCCAGAGTCGCATGTGAAGTGGACCTCATGCCCCACCAGGTATCGGGTGCCAAACTTCTTTCCATGGGCCGGTGCCTCAAGAGGTGGGCAACTCGAGGATGCTGCGGAATCAAGAGAGCCAGAGGATGAGAACGTGAGAGAAGGAGGTGGCATGAAGGAAGTGAGGGAAGGAGAGAAGGAGAGGGAATCGAGGAAAGTAGGGTAGGGCGATTAAAAGAAAGTAAGAAAGAAAAGAGATGACAACATAAATTAAGCAGATCGGCGATGCATACTGTGCCATGGGTGAATCATTGGGAGAACAGGAAAGGCCTTCATGGGAAAAGAAGCTCAGAAATTTCCCGAATAATCCCCGCAGATTAGCAGGAAAGTAAACCCAACGGAACCATGCGGAAGGATCAGGTGCACGAGGAACCCAGATTCCTCAGCGTATTTACTCTGGATCGACTTGGAACATAGGGCTGAAACTCACATATGCAGCATATTTGTGACAGAAAGACATTACGGATGCACGTTGATGCAGTGGCAAAAAAATAATAGATGATCTCAGCTCACCAAATATATGAAGAATGACTGGTGCTGGTCCTTCACCTGTCTCTCATTACTGTTTTATGCATGAATTTGGCCAGTTCCTCTGAGTTGATAAGTGCTTTAAATTGCAAAAGACATTACATAGAGAACTGGAAGAGAATCTTTTTATACTCACAACATAAACATGCATTACGAGAAATAGGAGATGAAAGGTATGTTGCATAATTGCAAGCACATGCTACACAGAGTCTAGCCTTCTAATGACTCTTTGTTGTACCGAAGAGAAGATCTCATGCTATTTTATGTCCCACATAAATAGTCAGTGGAGGCCCTGGGCCCAGTAAGGACAGTTTTCAAAACTGTTTGCTTTAGCTACTCAGCAGGACCATAGATACAATCTCTCTTCTCTTTACCATCCGGGCTCTGGGTCCTACATGGCTACATCTGGCACCAACTCACACTACCTACATGAACCTTTTTTTGGTAGCTGTCGGCATATAAGATACCGTACTGCCTAGGTATGCTTTGGGTGACACTGGCAATCGAGTTGAGGCTTGAACTGAGGGCACATCAGATGGAAAATTCAGAGGTTTTCTCCAGGATGATGTCAAAGTTAAAAAGCACAACTCTGGGAGCATCCTTGTGTAAAGATGACAGTGTGCCTGAACAATCTTCTGATTACATAATACACTGCACAGGCTATTCAAGTGATTTAATCTTATTTTTTTCAGCAATGACAAACTACATAACCTCCAAACCTGTTTCTTACAATAGTGATCAGAGGTGTCAGGGGTTCGTAGGTAGATTCAGGCAGCTCAGCATTGCATAGGGACCCCAGAATCTTCTGTAGGAAGCCCTCCTCATGCCATCATTTTCCAAGCTACCCCCACACCCCTACAAAATTTACGGACAGAGCTTAAAGCAACAATTTCTAGCTATGCCCTGATATTAATAGTAAAAGTAGTTTCGATCATAAATCATCTTTCAAATACTTAATATTTTACTTTCACATATACTAGTAAATCTTGGTATCGAACGATAAATAAATAAAATTAGATAAGAATTTGAAGATACTTAGAGCTGATTGGATGAGTTGATGAATGCTGGGATTTTGCTGTCAGGCAGACCTCATTTGTAGCTCCATCTCTGGATCTGGAAGCAGCTTCTAGCAGCTGCCATGTTGACGAACTCCCCATCCCTACTGGGGGGTGAGTACGCGATTCGGGTCATGTCTTCCATTCGCCGCTGATTTATTGTGACCCCGGGAAGGAATGCAGAGCACATCAAAGTACACTTAATGAAGCGGGAAACGATGGCAAGGTTGAACGCGTCACTGGGCCAATCGTGCGGCTGGTAGCGTTTTTAATAATGGCATTGTATCACGGCAAAGGCGCTCAGACTTGGGGCACGAGGAAGCATGGGTGCAGCACCACTGATTTGTTAAAAATTATGTGCAATGGTGCCTTACTTTAAATGGTAGAGTTTGGAAGTGAACAGTCCAGGCTGGTTCATCTGTAATGCTAATTTTCTGAGTACCAAACACAGTACTTGCTTCTCTTCTCCTGATCTATGAAATGTTCTGTGAGCTATTTGCTTTATCTTGCAGTAAACCAGGCTTACTTCTGGATATATCCCATGCAAATACTCCAGCCTCATGCCTTGCATTACCTAGGGCTGGGCTCCAGGTCCCAGTTCTACCATGGGCAGAACCAGCAGATAGAAGATGGATATGGACGGATGTTGGTAGCCTACACAGGACTGCAGCCAGAACAAGACTGCAGATAGAATTTGCTTGTATTTTCAGAAAACAGCTGCTTTCTGGAACAGTACAGTTTATTTATTGTGCAATTAACATCTGCAAAAAGGAACCATTTGGAACGGAAACTGTCTACGCTGCGGATGGGCGGCTGGCATTCGCTTACAGTTTACAGCTTTGTTTTATTGTTTTGAGATTTTTATATTACACGATACTTTGACTTATTGCGCATGCCACTAATTAGATACAAATCAACTTATTTGTAATATCTTAGAATTAAATAAAGAGACATTTTAAATTAATTATATATTTTTAGGAATTTTAATTATGTTAGTTTTGATTTCAATCAAGTCGCTTTAAATGAGGACAACGGTTTCTGACGCACAATTTAAAATAAAGAGTAAGGTGGGTGAGGGATTGAGGGGCTACCTTTTCCAGAGCTACTCCCAGGACAGGGTATACTTTCAACTTCACAGCTCAGAACAGAGACACTTGTAAAATCTGTTACACACACATGCACTCCTTTTCACACTTCTTAAAATCATTGCAGGTGCTCCCATGTGAACCCCCAACCTCCCCATAAAGGCCCCCATCATACAAGCAATCCCTGTAATATCAATGTGCACCTGTCTTCCAATAAAAACTGGATATGGCACATTTGATAGAAAAACCACACACTCAAGCTGAGTGAACACTCAAAGCTATTTTATAAGTGTAGTCGGGGGAATTTTTCACATACACAATTTCTCTTTCTCACTCCCTTTATGTACTTAAACGAAGGCAGTCGTGACAACGACAGAGAATACAAATTAGATACCTTTAGCTTCTTATAAAGAAGCCATAAGAAATCATTTATCTTTTGGGAAATAATTAAGAATATTGCTTTTTGAAGAGTTGCTGACCTGATGGGGCTGAAAAATTTCCATCAAGACGACAAAAAAAAATCTGCAGACACAAATACCCAGCCAGAGGTAAGACTTCCATGTATAAGGGAAAATGACACATTCGAGCAAGCGTGCCTTTCGAGACGCGCCAGGCGCTGTTGTCACAGCATGTAGAGACATCCAATAGCATGGTATGCTAGCGATGGAGCCAGCTCAGGTGAGCTAACAGCCCAGGTGAGCTGCCAGGGCATCTCAGGACATGCCTCAGCTCCCAGTTCACTTCATGAAGACCCCACAGGAGAAGGTGTAGACAAACGCCTCATGCTTCCCCGCATGCGCGTACCTGTGTGCTGGTCTGCCTGGGGAAACCTGGAGACGGAGTTCTGCAAGGCAGCCAGCTTGGACTTCATGGCGCGGAGCCCTTCGGCGAATCGCATCTCCTGTCCCTTCAGAAGCTTCTCCACCTGGCGCAGCACGACCACAACCTGGTGTCTCTCTATGCAACTCTGTCCAAAAGAAAACTCACACTTCAGATCCAGACACAGCCCGTCACACACATTTATTACATTTCATTCTACTTAGAACCTCCATCTGTTTGTCTTCCAATTGCTTATCAAGGTCATTGCTGATTCCAAGTAGCAGAGTACCCTAGGCAGGGGACACCAGGGGACACCTGGGACCCCCCCGAAAAGATGCCAGTCCATGGCAGGCTTTTATTATAAACATTCTACTTAATGGTTAGTATAACATAAATAATGTTAAACAAAGACAGGAGATACGGCTGTGGTACACGACATGATTCTGCACTGCGTGTCATTTTAGCTGCAGAACTGTGGTCAGCCTCACATTATAATTAACACAGATCATTCCCCAGCTCTGGGAAACATGTCCTTCTGCTTCAGAGAGGTAGGGTTCTGCATCCCCTGGATGAGCTCTGGGTCGCATGTGTGCAGCGCATGCTTGCCTTGCCCCTTGCTCTCTCACCACATCTGGGACTGCAGGCATGTCAGGCTGCGTGAAAGCTGCTGCCCAGATGCTGACCGGATCTAGGAGCAAGTACCCAGTGTGTGTTTTGCGTCTAGCTGAGGGAGAAAGAGCTGAGCGACATGTGTCCTTCGCATTCAGGACGACGGTACAACTGTATAAGTTATTACTAATAGGAACATGCAACATATTCTGTGGTTACAAAAATGCACTAAAACCCTATTGTTCTGTCTGCCATACCTGAATCTCAATCCTGCCTCAGGAAACATAGGGTACAAGACTGGGGATACCCTGAATGAGATAAGAGTCACGTCGCATGGAACGAACACACCCCATGGGTAATCTACATTAGTGGTCAAAAATGTAGAAACAACTAGAATACTGATGGTTGTGTTAACAAACAATCAAAGAATGTTACACATATCATACACTGGATGATCAAATAAGCATTTGGGGCAACAGTTGAATGTTTGCAATCCCTAAAAATCGGAAGTTTTTCCACAATCTTGGCCGCTAGTGTAGTCACAAATGCACTTAATTGCCTGTTGTCACACTATGACAGGAATCATGCGCAAATATGATGTGAAACTCACAAGCATGGTGGCAAGAGGCTTTGGTGCCGTCCAGTAAACAACTGTGCCACCCATTCATGAAAAATCCATCTTATATATGCCGATTCATGCATGTATATTAAGTTCAAAAGCAACTGAGAATCTACAGCAAGCCCAGACCTTTATACTTTTCCATAAGATGCATAAATAACATACTTCTCTCTTGAATAAGCCTTCATTGGTGACAATTGCAGAAAACTGTAACAAAGTTAAACAAAAACCCTGACATTGTCAGAAAGTGACAATACAGTATATCAGTCTTATACAAAGACTGCAAAGCTATAATGTTAGATGATGACAGTAGACTGCTATGAAGAGGGGGTGTTGTAATCAGCACTCTATAAAGCATGACACTCTTAGGTATACAGGGCTGTTGTCTTTCACTATTTCATTCCTAATTTGGAACTACCAAATAATTCAACTGTAAGTATCTACCAGCATATGGCTCCATTAGCACACACCTCTTCCAATGCCTGTGCTGAAAGCCACTCACTCCTTGCTCAACGTGCTGCAGGAGAGATGCAACAAGCTTGGAGGAGAGCTCTGCTTGCCTCACTACTTGTACAGTGAAGAGAAGGACAATGACCCAGCCATGTAAATCTATCTAAATGGAGAAAGGAAAATTTTTCAGCAACCATCCAGGCAAAGATTGAACACAGACCCTCTTCTGTAGGACATGCTTTGATCAGTGCACAAGAGCACCACCCACTGGCCTGGATGTCTGAATTTAGCGGTATTCTATCATTTGAGACCCATCTGGACCACAGAGGACTGCACAGTACACGGTCATGCTGCAAAGAGATATTACATGGAAATTCACAGTATATAATTACAGATTTAGGTACTCTCTGTTCAAGTAGAATTCTTCTAGAGTGTGATTTTAAACAGATTATTGGGGTAAATGTTTTGGATAAATAGCTGTACTGTATCAGTACCTGTTTCACAGATTTACTGGTGATGTCCTGGCTAATAATTCCGGCCAGTTCATACCAGCTGAGACCAGTTGATCAGGGCAAATAGTTTTAGCTGGAATTTCCACTTGGGTACGTTTTAAGAAGTTTTCAAAGAATGCACAATAGTGTTCTAAATGGCATTGTGTTAAAAAAATATTTGGTGTATTTCTAAACAGAATTGCCAAATTCCAAATCACAACTAAATTGTTAAACAATCAAAAACTATTAAACTATTTTAACAATCACCCGCAGCACACTTAATTTTAATTCATTCTAGAATAAGCAAATTAATAGACATTTGAATGTAAAATACAATAAACACAACATTACAAATATGCGACCATTTATGCATTGACATAATTTCTCACCAGATTGTATGGTACGTATTATATTTTTTGAGATTAGTAAATTATAGAGTTACTATCAGAGAAGCGTTTTTGTGTGCATGTAATATGCGCTTGTGATAAAGTTCATACTAACCTGCGTGACGCCGTGACAGTGATCAATCGCTGTCAAATACAGCAGCAGCAGACAGCTGCACTGAACTTTGCGCATCATGTCTTTAGCTCCGGCTATATTTGGTTTAATTGTATATACCTATATTACAGGAGCGCAGCGAAAAACTCCAGGAAGAGTTAAAGAAAACTTGTTGTATTCCAAATCTGAAACTTCAATTTAGAGTAGAGCGCAGCAGGAAACAGGTTTCAAGTCTGAAGCAGTGATGCTCCTCTGCGGTATGCACACCAGCAGCTTGGGTATGCTCGTATATCCATGCGCTTCAGGAGCCCGAAAGAAAAGTCAAAGCGGCTACCAAACACAGCGTGGACTCTAACTGGGGATGCATGCAGTAATCCCTCCCACCAACACCTCAACACAGCGCGAAATTCCCAGGTTTTTTGCCCCCCTTCGGAAAATCGCCATCGTCGGAACGCAAACTGCCATCTGGAAGTTCATGAAGCAGAACAGCGCAGGTTCGCCATATGCGCGAGCGCGCTGCTCCGTCCTGCAGGTCAGAGCAAGTCAGATTATATCGCTGCTATTGATACCTACTTGTTAAAATGATCAAAAACCGCACATATTCGGCACAAACCCAACGCAGTTTTCCCCCAAATTATAGTGATGTGCGACGCTTGTTAAAGAAGGAAAAGTAGAACTATATTAAAAAGACTGCATGAAAACTCCGTCTGATAGTATGTATGAATAGAATCGAAGATATTCGCACTGGGCTGCTACGCGATTTTCGATGCTTTTCTTTTTTCAACATCTGAGATATAATTGGGGCTGCTATTGAATATATCATAAATCAGCAAGGGGAATTGATTATTGATTGGGTTTCGTATATTGTTTGATTAATAGCACTCTTTCTTTTTTGCAGCATGTAGTCTACAAGGATGGGTAACTGAATGAATGAGGTATACATGCCATTTAGGAAATTTTACTACTGAACTCTTTTTACACATATGTCTATCCATCGAGTGTCTGCCATTTATTCAGGGACATTTAAAATATAATACATTGACAAAAAAGAACATATTGAAGAATTGGCTCTCAGAGTGATTTCTTTGTTGGGCCCAAAACCACCAATTATTCCTGGAACTGTCTGACCCTGCTTTCTCAGACATGTACATCACTTTGGATAAAAACAAATAAAGAAATGTACAAAATTAAATCTTTTGCTTTGTTTAAATCTCTTAATAACAAGGCATTGCTATGACCAAGACGAAATCTGACACGTTTTTGTAAGTAAATTGATTTTGTATAATTCATCGGGATCTATTTTAGCAGCTGCTGCCGAAAAAAATAAATTTTACATGCATTTCAGTGTGTAAACTGCAGTTCACAGGGGTGAACATTTGCCTAAACAGGACCATAATTAAGTGTGAAACTTTCACAGAGCAAAAGGTAATAAGGATTGGAATAGTAAATTATGACTTGGGCAACTTTACCGCACTTCCAAGATTGGAGGTTAACACATTTTTTAGTTGGGTGTGTCTGTATGTTTCCTGTGATGGACTAGCATTCTGTGCAGTGTGCACCCCAGACTTCTGCTCTGTGATGCCAGGATGGGCTTCTCGTGACCTTGACCATGGTCAATATAATATATTTACAATATATTACAAATTTTGTATTTCTGCAGAAAATGTAACCATATGAGAACCATTGTACACAAATTCAAGAAAAAGAAACCTATGGACAGAAGTAAAGTTTGATTTGAGCACCTGAGACTGTCAGAGTCTAAAACCGTGTCCATAATATTTTAATTCTCTTAAATCACCTAAAATATACTTTACATTTCATGCAGTGCAGCTGGTATCCATCCATCCATCCATCAGTTTTCACGGATACCCTGCCATTCAATAGTATAAAGTTAAAATGTCCCAACAACTTTGACCAAGATGTGTTCAAATGGTGGATTGATGGATGGAAATAAAATGTTGAGAAATAAGCATGTTCCAGCAACTATAGCTTACCCAGATCGTATTTATTGGGGTAAAATTTAAAACAATCATTGATTTATTCATGTGCTAAATGCTTATTTAGTTTATGATCATGGGGGAACATGCTCATGCTATTGACACAGGACCGAAGGCAAAGGGCATATCCTTGACAGGAGGCCAGAACAAAGCAAGGCACACAGACAAAATCGCATGATAAGTTTTAATATAAGTTTATTTTAGAATCGAAGAGCAGCTAAATGTATTTTTGGGGTTAGAGTGACACCTGCTGGCAGAAAGGGATAATTAAATCTCACCCAACAAAGAGGTAAATATATTTAAAACAACACTGTTAAAAAAATATTTTTTAACAAAAAAATCAAATAAACGGTTAATGCTACATCCTTTAATAGTGTAGCAAGCGTGTGTTAAATAAACTAATACATTTTAGCTTATTATTTCAAGAACAACCCGTAGTTCTCTTTTCACAAATCATTCCGCTGGAATGACGTTACATGATTGTTCATTGGATAGAATTCTTTACGGTCTGCCAACCTTTACTGTTTGACCACGACTTCATTTCTTGGGCGCTATGTACTCCAATCGAATCAGAGATGTATTATATATTCGCATAAATTAAAGCTTATTGTCCAATGGTTAGCCGTATAGCTATGCAGCGGCTGTAGGCTAGACTGATCTCATAGGTCTAACGTTGCAAGTGGAAGAATACAACTAGCGTTCTTTGGTTCATCGCAGCCATTTTGAGAATGCGTTGCGGGCGCCATGTTTTGTGAAGGAATAGAAACCATCGAAAATGATTCAATTTCTGTTTGTTTCACCCTCCGTCTCCAATATTTCACCAAGAAAACAGTCAACCGACGGGACATTAGCAAAGCGGGGGTATCAAAACTGTGTTTACAGTTTAAAACATTGATAAGAGACTGGATAAAGTCTGTGTTTACTGTTTCACTGTAAAGACTTGTAACCGTGAGTTTTTTAAACTAATGCAATCCTTCATCATCTCTCACAATCCAACGTCTCCTTTGAGTGACTGAATGCAACTCACTCTTGTTTCGGGAGAAGGGCAATTTCGTTTCCAATCATCATGGCTTTCGCGAGCCTTTTCTCCAATCCCCCAAACCCCGTTCTTGACAAAAACATGACAGACTCTGAACTTGCAGGGGACGAAAGGTCGAGTAACATTCTTATCTAAAAAATTATTTTGTAAAAGTTCATTTGTGCGGCTAGAGTAAATGCTTGTATTCGTTCTATTTTTGGGGAGCTCGGTGTAAATTTATTTTGTTGCGGTGGATTTCCTGGATTAAGTCAGGCCTTAGCAAGCTAGGTAGCTAGATCCCTTTTGCATGCTTCCTTATTTTTAATATTACGGAGCTTGCTTGTAGCTCTCAAACATTTTCGTGCCATAAACGCACTTGTCATAGAAACTGAGTTGTGCAATCCAATAAACAGGTCGGGCAGTCGTTGTGTAGTTAGCGCAAGCGAATAGCTAGCCAGCTAACCAGTTTGGATTTTTTTTTTCCTTTTGGGGGGGGGTTAGACAGGAAGGGATGTCTCGACCATTTTGAAAGTGTGGCTCGTGACTTTCATGTTGCCAGTTTTTTTTTTATATGTAAATGAAGGTGACGTACGACAGCCTCGCGCGTTCGCGCGCTCTGTCTGACATTCCCATGTGAGCGTTACTTAGCTGCCAGTAGCGGGGAAACGAAATTCACTGAAACTGGTCAACGCAATTTACGTAGTTTGTAGCGATACAAGTGCTGGTAATAATTCCACGTGTTTCACTTCCTTCGGTTTTCTGGGGAATTAATAGTCAAATTTTCCCAGTTTAATGGTTATATCCTTTGCATAGAGTGGAGAGAAATATTTGCATGTGGAGGACAAATTATGTGGATTATTAATTATAAGACTATTGCTGGCTGGTATTGACAGCGAGATAGACTTTACTGGTAATGTGCCTGCCTATATTTCAACCTGAAAATGTATTGACATGTTCTAGTTACATGAAGTTTGATATGTAGCTGCAGCTTAGTGTTTTACTCTACTACTTAGCTGACACTTTTACCCAAAGAAATGTACATGTTTTGACCCATTTAAAAAGTAAGAATTTCGAGTTAATTTTGGATTAATATCTCTCAACAGTAGAATACCTCCCAGGATTTAACCAGTTATTTCAGACTAGAAGTATGTGCCATATTTTACTCTGCTGCCTACTGCCTTAGTAAGGTTTGCAGGCTGTTAATTTTTTAGCGATGGCTAATAAAGTAGGTTCATAAAAAATCTTGGGTTTCTTAAAAGAAAGCTTCTATTACTCATAATCACAGGCTTGTGCAGAAGCTGCTACTTCTCAGTTTTGTTGCGGTTCTGGAAAAAGGTTCAGGTGAACCTGGATTTCTTGAGAAATACAAGCATTTAAATAATGCTAAAACTGACATGGATATTATTTATGTATATATTTATGTTTATAGTATATTTCTATAATACATATACCATAATTATACTGTACCTCGTATAATGAATCTGGTAAATTTTAGTTGTTATATTTATATTGGCAGTTTAGAGAAATGTGACTCAACTAATTGACTTAGAAATAGTAGCAGTAATATCGATGTCTGTTTAAAAATAATTTCCTTGATCTGTGATTGAAGTGTTGCAAATTGGAATTTAAAAGACCATTTAAGTATCAGCTGTGGAAATTAGATAAAATACTGAAATTACTTTCTTAAATGAGTATATAAGCAATAACGAGGTTTTGAATCAAAGTACATTTCCTTGGGTTGGAGTATCATTTGTTCTGAAGTAAATTTTTCTGTTAATTATTAGCCGTTTTGGCAATTTTACCTTTTATACACTTAGGCATTGGAGGAATTCATGTTAAGTACCGTTTTCATGGATATATATAATTATGTATTAGGATTTGGCCCAGCAATCCTCAGGTTATAATTCCACGTTTGGTTATCAGTTGGTTATACTCTTTGCTTAGGGAGTGGGTATGTACATTATTTTACACAATGAGGCTTTCTGTCTGTAGTTTATAAGAAGGTCATGCTGCTCTCGGCTGTTTAATTAGCTAACAGACTGTCTATCCTTAAATGGAATGTAGAGGTAACTGCAAACTGAGGTGTTGACTCTGTTTAACAGGAATTTTCAGGCTTTCTGGAGCAGTTAATGTTGGTCTACTTCTCAGCTCTCAGGTTTTTTTTTTATCATTTACATTGTTACTATAGATTGCAAGAAACACCTCACCTCTTGATATCGGAAGCTTTCAGGCAGAGTTGATTTCACTTTAATGAAATGGTCACTTCATGCAGTGCTGGGGAAATATGACTGGTATAGATAGATATGCAGAAGTGGCTTCTAGTTTTTTTATGATCTTTTAGGTTTTCACATTTTAGGTTTTCTTGCCTCTCACTGTTATTTAGGCAAATGATATTACAATGAATCAGTTTATATATCTATCTATATCTACTAAGATTTTCAACATTCATTCTGCTCTATTCGAGCAGAATGCTTTCAATACATGCTTGCCATCATCAATAATACAGGATATCTCCATAGACTCGCCAGTACAATTAGTTTGCATATCTGTAATCCTGTTCTGATAGCCTTGGCATCTTGCCAAGTACGCTGTTCATTGTAGCAATTAATTGTTCATTGCAGTTAAATCGTCACTCCATCGAGATCCTTTCCTCTAGCAAGTAATAAGTGACCAACAGCAAAGCTGTTTTCCATTAAAACTTTTGGTGAACCATAATGTTTGAAGCAGCTTTGAACTTGATAACTATTGTCAGCAGCGACCAAATCCAAAGTGAAGTTATATTGTTACCCCATTTGTTTGAGAAAACAATCAAGTACTGAGGTTGTTTCATTTTCCAGTCAAGCAATTTTAAGGCCAAGGCTTTACCCAGGGACAGTTATAGCTCAGTGTTTCTTTTAATTTCAGCTAAAGACAGTATACAGTTTCATTCCCTTGTGAAGAAGCTCTGGAACTGGTGCAGTAATTTGGTATCAGATGCTGGTCCAAACCTTTGTAGACTGAAATGTTCGCTATGCGGACAGAATGACTTTAGGATTTTCTCAGCTGAGTCATACCCAGTATTCGCAGTGGCCAGTCTATCTGCAGTTTGCTTTGCCCATAACAGTGCAAGGGCATGGTGGTCCAGGCCTGTATTCCATAGTCTCAGAGGGGCTCCTCTTTTAACTACAGGACTCCCATTGAAGAGCTGTCCCCCTTTCAGGCCCCCTGCATACATGCTGGCACTGTAATTTCCTGCTAATTCATCATTATAAATGTGCACTCTACTTATCACTAGAAGGTTAAAGGTATTTAAAATAAGCAGTTTCTGAGGTTTGTTTAGTGTGACATTGACTCTTATTTGCCTTGGTTGCAGTGAAGATGTTAAGAAAAGCTGTGGTTGTAGGTATATGTGCAGCCCAATTGTGATACAAATTAATTGTGTAGATTAAATTTATGTTTGTATTTGGCAAGGAATGTGAAGCATGTTTTGATTGCAGTTACTTGAATTGTGTTTAAAATAGCTTGAGTTTTTTCTGTTTTTGCTATATTTTGGTATGGATACTAGCATTGTGTTTTTAAATTTATAATCACTATTGTTGAAGTTTTACAAAGTACTGGATGCATGACATGAAAGGACCTTCATGTTGACTAGTGCTGCAGTGAGCAAGGAAGGGACTTTTAAAATGTAATATAAAATGTTATATACTGAAGTATTAAAAATATTCTCCTATAATAAGTGTTTTATGATTTCTTCCTACTTAATTTGATCTTTAATATTTTTTGCAAATGTTTCATGAAGAGAGGATGGCGAGCTGGAGGATGGAGAGATAGACGATGAAGGGGTCAGCCTTGAAGATGAGGCAAAAGAAGCTAACGAAGGAAAAGAGAAGGAAAAGGAGAAAGATGACAGAGGCCACAGACACTCCAGGAAGAGGTACAAGAAAGTGAAGGAGAAGAGGCGATCCAAGAAGAGAAGGCGGGACAGGCAGAAGGTGAGCTTGGCGGCTCGGTGTTGAGGTCGGCCTCTGCCTCAGAGTTTGAAGTTCACAGTACCTCAGATACTACAGGCAGCAGGCTGATATCATGGCATGTGGAGTCATAGAAAAGGTCTAGAAAATCAAGCTTTCCTTTTTTGATGTGTAATATGAACTCAGACTAAGTAAGTTGTCACTGGGTCATCTCATCTCTATTTTGTCTCAGTGTGTGTCATCAGATTTCAATTCACCATTAAACCTCTAACCAGTCTTTACTACTTGTTCATCATTTTGGTAGATTTACAAAATTGTTGATAGTTTGTTTTCCCATGTAATGTTTGGGGTGCTGAGCCTTGTCCTGGTACTCCTCCATGTAATGTTTGGGGTGCTGAGCCTTGTCCTGACACTCCTCCATGTAATGTTTGGGGTGCTGAGCCTTGTCCTGGCACTCCACCATGTAATGTTTGGGGTGCTGAGCCTTGTCCTGGCACTCCACCATGTAATGTTTGGGGTGCTGAGCCTTGTCCTGGCACTCCACCATGTAATGTTTGGGGTGCTGAGCCTTGTCCTGG
>JABFDZ020000066.1:13588068-13599764 GCA_019775955.2 Pollimyrus isidori | reverse complement strand
GTTCCCTGGGAATGGACCCCCCCCACCCCAGGTTGCAGGAGGTGTGGGCGTCAAGCAGGGTGCTAATATGCTACCCCCGGGCACCAGCTGCCCCTCTGTCCCAGCTCCAGGCTCCCCCAGCGCCATGGCATGCCCGCCCCACCCCCATATTGGACCACCCATGAGCCCCCCTGGAGCATCTCTGCAGCATGGCTTCCACCCAGGACCTGCCATGCACCCCCCAGCAGCCCCTGGCCAGGCGGCCGCTTTTCACACCAGCCCTCATGGTAACCGTCCCAATGCCAACCCCCCAAAAAAGCAGCAGGGCCCTTTCTCCCCTGGCGCAGACCTGCCGATGCAGCAGAACGTGCCGTACCCAGCTATGGGTCAGAACCGTTCAGTGTTTTATAACTGCTACTACGGCAGTCAGAGCGTGGGCCAAGGAGGTAAGAGCAACATGGTAATTCAGTTGTTTTTACCTTTCTGCTCTGAAATGCCGTCGTGAAGTCTTGCCAGGCTGTTAATCACAGGATGCACCCCATTGCTTTCTGCAAACACAAATTATCTTGTCTTTGGAATTCATGTCAGGAGTCTGGTCTTTTACTGGCTCTTTTGCTATATTTATGAAAATACAAACCCTGGCCACAGATACTTGGATGGATTATTGTCTTAGATGTGATCATGGTGCATTACTCCGGGTAGAGTCTGACAATTAGTGTCAGAACAAATATCAAATTGGTAGGATTTAAGGAAATGTGTATTAAACATATTGTATTGTTTTACATGAGCCAATACTTCAGGAATCTGGTTTATGTGGTTTCTTAATCACTAGTATCCTTGTAAAAAATGTCCAGTTTTCCCATAAAGAAAGCAGTCCTGTCTTTTCTTTTTTTATTGTTTTTTTTTTCTTTCTTTTGTTACACCTTCAAAAGAAGCATATATAAATATTTCCGAAGCGTGTCACTTGTAAACAGTGATGTGACCGAGTCCCTGTCTTTCAGAAGAAGGCCCCTCGCTGGAACAGCTGCCCTTTGACTGCACCCAGGCGTCCCAGAGCAGCGCCGAGTCCAACGGCTCCGTCCCAGTTCCAGACTTCCTGCCGGCCGTGCAGAAGGCCCTGTTCATGCGGCTGAGCCAGAAGCACCAGGAGGAAGCGGCTGCGGGCGAGGAGGTGAAGGGGCCCAAGGCCACCGGCAGAGACAAGGGTGAGGACATCCGCCTTGCACTGGGGGACGTTCGGCGGCCGGCAATAATGACACCGTGTCTATCCCTGGGAGCGAAAGCAGTCTTGAATCTTTCCCTCAAAATCCATTTTGATATTATGTGAACATTTGTCATATGAACACATACAGTTAAGATTATGATTTAAACGTGTCGGATAGGATGTCCTGATCTGTAGGGTAGTTGGAAGGGAGATGGTGTAGAGACCGCGATGGAGCTTATTAGGTAAAGAAAATAATTTCATAAAATGCAATTGTGATTTGTAACATTTGTGAAAAATTCTTGGTCAGTCATTAGATCGATTCAGCAGAAACATCATGATTATGAAACCTGTTTACATATTAATTGGTAATGAAGAAATGTTTATGCAAAATATTACTGAAATTTCACTAGGACCCTGTAATGGATGGATGGCTGAAATGCCTGTAGGGTTTAGCAGTGGCTTTCTATGGTTCTGGGATTAACCTATAATATTGTTTCAGACGAAGCTACCGGCTGGTACTCCAGCGATGATGAGGATGGCAACAGCATGACGGCTATCCTCAAATCCCTCAAGAAGCAGAATGAGATGATGAGGAACTTGCAGCAGCCTAAAGTGCATCTGGCCGGCGCCCCATCAGTGGGGCTCTGTGACCCCCGGCTGCAGAAGGACAGGGCCGCGCCCAGTGACCCTCGCACCAAAGCCGACCCCAGACAGCGAGCAGTGGAAGCACGGAAGGCCGAGGATGCCTCTGCTGACCCACGGGTGACACGGGACCCCCGCAAAATGAAACCCCTGGAGCCTGGAGGTCCTAAGCAGGACATGCACCGCCACCCCCAGCTGCACCCCCCTGCCCCCTACAAGCCCCTGGCCGGAGATGAGGATGACGACAGCGAGCGGGAGCTGAGGGAGAAAGCGGCCATCATCCCACTGGAGCCCCGTCCGGGTGCGGCCCTGCGTGACCCCCGCTGTCAGCTTAAGCAGTTCAGCCACATCCGTGTGGACATCCTGCTGTCCCGGCCAGCCTTCGCTCAGACGGTGATCTGGGCTCCTGAGGACCTGATCCCGCTCCTCGTGCCCCGGCAGGAGCCCTCCATCAACCTGCCCCTGCCCCCACTTATCGCTGATGCCCGGCTAAACCGCAGCCTCGGCCCTCCCGTGGAGCCTGCCTCCTCTCCCCCACCCCTGGACCCTCGCTTGGCTGCTGCCCGCCTAAAGGACGGAATCGCTAGGTCAGCAGGCCTCGCCAGCAGGCCCTCTGAGCTCAAGCCGCCCCCAGAGAAATCCTTGGACCCGCGGACTCATAAACCCCTGGACCCCAGGATTAGCCGATCGGGAAGTCAAGACTCTAAGTTCCCAGTGTCCAAGGATACCAGTGGTAGTGGGGGGGGCATTGATCCGAGGTTACAGCGGGTCGCCACTGGATCTGCCCTAAAACCAGAGCCGGAGAAGCTCCCCCCGTATGCCCCCAAGCTCTCCTCCAACAGTGGGGGGCTGGGCAGCCCTACCTCGCTGCTGGGTGGAATCAGCCTGTATGACCCCAGAACCCAGTCGGTTCAACCCTCGAGAGACGAGGGCGAGGAGCTGCAGAAGAAGCACGGCATCCTGAAGCAGCACGTGAAGCAGGGAAGCCCCCAGCCATCTTCTGCTTCTGCCCTCGACGACAAGCTCCATGACCATCTGTCAGACACGGGTGGATTCGGGGGGCTGGGCAAACCGTCTCGCCCCCCAGCTGCCCCGGTGTCCCCGCCGCCCTCCTCTCCCGTCTCTGGGGCTCATGCCGCCCCTGCAGTGCACAACCTTCCCATCCAAGCACTGGCGGGGCTGATACGGCCCCCTTACAGCGACCCCCGGCAGGCCAGAGCATCGGGGCAGGCAGCAGGAGCTCCACAGGAGGACGCTGAGAGCAGCGAGGAGCCAGACGATAGGCCCCTCAAGGATGTGTTTAAGACGTTTGACCCCACAGCATCTCCTTTCTGTCAATAAACAGACAGCAGCTCGCAGAAATGAATCAAGATGGCTCATATCTGTAAATATGTACTTTAGCGTTCTCACTCCTCCATGAAACACTATTGAGCTTTATATATTTATTTATTTTAAATGTATATAATTCCTATCTCACAGGCACTAATAAAAATGAGCTCTTACTGTTTTTATGGTTTCAGTTATTTGTGTATTGGTAGAGATGTACAGGCAGAAACACTCAGTGCAGAATGGTCTTTAAAATGTTTGTCACGTTCAGCTACTAGAGCATTTCTGCGAGGTTCAGAGAGCAGTTTATCAGGGTCCAGAGATGGTTAGCGAACTACAGGTATATATAGTGAATGTGATGGGTAAAATAAAGATTATTTTGTCAGTAATTGTGCATCAAAGATATGTAAACTCTTACAAATGCAGTATTATGGTTTTAACCTTTTTTATTGTGTGCTGGGGAAAAAATAATTTTAGAGCAACAGTATAGAAACTGCCACTTTTATATAACTGAAGAATATTTAACTTGTTAGTAGAAAATAAATATCCCACCAATAACTTGTCCATCACCCATGTTCTGCTGCTGGTTCTGAGACTTTTCTATTTCGATTTATCGCACACAAGACAATAACGAATGTTAAAACCATAAAACAATTGAGTTTTATTTTTAAAAATGTATTTTTTGGCTTTATGGTGCTATTTCTGTTCTGAAATTAGTGGCATTTTTGTTTTTATTATCTAATATGGCTTACTGTAAATGGCTTCTTTTGTAATATAAATGCAATGCTTGTCATCAACGGTTCTTTTTGTTGTTAAATTGGATGTCAACTGTATTTGACTAGAAAGAAAACACAGTCTAGCTAGACATGGTATGTTGACTTTTTTTATTCGTCTTAAATAAAAGAAAAGAGACGTCTGCAGATGAGATAGTGTGCAAGAATACTTTGATCAGCATGATCCTTGTGGAAGGTAAATTTCAATTGGAAGTGATAGTCACTTCCCTGTGCTGTTATCAACACACGCAGCACATACAGTAACTGTGACAGGCTCATAGTGGTAGGCATCAGGCTGTCTCATTTAAAGGCTTCCTTCATGTAAACAGGGGCGGCCAGGCTGGGACCTGGCAGGTACTGTGATGTTTTACGCAGGCCCAGCTCATCCGTCTCCAGGCAGGAGTTCTGCTGGGCCCGGTGAGTCAGTAAGTTCCGCCTCCACTGGAGACACAGTACAGCAGCTTCAGCACCATCTGAGTCTGGATCTGGTTGCTTTAAGCCCTGGTTTACAAAGAGATCTTTAATACATACAGTCCCATGGTACAATGTACAACAGTAATCTTCAGGCTAGCAGTATAATTTTTATTGGTGACGATGGCAGTGATTCAAGATTTTTCAGATTATTAGGAGCCTAATTTTGGCAGGCATAGGATGGCACAGTTGGCTTGTTCCGAACATTTGAATCAATCATTTCTCTGAGGCTGTATTATAAGATATTTCTCTGTAGAGGTCACTTGAGAACACAATTGATAATATGATCCTTTTCTCTGATGCTGGGAAATCTTCCCATAAAAATTTAAAAAAGGTACTGAACATGGCATTAGAGAAGTTAAGGTTAAAAACCTACATTATTTTAAATGCTGTTGACAGTTTGGAGCCATGTGCATTCGCCCTGTCCCTGCACTGTATTTACTGATACCTGACAGACAGGTAGGGTGGGCTGGTGGGTACCTTGATGCAAGCAGCCTCAGCGGCCCGGATGCCCCTGAGAATGACATGGAGCAGGCTCTGTGCATTCTTCACCAGGATCTCGTTGGATGACTTGCAATTAGCTGTTGCGGCATTGACACTGGAAAGAGACATAAAGTAGGCATGTTCAGCTTGGTGTTATTTAGTCCAGGCAGGGAATGCCTCATTCTCCCTTGTCATGCATTATGTGTCAATATTTAAGGGTGACTGCTGCTTGATGTGGACCATCATTTATTAGAATAATGGGACGTTGGGTAAACTGTGAAGGGCCATAGGCTGGTCTGGGGTGGTCCTGATTGTGAAAAGCTGCTGACATTTCTATCTTTAGTATGTAATATGAGCTCCGGGACCAGGCTAGAGCTTCTGCAGCCAATTAGAACTATTGAGGTCTGGAGCTGTACATCCAGTGTGATTTAGTTGACTGGCTTCAGTCTTTCTGACTTGTTTGAAGTGAAAACAAATGTTGATTTCCAAATCCAAAAATTAATTAAATGAACATCATCTCTACAGGGATCATAGTATGTGACTGTGTCTGTATATTCCTTGCGAAAGACTGCCCACCGATCCAGGGTGAACACCAACCTTGTGACCTGTGCTGTATGGCAGTGTTTCCCAACCCAGTCCTCAGGGAACCACGAACAGTCCACTTTTTTGCTTCCTCTCAGCTCCCAGCACCTGTACCACCAGGTATTTGGTGTTCCTTATTGGCTGGGAGCTGGGAAGGAGCATAAACGTGGACTGTCTGGGGTTGGGAAACACTGCTGTATGGGATAGGCTCCAGAACCCCCGTGACCCTGACCAGGATTATATGCACATAGTTCCCATTCAAATTTCAGTTCTTATCACCTTCAGGTGGACTGGTGAGCTCGGACTTAAGTGGAACTGAAAAACTTACAGAGGGCACCTCTGTTGCGTCAAGGTCTCACCTGGAGATTATGGTAAGCTGGTTAGTGATAGTGAGAATCTGCTCTGTAATGTAGAGGAGGTCATCCCTGCAGCGTTTATCCAGGCAGTGCTCTGCAATGACCCTTACAAACTGAGTGATGGACCGACAACCTAAGATCATCTCTCTGGCAGTGTAAATAAAAGCCTCCTTGCTCTGTCAGAAAAGAAATAATTTATGGTTAGGTTACTAATATTGTTTTATATTCGGCTTCATCCCAGTCCACATTTTCATATCCTTTTACCCTCTAAATCAGGGGTGGGGAACTTGATCCATGGAGGGCCGGTGTGGGTGCGGGTCTTTGGGATGACCTCTCAGACAGCCAATCACAGTGGGTCCCCAGGACTGTAGTTGAGGACCACTGCTTTATTATTGTTTGATTGAGAGGCCATCCCAAAAACCCGCACCCATAACGGCCCTCCATGGAACAGGTTGCCCACCCCTGCTCTAAATCATATAGCCAAAAATAAAACACAACATTAAGGTTTAAACTTTACACATCCGAGTCCATAGGAACTATGACTAAGTCTTTTTCCTTTGGTTTGCCAGTACTAGAGGTGAGACCTCATTACATGATGGCATCATGATGCGGTGAATCCCTGCTCTTTTGTGTCATACTTGACCTGGATGGGACCTCTTCTCTTCAGAAACTGGACCATGTGGTATATCTTCTCCGCCATGTCTTTTGTCACCTGAACGACGTGGTTGTTTTGTGCATCCCACTTGTCCGTCTCCCTTTTCAGGAAGAGGGAGGTGTAGGTGAGGGAGGGTGCCACACTGCAGTCTGTAAGCTTCCTGATGCCCTGGAGGGATCAATATCCATGCTCTAGAGATGCTAATCTAGTGATCAACCATTTGTTGTATTTTCTGACACGTCTAGATTGTGCTCCAAAGCAAACCAAGAGCACCATCTAGTGGGGTCAAAATACAGAAAATGGTTCATGAAACTTCATTTGGCATCACTCATCACTACCACAGTCTTCTACATTCAAACTAACAGCTGAATTGTTCCCATTCGTTTTGTACAGTTTTGCTCATAATTGTGCATAAAGATCTAATCCTTATTTTATGATAGTGATTTGAACAGATTCTTTGAATCTTAAAAGTAATGCAAAATTAGTAACGTTATGATCGTAATTAAATTATTCTTTCATACCGTTCTGGGAAGCACGTCAGATGCAGCAAGGTTGTTCTCTTCTTCCATGTTTACACTCAGTGCAGAGCTTATTTGCCTGGGACACTTCACAGGTCTGATTTCCTCTGTTTGGACCTCAGATAACATACCTGGCATGTCCCAGGGCTGTTTACCCTGCAGGAGAAGTTTCACTTGGTCTTTTGTTGCCTGGTGAATGCCCTCCACCTTGTTAATTTCTTCCACGAGGAAGCGAGCTTTTGCTGACCAGCATTGCTTCTGAACTTCCAGACTCAGTACGTCAGAAGTGTCCTGGGTTTCAACCATTTTCCTGGCTCTGCTCACAATTTCTGACGTTTGAGAGGGAAGATGGTCTTTAGTTAATCTCAGACTACCACGTACCCTGGGGTTCCTGATATAAAGCAGACTGTCTTCAATCTTCTGTGCTGCAGCTTTTACATTTTCTAACAGTGATTCAGCACATCTCTCAAAATCCACATGTGCTGTTTGTCTCTTTTCATGTTTTCCTTTATTTGCAGCGGCCATATGAGCTAGGTGGACAACGCTCTTAACTGCATCTGTGTATTCCTTATTTATAGTGCTGACCAGACTTAATAGAGCATTCATTTTAACTTGAAGCTGTCTTTGCAAGCACTCAGTCCTGGCAAGCTGTTGAATGTCAGTGCAGGACACACTGCCAAGGTTATCTGCTGCTTGAAGGTAGGCCTCAGACAAACTTTTCACCTCCTGCTGCAGGCCTCTCATGTTTTTAATTATGTTATTATTTTTGCAATTCAATGAGGACAATTCTGAAGCCTCTTGTATTCGCAGAGAGTTTTCTGACCACATTGCCAACCGTTTCTGCAGAGTTAAATGACCTTTTCCTCCCTCCATTGCAGACCCTAGCATCTTATCAATTGCGTTAAGCAAGATTTGGATGGAAAGAGCCAACAGGATACATAGTGTCTCTAATTTATAAGGCTCAGGCAACAAAGTGGCCAAATCAGTGAGGTCCTTAGCATTGACCTGGGTGTTCTTCAGATTGTTGCGCACCATGACACATTCTTGATGTTTGCTGTGCACAGAAAGGTCGGAAGAGGTAACAAGTTCAACAACATCTGCACACGCAAGCATCACCTCACGTACCTCCTGTGTCTTATCAGCAACTGTTTTATTTGGTTGCCCTTGAAATATCAGGCAGATTGCATGGTACCAGTTGCCTGTGGCAGGAAGCAGAATCTGCCGCATGCTGTCGATCCTAACAGAGAAAACTATGGCTTCTCGGGCGATGCTATCTGCACTCACAGAAGAGCCCATGGCTGCCTCTTGAGCTAGTCGCACTACCTTGTGAGTCGCGGCCACAATTTCTTCTCTGAGGTTTTCTAGTTTTAGCCTATCTTCAGTGTCAATCAGAACACCAGCTATCTGTGCAGCCTTAGCATAACAGTTGGAGAGCTCCAGGACATCAGTGTTTGCCATGTTAACAGCTGTTAAATCTTTCTTTTCGGCTGCATTTAGAATTTTCTGCAACGGTGGCATCAAATGAATGTCTTGAACATCTTGTATTGGATTCATATCACTGGTGGCCGGAGCTTGACTGTCACTGTCTATATCAAATACCACAGACAATTCATCAGAATCCTTCCTTAAAGGTTGAAATGGTGGATTTTTGTTTTCCACACCAGTGGTTATTGGCATCAGAACTTTCAAACCTGGGTTGTTAAAATGTACAGCAGGGAAATTTGACAAAACTGGTGGTTGACGGACTTCTTCTCGTAAGGGACTAAGGATGTGTGGGTGCTGAAGACCGTTCAGCCCTTGGATTAAATGTTGGAATTGCTTGCCTGCTATTATTGTCTTCTCAGAAAATATTTCAAATGATTCCACATCTAAACCATATTCTAAGATGTGCTCAATGGATGTCGTGACTTCACCTATAGACAATTCCCCCCGCTTAACCAAGACCAGAAGCCCATTCCGATAGATTGGGTTGTCATTCTTGTTGATGTGTCTTTTCATACATTGAATTACCAGATTCATGTACCCAACAAGGTTGGAGGCCTGCTCTTTGAATTGACTGTGGCATTTGATTGCAAATGCTTTCTGGCAATCATAATGTCTGCTTTCCATCTCTTGGATAATAATGCTTGTAAACTCCTTCGTATCAAAAACATCACTGAGAGCATCAAACAGCAAGTGGATTTCTTCTACCCATCGATGGTGTAGATCTTGGAGAACTTCTAAAAATTCAGCATGGTCAGAGGTCTCTTCCACCTTTTCTAGGAGAGTTATGATCGTGCCTTTCAGTCTTTTCACACAATCTGTAGAGTTTACAACATTCTCCACAACTTTGGTATCCACTGAGAGTCCAGAGACAAAGCCAGAGATCTGGATCATCCTATCAGCATGATGATTAAAGGCAGTAAGCAGAGGCTCAAGGGTGTCCATCCTGCTACTTATGTGGCTGTTCAACGGCTGGTTTAATGTGTTTATCAGCATTTCAAAGAAGAACTGTTCTGCAGCAAATACATCCAAAACCTGATACATAACAGCTGTCATCATGTTATGATCAAGTCTTTGTAACTGCCCTTTGAGAGCTTTATAATTATTGTCGACGATATTCTGCATTTTCTCCTTATTTCTAAAATTAGTTTCAAAGAGCTGTACTGTCTGGGAAATGTCAAGCCAGATCTGGAGCACATCTCGGCAGAGGTTAACCACCACATGCTTAAGCTTGTTACGTGAACCCTTAGCCACTTCCATACAGAGGGTTACCAGATCACACAACAGACTGTCACAGTTTCTATCCCTAAACAGAGTGAATGGGGAAATCTCCAGCATCCTGAACAGTTCTTGCAACTTTGCAGTATAGGCTTCATTTGGGACAGAGCTATTTCCATAGCAGTTGCTTTCCAACGTTAACATAAGATTTGTGATTGTAGAAGCAAATTCACCAAGAATGTATGTCTTGGCAGCTTGTGCTTCCTCACTGTAAGGGTGCTTGATATTGGTTTGCAGGGCAGTGTGTAACATAGGGACACCTTTCTTTAAGGTTTCCAGCAAGCCTATCGCACAATGTCGCTGTTTGGTATCCACCAGATCGTCTGCTCTTTTCATAGCCAATGTTTTTAACTGGAGCAAGGCCTCTGAAAAACCTTGAAAAGCTTTCAGCAGAGCTGGAATGTTTGTGGCCGCATCCAAAAGAGACAGGCAGCTCCGGAGCGACTTAGCTGCTGTGGCTACTTTTCTCATGACGGCATCATCCGCCACTAGAAGGACCTTGGAAGGTACAAATAGTTTGATGTGCATCTGTACAAGTGCAGCCCGCCATCTTTTTTTATTAAACTAATGCATATGACAAAATGTATATATAGACGCTTCTCTACTCATGAACTTTCAACTTACAAACTTTCAGACATAAAAATGAAGAGGACTGTAAGTCCAAATTGTGTTCCTCAGGCTCCCGTTTCCTGTCCGCAACATCAATTTTTTTTTCTGAGCACCAATCCCTTCTGGCCGCAACTCCCACTGCATAGCAGCGTAGCGTGCGGACTCCCAGAATGCTAGTTCTTAGTACTTTTGTATACCCTTAAAATCATGATGAATAACGACTTTCAAGTTGAACATTTCAAGTTACAAACAGCCGCTCGGAACGTAACCATTTCGTAAGTAGAGAAACGTCTGAACTAATATTATTTTAGTATATACACTTTTATATTAAATTGGGTCATTCTATATCAAATCACCCAGCAGGTCTCAAGTCACCCTCTCAGATTCCTCTCAGGTGCTCGTATACCAAACGTATGGATAAATTCCAAAGAGTAGCTCTGTAACTTTAATAGTTGTGAAAATCTGAAATGTTAATTTTATGCATTTTGCTGTATGCATTCAGCCTCCCACATTCAATGCACATTTTATATGACATGTACAGCTTAGAAATTTTGTGAGAGAAAATTCAAAACGATGCCTCCTTTGAGAGCGTCTCACTCAAACGGTGTACTAGATAAAGCAGTCAGTTTTTTCCCCTCATTTATGACGTTAGTCCATTATACATGAACTGTAAGTATTACAGTACTGTTATAGGAGTGTAATAATGACCACGTGGCAAGTTCACCATCATTTTTATAATTTTACTATGTCTGAAGATGATCTGACAAAACATTTGGTGTGGTTGCTGAGCTCCCTTCTTGAGTGATGACTTTCCAAAGAATGAGCTGTCGTGATCTAGTTGACGTACAAATTTAACCAAAATACAAACATTGCATAGTTCACAGTTCACATAATTGCCACATCAACTTATTTTACGTGAAACATAATACCCATTCATTCATTCATTCATAATTATTATTTCAAACAACCAAACATATATCAATCTTATTCTTTATATTCATCATCATTCTTACATTTAAAGATCATCTGTTTGAAAAGGAGTAGGTTGAAGTATAAACTTATATAACCCTACCCCTTTCATACATTATAGCCCTTACATGTTATACTTACAATTATACAATAAGACTAATCCAGGCATAAACCCAAAAAACAAATTTGACAAGACAAATAACCCATCTTTCATCAAAATCAAAACAGAAAAGCAAAATGACCTTATTCAGAAGAATAGTCAAAGCAAAATAGCTCATCTTTTTTTCCTCTGTATACCCATTTAAGATTTGTTTTTATATTTCATTTTAAACTGATTTATATTTTTACTTACTTTTATTTCCTCTTTTA
>JABFDZ020000066.1:13563573-13587968 GCA_019775955.2 Pollimyrus isidori | reverse complement strand
GATACTATTCCCCTAAAACCATATTTCTCCATTTTTCTTAATAATATGTCGTGGTTGACTGTGTCGAATGCTTTCTTCAGATCTAAGAACAACCCTATGCATACTTCTTTTTGTCATGTTTGTCAACAAACTCATCTAATTGTTTGATAAAGAGTTTTTCTAATATTTTTGAGAACTGGGAAAGTATTGACACTGGTCTATAATTAGTAAACTGGTGCTTATCTCCTGTTTTGAAAATAGGAATAACCTTTGCTATTTCCATTTTATTTGGATAAACCCCGTTTTGAAAAGACAGATTAAAAATGTATGTTAATGGTTTTACAATACCACCACTCTTTAGTGTTTTCATGTCAATATCATTCCAATCTGTACTAGTTTTATTCTTAAGTTCTTTAACAATGTCATAGATTTCTTTCTCGTCCACTGCTCTTAAAAAGACTGAGCTATTATTTCCTTCAACATAATCCATGGCGTCTATTTCAGTCTCATCAACACTTATCTCCTCATCCAGTTTTGTCCCTATATTAACAAAGAATTTATTAAATTCATTTACTACTTCTTTCATGTTTGTAATACTATTTTTGTGTCCTTCAAAATACTGAGGATAATTAATATTACTTGTCCCTTTCTTAATTATATGATTCCGTACTTTCTACATCTCTTTTGTGTTGTTTTTATTATATTCTAATTTATTTATAAAGTATTCACGTTTACAATTTCTCATTATATTAGTTAATTTGTTTTTATATTTTTTATATTTATTCTCTCTCTCTGTGGTTGTATTTTTTATGAATTCACGATATAAGGTATTCTTTTTTTTACAGGCATTTTGTAGTCCTTTAGTCATCCATGGTCTCCCTGTGTAATTATTCTTCCTGATATTTCTAACCACTGGGCAGTTTTGTTCAAATAATAATACCCCTTCATAAGTTAATTGAATATTGTAAAATAAACATATTTTGGCAACACTTAACTTGAAGTTCTCATATATAATGCATTATAGATACCTTCATAACTTTAGTATAGGAGCAGCAATGAATTTTTTCAGGGAAATCTGAGAGGGTGACCTGAGAATTTTTTCTCAAACTCTCAACTCATTTTATTACCTTGACCACTCCCAGGAAGACATTCTGGATTGACATAACAAACTCCTCCTTGTGCTCAGCTTGACTGGGCTGAATGCTGAGTTTCTGAGCAGCCAGCAGCACATGTCTCCCTGACGCTACTAAAGCTGACATTGCTGGTTCCATCTCTCTCCTCGTGATATCATCATCTAACCCCTCCAGGAACCTGGGAACACACGACAGCCTGATGTTCATATTGTGCAGTGTGGTAAATTGGCATCTCCGAGTTGTGTGTGCATACTGCAATGTAATGGAATTACATTCAGGGTGTACCACTGCCTTGTACCCTGTGTTGACTGGGATAGACTCCAGTCCCCCTGAACTGGATAAATGGTTAATGCATGGATATTTATGACAAAGACATTTTCGTATATTTGATCTTTTGGTCTCACACTTCACTGAGATTTCTACGGAGTGATGATCCTATTCTATCCATAAACAATAGATAAGAAGCAAAACTTGATTAAGTAGTAATAATAATAGAATATAAATTAATTACCAGACGTGGGTAACTCGGGTCCAGAGAGTAAAAGTCCAGACCGAGATTTTGTTCCAATAAACCAGTTGAGTACTCTGTTACTGTGACTCTTTATACTCAACTGGTAGGTTGAAACAAAATCCTGGTCTGAACTTTTACTCTCTGGAACCAGAGATTTTCACAAGTCATTTTTAGAAAAGTCAAGTTTCAAGTCTTTGTATTCAAGTTCAAGTCAAGTCTCGAGTCTTTGAGGGGCAATGCCAAGACAAGTCTCGAGTCTTTGAGGGGCAATGCCAAGACAAGTCTCGAGTCTTTTGTCCCAAGTCCAAGTCAAGTCTCAGATGACTGAAATGATGGTTCTCTCATCAGATGCTATCTGAGATAATACTGCATTGCTGTATGTTTTGAATTGAAAGCATGTACTGTATTATCATCTATTACTATACACTACAGCAGGGGTCACCAACCTTTTTGAAACTGAGAGCTACTTCACAGGTACTCAGCCATATGAAGGGCTACCACTTTGAAATGCCTCCTAAACTTATGTAAACTTCATGTATGATAAACATGTTTTAAATGCTTTTTTTAGATAGTCATTTTCAAATCTATATAAATGCAAATGTGATCAAAGAAGAATAGCAACATGATAAAATTTAATTTTAGACGCTGCTCAATGGTGATTTGTGGTATTGTTAGAACAGGTCCAGGGGGCGACTCGTGATCCTTGGGGGCATCCTGGTGCCCACAGGCACCATGTTGGGAGCCCCTGCACTACAGTATCAAAATATTACAGTAATATTAACAATAATACTGCAGCGGAATAGGCCTACAGTATTTTTGTGATAGACATTCTGAAAGTAATTCTTCTTCACTGACGTTACGTTTTAATATTTTTTGCTGAATATACACTTGGGCAGCTGAATGGAGTTTTACCAGGTGCACTGACATCATATCAGTAGCCTATTCTAAAACAGCGATTAATGCATATGATTAACGTTAGGTTACATCAATAGACTACATTCATATATACTCTGCTGTCATCTCGTATCTGGTAACTGGTAGCAGAGTATAGAGTTTCTTATGGCCTGCTACTTGCTGGTAGTCTGGGGCTGAATGTAGTGAGATGTTAATCAAGTAAAACAGGTGGGGAACAATAAAGCTGTAATGTGCATGTAGTCTGTATAGCCTACAACAATGATTTGATTAGTTAGCTAGCAGTAACGTTATCTGTCCATTGACACTAAGTTTCCCTTTCACCTAACCAAGTGACTGACCTGTCCTTGTGCGTTTAGAGGTGCCCGATGAAGTTGGACGTAGTTGAGCCAGCATCATTTATCCTGATGCTACACACTTTGCAAGTGGCCATTTGCTTGTTAGCTGTCTGTGTGAAGACTTTATAACCAAATGCAATAACAAATGGCACAGCTCCAGGTGAACTTGCCGTCGCAATGGTCTGTGATGATTTGAAATCTGTGGCTGCACACATGCATTACGTTCAGCGTAATATCAAGGGAGAGAAATATTCAGTCTGTTTCCCATTTTCCCATAACATATTGGAGAACCTGAAATGAATGAAATAAATAATTCCATGTAGTGAACATTGTTCACGAGTCACAACACCCAAGTCTAAAGTCAAGTCACAAGTCTTTGTTTGTACGACTTAAGTCTGAGTCTCAGACTTGAGTCCCCATCTCTGTCTGGACCTGAATTACCCAACTCTATTCATTACATTTCACTGATCTATCTGACACTCTTACCCAAAGTAACTTACAGCAGAAGGAAGGGTTACATGTCATGTGTACTTTCTGTGGTACAAACTCATGAGCTTTACGTCTCAGCACAATGCTGTAGTTGCTTTTGTGCTGTATAACAATGGAAAATTAAGCTACGAATGACTGCTAATCTATAAGTAAAAAGTCACACAGGCTTATATATTTACGTGTTTAATAAAACATATTAATACGAAACTGTTAATAGACTGCCGGAGCTACCCGTACACTTACATGAAAGTAACCAATATCCATGTGACATTTCTGGACCAACAGGAAAGTAGTATTTAATCAAGCTGTGGTATGATGTATTAACCTTCTGTCACTGAATTCAGTGTTCACCTGGAGGCCACTGCAGCCATGCTCCTGGTAGCATCCACCACTTCCTTTGCTGCCCCCTCCAGTCCAATGAAGCACTCGGAACTTTCTCCACTCTCACACATCAGGATCAGGTAGTAAAGGTGTGTTGAAATGGGTGATACCACTCTCTCAATAGACTTCAATTTGATCAGATAGGGTGTATTGTATTTCAAAATTAATGCCATGCCTGTTACAATGATGTTAGAGGTTATTAATCAGCAACAACCAGAGGTGCATATTCCTTAGGCAATACCTTTGAGAAAGACTAAATTATTGTTATAGTAGGAATTTTTAGACTAGTCATAAAAAGCACAAATGACGTTCACCACCACCCCCCCCCACCATTTTTTTACCCATTCCTAACCCCACCTACAGAATTTTTCATAAATTCATTTTGTATCTGCCTGGGATTTGATAAGTTTTCTATGATAATGTCATAGTGGCTATTTAAATTAAACTTAGAAAAAAGTATAGTCAAAACTGACAAAAATGTATTAAGAATAGTAATCCTTAATACTATTTCCTGCTTGGATAATGCATTACACAAAGGTAAGCTCTTATGTTGCAGTTTACATGGACTAGTTACATTTGCAATGTAAAAATCCAAAATTATAATTAAAGGAATTTCCAGAATAAATGTATTACTTATTTTCATTACCTGGCAGGTCTATGGGCTTGTAGATGAGGCTTATTAGTTGCTGTAACTTCCCTCAGAGTGCTAAGTAATTTTATCTGGTTACAGAGCGAAGAACTGCTCTCACGTGAATGTCCCATAGCAACGAGTATCAGCTGACACAAACAATGACCTCATAGGTGCAAAAAGAGGAGACAAGAAATATCCTTCTGTGTGCAAACCCACATTAATGATTAGCATTATTTACCAATCAATTCACTTTATTGGACGGAAGATCAGAAATACTTTGATGTACTGGTGCACTATATTCCGTTTCCACTAATATAATAAACATCGTTTTGATTAATTTGACAGTAGAAAGCAGTAAATTATGTTTTAAGTGCGTTGTTAATTCAATCTTATTATTTAACAGAATACCCTAACAATTCAGCCAAGTCTAAATAAACTAACGTTAAATCCCAACATCTATTCGCTAACTTCGTTTCCTTGAAATGCCCTCTGGGAGTTGTAGTATAGTACATTTGGCATTCTTAAAATAGCGACAAATATTGTGTACATTCAACATTTTTTCTTTAAGTTCAGCAATAAAATATTATTTTTAAAATTATGCAAAGTACTAATTTATTGTTTCTTCAAAATCAGTTATTTGTACATATACATAAAAAATAATTGAACTATAAGTACCAGAATTCACTGCGTCACTGACTTGCGCGAACCTGACCCACGTGACTCCGGAGCATGACAGCTGTAATATCCTAGCTGGATGTGAATAAAGGAGGGCTGTGGTTTAATAGGGACTTTATAGCGTAGCATGCTCTGGCACATATATATATATATATATATCCTGCAAGATACAACTTGGAATTTATTTTCACATTCTTTAAGAACAATTGTTAAAATTCGGCTTCTAATAATCGGTTTCTTCGTGACTTTACAACGTATGATATCCTGCACGAAAGCTAACCTAGCTGTGTAGAAACGGAATCTCTCTCGCTATCATGGAATTAGGACAGTCACACCCATATCTTTTTGGGACATCTATATGGATATTAAGTATTGCTCTTTAGTTTTAAAAATAGGTCTTTGGTATAACGCTATTGAAGAGAATGTTTTTTCTAATACAGCTTGCTAGATAAATAATAATGTTCTGTGCATTGCAAACTATATTTATTCTGTTATGAATGAGTCATGCCAGAGGCACTTGGGTAAGAGACCGAGATCTAGGTGTTAACATTTAGGTTTTGATTAAGGTTAACGGTGGAATTTGCCCGTTATTCTCAGGCAGGATGACTATGCCATTGTATACATTTGTCACAAGAGATGAGAACAGCAGTGTGTATGCTGAAGTTTCCAAAATTCTCATTTCTACTGGACAATGGAAGAGGCTCAAGAAAGACAATCCTCGTTTTAACTTGATGCTGGGGGAAAGGAACAGACTACCATTTGGAAGATTGGGTGAAATATCTAATACATTTTTAACACACACACGCATATATATATATATATATATATATATATATATATATAATCTGCTTAGGCAATAACGTATCCGATACGTTTACAGATTTTGATCATAGACGGCTGCATAAACGGATATCTAAAGTAAGAAGAATGCAGCTTAGTGTTCCAAGTATATTTGCGATCTTTAATTCTTGTTGAATTATCGTAACGATGTCGTAAGGTGTTTAACCCAACCGATTTGTCGGCATCCAAGGGGCTCTTTGCGTGCCCTGCCTTATTCTGTATTCTTACTTGTTGATAAAGTGATGCACTATCTCTTCGCTGGTTCTCTGTCTGGTGTAAGAGGCTTTTCAGTAGTCATATACCGTATCTTTCATTCATACATAGTATTGAATACGTCGCTGTTACTACCGGGTTACGTTTGCATGTTGAGCGCATCCTTTGCATTCATGACCCCATGTGACCTCACGCTCTTATCCTGTAATTTTAAGACGAGGGAAAACAACCATATTCGTTCGCTCTTCTATGGAGAGAAAATGAAATTAGAGCTTTTCTTGCCAGAAATCTCTTCCCCCCCGGGCTTCACATTTATTGTTGTTCTAACCTATATCTAACTTGTCCTCTGCAGGGCATGAGCCTGGATTGGTGCAGCTAGTGAATTATTACCGGGGTGCTGACAAGCTGTGCCGTAAAGCATCTTTAGTCAAGTATGTACTGTAGGTTTAGGAAGGAATACATTTTTGGGTCACCTTATGTGTGCTAGCTGTTATAATACAGTACATAAGGGATCTGTTTTGTGTCAGAACTTTTTGCCAGTTGCAATACTGGAGAACATGTGACATGGTGATATGGGGTGGGACCAGTAAGGCTCAATGCGGGTTAATTCATTTAGCACTGCAGTCTGCAAAGAACAGCATGCCTTACCACTTTAGTCCAGTGTTAGGTGCGACACAGTACAATAACAAGAATTTAGACATTTTTTATCTATATTCGACTTGTGTGACATCAGAAGTAACTAATGTATTTGTGGATTAAATCCATCTTTGCACTGGACTTTGATGTTGTCCCTAATATAACAAAGTTATTTTTAAAATATTTATTTAAATGTTTAAAAAAATTCTCCACTTATGGCATACTTACATGGTAATGTATTTAATAAATGTTAATAAATGTTACTTGTATTTAATTAATGTTACTTGTCTAGTTACATAATACAAAATCTTCCTTACACAGGTTAATCAAGACCAGTCCTGAGCTCTCTGACTCCTGCAACTGGTTCCCTGAGTCTTACATTATTTATCCCACCAACCTCAACACCCCTGTGGCCCCAGCCAAAAATGGAATGAGCCACATGAAAAACAACCCTAAGACTGATGAACGAGAGGTCTTCCTAGCCTCCTATCACTCGAAGAAGATGAATGGAGAAGGGACAGTGTGGATTGCTAAATCATCAGCTGGAGCCAAGGGTGAGAGCAACACTGAATGCCGCAGTTTGAAGTCCGCATGGCCCAATTATATTGAGCGGCACGGGGGGTAAAGAATGCATTGGCATTAAGTCTGAGTTGTTTTGTTTACTGTTTCAGGTGCTGGGATTTTAATATCATCGGATGCCAATCAGTTACTGGAATTCATAGATAATCAAGGGCAGGTTCATGTCATTCAGAAGTATCTGGAGAATCCTCTTTTGTTGCAGCCTAGTAACCGCAAATTTGATATCAGGTGAGAGAAATCGCCACAACCAAGTCGTGGGTCTAAGAGTGCTTTTCCACTGCACCGGGTACTATACTTTTGGTACTTAAGAACAGTCCCAAAGGTAGAGTACTTCTTTGTGTTGTTTTTCCACTCGCGTAAAAACTGGTTACGCCACTGAATGGCATCACAAAGGTGTCAGGGCATTTTGTACCAAATTTGAAAAATGACTGTAGTGTATTATATGGTGCGATGATGTGCGATATTAATACCAACATTACATGTTATGCACATGCAATTCTTTACACGGCTAGGCTGAGATCAGTCACTTTCACACCTTCATACATGGACATTATAGCGCTGGGGGGGGGGGTTCACTAAAACATTATCAGTCTGCTATAGGGTGGGAAGGTGCCCTAACCCCTAGCAAAGGTACCAAAACTTTTTAACCATGATGTTAAGTGACTGTTGAACTGAAGCCTTACTAAGACACTGAGTTACAACGTCTCCATAGTGTTTCACTGCTGACTCCCTTTTTAGATTTAGAGATGTAATCTATTGGCGTTCCTAATGGTGTCACATAATAACAGAAGGAAGATACTGGTTCGCCCTGTGTGTGTGGGTTGTGAGAGTATGAGAGGTGGCGTTTTAACCTGAGTATAGTACCTCACGTTGTGTTCTTCAACCTTTAGCCGTGCAAGCTTCTTTCTGAAGGTCAAACTCACGGATTCACATTTATTTAACGAAATTTTGTGTGAAACTAGTTATGTACAAGTGAAATATTGTCATTATTGACACACTACAGTGCACAACAATGAAATGTCTTCTGCATTTAACCCATATGTGACATAATATGGGGCCACTAATTCAGCAGTGCTTTTGGCAGGACCTTGCTCAGGGTATCCCAGTCGTACCTTGCTGGTCAGGGATTTGAACCAGCAACCTTTCAATTGCAAGTGTGCTTCCCTAGCATTTGGGCCACCGCTACCCCTAGACAACAGATTCCTTGTAAGACTCGTGCTTAAGCTACTTCCTTTGGGAATCAATGGAGGCGGCGGACGACTGATAGAAACTATTTGGAGTCTACAGAGAAATGTATGCATGTGCACCTAACTTACTGTACAGTGAGGGCACAAGCCTAGATTTGAGTTCCCAGAGATGTGGTATTTATTTTATCTCCAAAGAAATGTTAGAGAGTGAGGAAATTACTGTTCTTAATCAGCTACGTTGTTCTTTAATGGTGGCACAGGAGGTAGTGCTATCGTTCAGCAACTGGAAGGTTGTAGGTTCGTCCTGACCCCATCAAAGTGTCCTTGAGCAAGACACTGAACCCTAAATTGCTCCCGGTGTGCAGGTTGGCGCCTTGCAGCTTCCTCCAGTGGTGTATGAATGTGTGCATGGATGGCTGAGTACTCGTAGGAGTAGAAAAGTGCCATATAAATGTAATCCATTTACCATTTACCATTCTTTGCAGGAGCTGGGTTCTAGTGGATCACCAGTACAACATCTACCTATACAGGGAGGGTGTACTGCGCACTTCTTCAGAGCCTTACAACAGCTCGGATTTTGAGGACAAGACGAGTCACCTGACGAACCACTGTATCCAAAAGGAACACTCCCAGAATTATGGCCGATACGAGGAGGGGAATGAAATGTTCTTCGACGAGTTTCGTCAGTATCTGCTGAACACACACAATGTCTCCCTGGAGACTTCCATTTTACCTCAGATCAAACAGATCATAAGGTAATGCGTTTCGTTGTTTGGTGCTTGAGTGGCACAGGCAGTTCCATAAATATAGGGAATTCAGAAAAACAGACATCAAGAATCCTTAAAGTCAAATGGAAGGAAAAAAAACAGAATTTATGCAAAGAAAGTGTGCGCATGTTTGAGGTGGCAAGTTGCATCCACTCTGCTTAAATTAATCAGATGACAGTTAAAATTACATGTGGAAAATAAGTGGCCTGGTCCCCACAGAGCGGCTGATTCTTGGGTTTGGCTGTATCTAAGAAAACCTCCTTAACAACCATATTATCCTCTCCTCCTTTGTCAATTGTTTTTTTTTCTTTTCTTTTTCATTCTTTTCTATTCTGTCCTTCTTCTTTGTTATGTATTTAATTTTACATGTATATCAATGTGTTCTAACATACCCATGTAAAGCGCCCTGGGACAACTCTGTTGTGAAAGGCGCTATATAAAAATAAACTGAATTGAATTGAATATTATGAAATGACAGGAAGTACACAATTTGGTTTTGTTAACTGTGCCTTAAATATGATTTGGAAAGAGCAAGCGTTATGCATTATCAGTTACATACTGGTAGAAGTTCAGATTTTGCACAAATAGCTTTACTGAATAAGAAGATAAATATATGATGTGCAGAACAAGGGGGAGTCAATGGATATTTTTTTTTTTTTGGAAATTTAAGCAAAATTAAGCACTTCTCTCATAATTCTGACATAGAAATAGACATCAACAGTTTTCATCTATGTTGGAAACAGACCTTTTTCCTAATAAAAAAAATATTATTTGTACAGAAGCTGCCTGGTTTCCATTGAGCCATCTATCAGCACCAAGCACCTCTCTTACCAGAGTTTCCAGCTCTTTGGATTTGACTTCATGGTAGATGAAAATCTGAAGGTCTGGCTTATTGAAATTAATGGAGCTCCAGCTTGTGCACAGTAAGTTGTTGTTCTTATTAATACTTGATGAATAACTGGTGAATATTCTTCTCTTCATCAGGCCATGCGGTATTTTTCTGTGCATGCAGGTCTTTGTTGACTATAAATTAGGTGATTGTGGAAACGGTTTCTCTTATCTTTCAGGAAATTGTATTCGGAACTGTGCCACGGCATCGTGGACATGGCCATTTCCAGTGTCTTCACCTTGAACAGTAGCGATTCCTCAGCCTCCTCCTCTGCCTCCTCGTCCTTATCTTCCTCATCCTCATGCTCCTCCCCAAAATCCAGACCACCCAATCACCATGGCCCATTCATCAAACTGTAAGCATGGGAACTCCCTTGTGTTTTGGAACTCATGTTCCTGCTTCCTTCCCCCTGCCCCACCTCCAGTCCCTACGGATGCCTACCAGATCAGTCCCCTTAATACCTTGTTTTGGGCAAGCAATGGGAGCAAGTGTTGCCCTAGTTTGGCCCATAAAAAGAAAAATGTGCTTGTAAATTCTCCACCTCTGTTGTGGCAATCCAAGTACTTATCTTGAACCTTTCTGTATGTCCCCACATGTTTATTGTTTTGGGAGTACTGAGGGAATCCATCTTTAGCCTAATGAGTGTACGAGGGTTGTGAGCAAGCATCCTTGGCCTGTGGGTTTTGTGGCCTCTTTGCAGTCAATGGAGTAATTTTAGCACATATCTAGAAAGCAAGGAGCACCATATGTTATTGCAGGTACAGATGTTTACTGGGCTATTTAACAGTTAGTGGCTTATATACCTGCAGAGTCCATCTCATGTAACTGTCTGTCGAAATAATAATGACTTCCGTTGACAAATTTGAAAACCCATAGGCCCTTTGGTCGTCCTAGAGCTTCACTGGCCACCCGTCGTTTGGAAAGCTGAACAGTTCAGAGCAGAGTGTTGAACTGTCTTGAGAAGCCCTCTGGATCCATTTTTCACTGGAGGATGGCAGCTTGCTGCCATTAGTACTGCCACAGACAGTACAGGAAGTGCAGAGTACATATCCATATCATTCAGTTACTATGACTTTAGTGCCTTACATGACCTTGCCCAGCCATAAAGACGACCACTGTTGATTTACCTAAAGTTTGTCACTACATTGAGCTTTTATGTCTCTTATCTGCACTACACTATTAACTCACAAGTCCTGACTTCTGACAAATACCATAGTGTCTTCTTCCATAGTGTCCTCTCACTCATTTATCTGAATAGTTACAACAATCATTGACTTGGTTGAGCTGGGTTAGCCAAGACAAAGCCATCATCACACTGTTTCCTGTGCTGTCATGACAATTTATAGTTTTTTTTATATGTTATTTTTAAGTTACGGGCAGTACATTCCTCATGTCCATATCTAAATCTGTTCAACATGGTTCAAGATGATGCATTCGCATCCAGAACTAGGGATTTTAAAACATTCAATTTGCACGACATCTTCAGCTTCTCACCTATAATTGTTATTGAAATGGAACAAACCTGCAAACTCAGTTCATGAATGATATTTCTTTCTAAATAGCTCTGTTTGAGAACCATACTCCTATCAGTTTCCAGGAAAAAAAAACTTTATTGTCAAAGAGGCATTTATTGCAGATTTTGCTTCATCCTTACACCAGAGATATCTTATTGCGATGTACATTAAACAAGATAGTGGTTACGCAGGTCATCAGAATAAGATCATAAGACAGGGGATTATAAAACTGAACTTTTTTTTTGCAAAGATAAGCATGTAAGTTTTTGTCATGAATACATTGATCAAAAATCATTGTCAGGTTTAAAATGGCTATCAGCAGAAAAATTCAGTTGGGAGATCCATGGTTCCATGCTATTTCCAGCTAAAGTTGATGGTTCACATCATTCACTAACCAGAATGCTTTGCTTGTGCAGACAATGTGCTATGAAGACTCTTAAGAGGATGAAGCACTTTTCATCCTCGTATCATTTCAGCCTGTACTGTATATCAGCCATACAATAAACCCTTGAAATGAGAAAAGCTTCATGACATCTGAGTGTTAAGATTAAAATGCACAATTTTTTAATCTCTTGGTTACTTTATCACATGCACTGCCTGATTGCCGGAAAGCATGAAGAATCTTACATTAGTCATCTTTAACACCAAAAACTTTGCTATCCATCACTAACCAGTGGTATGATATTTCCTTTTAATCTCATTCCCATATTAATATTTTTAAGTCTAAATTTCATTGCTAAAACATTAACTTTATAATGATGTGAAAACTCTCCGCAAAAAAAGTGTTCCTTATAGTCTTAAATGACTTTTTGGTAATCTCATTAAAACGAATATAAATGTTCTTTTTGACCCACCTTTTAAAAATCAACAGCTTAGCCTGAATTGACTCTAGTCTGTCCCTGTAACATTTCAATGTCTGTTTCTGTGTTATCGCTTTGTTTTAACATTATGACATTGATTTAACACCATTCCATGCAACCCCACTTGCAGTAAACGGGACATGGAATCAGTTCTTGAGAAATCTGAAGTGATAACTGGTCTTTTCTGTCATACGGCAGACTTTTTAATTAAAAAAACCTTGTATGCATTTTATTGTGAAGGCTTATGTTGAGGAATGTTTGCATTTTTTTTTTACTTATTGTGAAATGTAAATTGTCAGTGTTGCAAAGAAAATGTTTCTGTGTTTCTTTAGTAATCAAAATGAAGGGATGACGGATAAGTTGTGCTTAGGGTGGCTGCAGTTCTATAAAAGGTGAATGTGTTGATTAAGGAAAAAGTTGACCCTTACAAGTTTTAAAAAGTGATTCTTTTGCAAGTAAATGTCAAATGCATGAACTGTGTGGGGAAAGTGTGATCTGAATGTATAGCAGAAAGAAACCAGCTGGAAGGGATGTTTATTCATTTTTTCTGTACATACACTTTATAGAATGCATATTTATTTACACAGGTCTCCTCCAAATGACTATTTTCTCCTGTTTATTGAGGGGAAATTGTTCTCCCATGTAGAGGTGCCTTAAAAGAATGTACAACCTCTTGTGAGTTTTGGAGATTAATATTATAAACATACATTTTTAAAAGTCATGGCATGGCATTTTAAGTCAAGCATTTATGGTTATCCTTTTGTATTTTTGTAACTGTCAACCTGATGTTTTACTTAAAATAAGGTGGTCTTATTACTATTTTATATCATTTACCTTGCCAACTTGTTTCACTGCTGTTGTGGTATTTTGCCTTCTGTAACTGTTTAACTCAAACCCCTACCTCAACATTTTAGTGCATTTCTAAAAGCAATCCTGTTCCTGACCAAAGATTACTCTGTATCTGGTCTGTGTAACATCATATATAATTATAGATCTGTCAGTGTAGAACTTGCTACAAAAGAACACGGGGTTTGTAGAACATATAGCACTGTTCAGTAGTTACAGAAGTAATTAGCAGAACAGAAGACAAACCTTTTTGTTTCGCAGCTGCTTCTCTTTGACATCGCTCACCCCACAAACATGGATGTACATGGCTGTCTGAAAGAACTTTCCCCTGTAGTTATTTACCAAGGAATGTGGTAAAAAAAAAAAAGGTAAATCCCTTTACAATTAATTCTGGAAGTTAGGAAAAACTAACACGATTCCCTCTTCAATGTCTGACATGTTGTGTGTTTGTCACTTGAACATTTGTTCTCAGTTATTCTCATTTGGATTATTCTTGCATGTAAAACTGGCTGTGTCTGTACTGAGGAAATTATATTGAAAAATAAACTGACACATGATTTATGTCATTATTGAATCTTACCTACTTTTATGTGAGGTTTCGGTCACCTCAGATTTCAAAGATTGGCCGAACTTATTCTTTTATTTTAAAAATAATAATTTAATCCTTGTACATGTACAAGCAGCAATTCAAAGGTAAATATCATATTTTAGTAACTACAGTATCAATGAGTGTGGTCAGTGTAATAGAAACACAGTTTAAGATTATAGCCTTATACGATTGTTTATTCTTTAGTCACTTGATAAGTGTTATGCTTAACTGGGTTTAACTGCAAGTGGTGAAAGTGAGTTGTGCGAGAAAGGACAAAAGTCCTAAAATAATCTACAAAGTGGAATTTATTATAAAATATTTTTTGTTCTGTGCCTGGGAAAACAACTAAAAGGAGTACACTGCTCAGAGCTAATGTTGCAGGCCTAGATATTGGTTAGAAACAGAACCCAGCTTACGTGGGATACAGTTGGTTGGAAAAAGACATGTATTTAGTGGTCCAAGCAGCTTAGCTGCTGAATCTCTATTGTTTTTTCAAGAATTAAAGAAACAGCCATTTAGTGATTTTTCCAGGGTACAATTGCACCCCCTGCTGGTCAGATGAAATGCTATTTGAACTACAGTGTAAGTTTATCTATCCATCCATTGTCCAACCCACTTATCCTCCTGGGTCATGGGAGGTCCGGAGCCTATCCCAGAAGCAATGGGCACGAGGCAGGGAACAATCCTAGACAGGGGGCCAACCCAACACAGGGCACATTTGCTCACACATGCACACCTACAGGCAATTTAGTAACTCCAATTAGCCTCAGCATGTCTTTGGACTGTGGGGTGGAAATTGGAGTACCTAGAGGAAACCACACAATGACATAGGGAGAACATGCAAACTCCACACGCATGGAACCCAGACAGAGACTTAAACCCGGATCCCAGAGGTGTGAGGCAACAGTGCTAACCACTGCACCACCATGCCGCCCCCCATGTTAATCATATGTGTACAATAATTTATTTTAAAAAACTTGTTTTTGTTTTTTTTTTTTACACTGGATGGATGACTGGTTGGGGTCTTTCACCTTGCACCCCATGGAAGAAAAGACTTGAGTCGCTTATGGGAATGAAACAACACGAAACTATATGTAGGTTTTACTGGGTTTTAGGCATTTAACCTAAGGAACCATTAACTAGCTCGTCACGCAACTCCGATTCCCAGCATTCCTCACGCTTGGTTTACTTCCTGGGTCACCTCCATAGCTTCTTCCGGTCGGTGGTTGCGTACATGTGGTTTCTAAACAAGCATGGATTTCACGCCGAAGTGGAGTGATTTACCGTCCGGACCGACTCTCAAACATCTGGCCGAAGTCGGTTTCGGCATTCCCAAAAGAAAACAACATGCCGCTGTTCAAGAGCTTGTTAAAGCTCACGTTGAATCGTTTGATAACGCGGTCACCGATGGACTCTGCAGAGCAGTACAGGTAGACAACCAAATTGTCATCAGTCGTGTACAACTTAAAACAACGCAAACATCTATAACTGTCACTGGGATGCATGTATTTTTGCCACTAGTCTTTCTGGGCACATTCTTTTACGGTTTTGTGTACACTAGTTTTAAAACTAGTACTTTATCCAGTTGGAGTGTGTACAGTATGACTGATACGTAAACGTAATTCCATTTTGTTGCTTGCCTCGTTTTATGCTGAGAAAGACAATTACGGTAGTTTATCATTTCAGGCAATCCCTCCATTGGAGTTCATGGTCAAAAACGAGCGGATCAGTCTGGCGTTCGTTGAAGCCGTCATCCACAAGCCAGTCGTTGCCAAAGGAACTATTAGTCAGGACCTGAGCATATTTCCTGCAGAGTGTAGGGGCAGGCGCTGTTCCTACAGAGGGAAACTTGTGGTAGGCACCTTGGATTTGGTGTTGTTAATGCAAAATGGTTTAGCGGTTATTTGCTAAATTGTAGGGATTACACTGGATGTTGCATACTTGTGGTTAAAATATTCCTTATGTTGTTGGGTCTCCACTCAGGCTGATGTAAGCTGGTCAGTTAATGGCATCCCCAAAGGCATCATCAAGCAATCTATGGGCCTGGTGCCCATCATGGTGAAGTCTAAACTGTGCAATCTTCACGGACTCTCCCCCAAAGAGCTTATTGAGCATCACGAGGAGGCAGAGGTATGGTCTGATTATCTCCATGGACATCCAGGCATCCATTTAATCAGCCTGGCAGCCAAGCTATAATTGTAGTATAAATTTGAAAACTGTGAACATAATCTGTGATTATGAAGGTGATGCACACTGTTTTGTTATAAATAGCAGGTTGTATCCTAATTGTGTGTTTTTCGTATTATGAATGACTTAAAGACTTGGGTGTATTCCCTTGTGGTTTTAGCATAGTTGCTTTTGTCCTGCTATCCCATAACATAAACACCCCCTCCAGGAAATGGGAGGCTATTTCATTGTGAACGGAATTGAGAAGGTTATTCGGCTGCTCGTGATGCCCAGACGAAATTATCCCATCGCAATGGCTCGGCCAAAATGGAAAAGCAGAGGCCAGGGTTACACTGAATATGGTAATTTAAATATATTTTTACTTTAAATGCGTTATGCTTTCCAGTGTGTGTGAATTGGGAACAGTTTTCTGTAAATGTCAGTTTAACCATATTAGATACGACATAACTGCTATTTCTTTTCCATCATGTTCCGTAGCACTTCCATAGCATATATTCCACTTAGCCAGCGCTATTCAAATCGCAGCCCTCAATATCCATGCTCTGCTGATCTGAATCCAGTGTGAAGCCCCTGTGGCCAGTCAGAATCAATCGTTATTAAACTACCTAATAGGTAGAACTGAAAACTACCTGGATTTGAAATGCAGGTCCACCATTGAAGAGCCCTGCACTAGCCTGTATCAAGTTTGATTAGTGAAGCTAGTCACTCTCTGTCTCCAGGCATTTCAATACGCTGTGTGAAGGATGAAAACACAGCCATCAACATGAACCTCCACTACTTGGACAACGGAGCGGTGATGGTCAACTTCATCCACCAGAAGGAGCTCTTCTTCATCCCACTGGGCTTTGCATTAAAGGTGACGAACTGGAGCACATACAAGGATGACAATAATCCAGCAGAGCAGCTCATTACATCATAGAGAGATGTTTTCTATATGACTTGAAGTGGAATCTTCTGTTTACTTTTCAGAGGTTCTTGTGTTAAATGATCTTATCTGGAAATTACTCTTTAAAAGTGGAGCGTTGACTCGTGAATGTCTCACAAGCCTCCAGTAATCCTGGGTTCTCCTTTCAAACAGGCCCTCGTTGACTTCACAGACTTCCAGATTTATAAGGAGCTGATCAAGGGCCGTGAGGAGAATACCTTCTACAGGAGCTGTGTTTCAGACATGCTGCGCCTAGTCATGGAAGAGGGCTGCACCAGCCGGCAGAAGGTTCTGGGCTACCTAGGAGAGCGCTTCCGTGTCAAGCTGAACCTGCCTGAGTGGTACACTGACCAACAGTGTGGTAGCCTGCTGCTCGAGTGAGTCCTCAGTCTTGTGACTGGAAGTTTTTGCCATTTGTTTTAATGTGGGTTGTCAATATTGCAAAAGCTGTATTGAGTATTAAAGTCCTAGTCATTTTTTTTTTGGTTTTCAAATATTCTCTAGTGCAGTGTTTCCCAGCTGATTTAGCCATAAGACCCATATTTTCCCTTGCTGGTAAAATTTACTCATCAGATGGTGGGGGGGGGGGGGTTGCTGGTGGTTAAACAAAAAAAAAAGTTTCACCTTGGAAAGAACTTTCAAAAGAAAATTTGAACCACGCACTCTGGATGGTATTCTTTGGTATCAGTCAGACATCAATTTAAGAGCTACAGGTAATGTATTGCTACTATACATTGAGGAAGATGGTTTGGCTCCGTTCTGGTTTGGAGCAGCAAATAATATCTCATTGCAGTCAAGCTATTTCCAGGTATTGCTTTGTAACATGAATCTTACCTGTAGCTCATTGTTTTTTCGGTTTTTAATTTCATGGCCTGCAGTCCACAGTTCACCTTTACAGTAAAAGCTTAGAAGTGGATATGATGGTTACCTTGGACTCCACTGTTAGCTTGTGGCTAAAGACCACATCCTACCCCCCCTCTCCCCACAGCCAATGCCTCTGTATCCACCTGAAGTCAGACATGGAGAAGTTCTACCTGCTGTGCCTGATGACGCGTAAGCTCTTCACCTTCGCCAAGCAGGGCTGCATGGAGGAAAACCCCGACAGCTTGATGTGCCAGGAGGTGCTCACCCCCGGCGAGCTATTCCTGATGTTTCTGAAGGTACGTCGATTTTCTCCTGGGACATCATGGGATTCGCATGATTCTTCCTTCTCTTATGGCTGTGCTCTGCTGTACCAGAATCAGAATTGTACAACAAAATTAAGGTGGAATTTTCCAGTGCAAAAATAAAGTCACGGTGGCTACAACATGGCTACACAAAGGCTACCGTAAGTTCTTTCTTTCATACACACAACATATTGCACTTGGCCCCTTAGCCAGAGTTAGCGTAAAACTTTACTGCAGTGTAAACATAATGCTGTGTTGTATCGTAAACATGGATTGTGCATTAACCCCAGCTTGACCACTTAGCAGTATTCAGCATGGTGATGGCTGAAGGATTAAAAACTGTCTGAGACGTCTGCCTGAGGGCAGATGTACCAGTGCTCTTTGCTTTATGACTTCCACATATAGTATTTGGACAGTGGGATAGCGATGCACTTTCAGTAGTCAGCTTTGAATTTTGATTCCTGCTCAGGCTAGCAATTTGCTATATGATATACTTTCTGTGGATGCCAGGCGATGGCAGCATCCACACTTGCAGTCTCTATAGTGATTGCGAGCATAAACATCTCATATAGTATTAAATTTTGTACAATACACTGTTATTCTTTGTTTAGCCAAGTAACCTTGAACTCATGTTTTTACTTTAATTGCTGGTATATAGTTACAATAAATATTTACCTATTTAGTGACAGTAGTGACATTTACTTATATAATCGTATTTGCTATTTTCAAATATAATATTTCCCACTTAAGATGGGATCATCAAAATGTAACTCCATAGGTTGAGAAGCACCTGCATAATGACTCTGCCCTGCCTTGTTCTATCTGTTGTTCCCCAAGGTCACTCACCGGCACCTTATTCTTCTGTCAGTTCCTCTGTATTTTCTGTTTCCCCGCAGGAAAGAATGCAAGCATGGATGGTTTCAGTGAAATTCGCCTTTGACAAGAGGGCCACCCGGCTCACCAGTGGCGTTGACTCAGACAGCCTTCTCAAAATGTTCAACAGGGGCTCGGACCTCACCAAACCGTTTGAGTACCTCATGGCCACGGGCAACCTCGTCTCGAAGTCCGGTGAGGACAGCCGTAGTAAATTGGCTCTGTGGGAAGCCTGCACTATTTTGATCGCAGCTCTTGCCCTTTGTCGGAATGATTTATTTCGCTCAAATTTTAACAACTCTCCTCTCAGCTGGAGAACGCTTGGACAGATTAGGTCTCCCGGTGCTGTTCATACTTAGTATTGTTTTCCTTGTGAGGTTTTAAAAACGTTTTGCACTATTTGCCATTTAAAGAAGCCGGATTGTTTCCTATTTTTATTACTGTCCGACTTCTAATCTCAGCGAATTTCGGCCATCTCTACCCTCTGGCCACGCAAGCCCCTGTTTCAGGATGGTTGCTGCCTGTCCTCGCTGACCTCCTCCTCCGCGTCTCTCTGCACTCTCTAGGCTTGGGCTTAATGCAGAGCTCCGGCCTGACCGTCGTGGCCGACAAGCTGAACTTTGTCCGCTACCTGTCCCACTTCCGCTGCGTGCATAGAGGTGCCGCCTTTGCCAAAATGCGGACCACGTCGGTCCGCCGGCTCCTACCAGAGTCCTGGGGCTTCCTGTGCCCCGTGCACACCCCGGACGGGGAGCCCTGTGGGCTCATGAACCACATGACGGCCCACTGTGAGATCGTGAACGCTGTCCACCCGACGGCGAGCCTGCCGGCTCTGCTCTGCTCCCTCGGTGAGTGGTGGGGGGCCTCCACGCTACGTTAGCAGGTGCTGTACTGTTTTCAGCTACCTCAACAAACTAATGCCTTGGATTTCTCAGTTCAAGCTCATCTGCCTTGAAGTTTGGTGGCCGTCATCATTTTTGTTCCATTTTTTTTTTTAACCATGTGAAATCTTAATGTCAGTGGGTTACAGAATGGCTCTGTGAGGAAAAGTAGTGTTGGTTGCCAGGTAGCAGACATAAAAGTTGATAAGTGATGATAAACTGAGTAGTTAGCATTTTCTTAAAACCTGACATTAGATAGGATGAAGATACGGCAGGATTTTTCCCAGTTTGCTATTCCAGAAGGAACAAACTTTGATCCTCTTCCTGTCTTACGACTTAAAGGAACTGCAAGTCCACTCTTTCTGGAAAGTCACTTAATATGATAATAACTCTGGAGGTAGTGATGAAGCCTGGTCACAGTGTGTGTGGCCTCATGTATGATATGATGCTTCCACATCACTGTACTTAGGTATGACGCCAGTAGATGGCACCCCCAGCCAGCCTTACTCAGACTGCTACCCGGTGGTTATTGACGGAGCCATGGTGGGCTGGGTGGAGAAAGACCTCGCACCTTCCCTAGCCAACACACTTCGGAGTTTCAAGGTGAGCCAAGGTTCCTCGTCTTGGCAGAGGGGTGTCTCTTCTGAAGTGTCATTTAGAAACTGAGCTTTTGACCTCCCCCCCCCGCAGGTGCTGAAGCAAAGGAAGGTCCCTCCTTGGATGGAAATCGTTCTGGTGCCGCACACAGGCAAAGCCAGCATTTATCCTAGCCTGCTGCTTTTCACCACCCCCAGCCGGATGATACGACCCGTCCATAACGTGACCCTTGGCAAGCAAGAGCTCATCGGCACCTTTGAGCAGGTATGATAGTAGTAATGTAGTTGCTTGTTCACACAGCTGATGACTAGACAAGTGTTCTGTGTGTGAATTTTACCTATAAAATTTCTTGTAAATATATATACAGGGCAGCTGTTTGAGCAACGTTGCTTACCAATGTCGCTTAGGCATTTTTCCATTGATAGTGGGAAACAAATTTCAATTTGAAAAACAAATTGGTAGTGGACAACATTTTGCGGTCATCCAGATTCCAGATGAGTTGTCCTTTGTTTCACCTGGTTGTCAATAGCCGAGCAACATTTCTCAAAAAGTTACCCTGTGTATCACCTTTGCACCTTCTCCTAATCAACCATGCAGTCATTCTTCCATGCAGGCTGTATGAAATAAATCATACGCCATCTCGGAGGTTATATTTGAACGGCACGGTTTATGTCCACTGCAAAGATATTGACCTGGAATGTAGAGATGGTCTGGGTAATAATGTCAATGCTAATGACTCGTCCCTCAGCTCTTCATCAACGTGGCTGTATTTGAGAGTGAGATTGAGCCGGGAGTGACTACACATCAGGAACTCTTCCCCCACAGTATGCTGAGTGTGGTTGCCGGCTTCATCCCCTTTTCTGACCACAACCAGAGTCCCAGGAACATGTACCAGTGTCAGATGGGTATGTCACCATGTGGATATTTGTTGTACTGCAGGAGACTGAAGGTTATATATCCTCCTGAGACCCAAGGAAGAAAGTGTCCTTCAATTTTAGGTTATTTGTCTTTGGGGAAATAAGACATCTTACAATTCAGATTTTTTCAAATTTATTTTAATTTTTTATTTCAGAGCATGCCCTCTAGTGTACAACAAGAATAAATATGTATCCTTACATGAGTGAAAAGAGATGCAAAAACAAACTGTCCACTACAATGGACATAAATGAATGGGTGGGGTCTCAGGAGGATATAACTATTGACAGAAATGTTCATAAAGCTCATGTTGATAGTGATGCTGCTTTCACTGTGTAATTCCAGTTCAAATTTATGCTAGGTTGTTGTTGAATACCTTGGTTGTGATTTGGCTAATAACATAATTGACATAGAAACTTTATATATAATATATATAAAAGTTTGAGTTTGTCTTTGAGTTCCTGTTTTGCTAGCCTCTTGGGGAGTATAAAACTCTCCCTCTTCCTTATCACTTGGGCAGAAGCACCTGCCCCTGATTGGGATACCATGCCGTAATGTCTCTGGCTCTGTCAGCTGAAAGGCTGATGCCTCTTTACCTTCCTCGAATGTCCTCATTTTGTACTTCTGATCCTTGAAGTACTTCTGGTAGTCTTTTTCGCTTCTTACTTTGTTAGGATGATGATGTCTACTACTTTCTATAGTACTGCTTACCTCACCATTTATTCGCTGTTTAGCCTAGTCGGACAATCCTTCATTTCTAAATGAACTTCTTGAGAATTTGACCATAGTTTTCCTTTACACTTTTTTTTTGGACTCCTTCCCCCGCCAGGCAAACAGACAATGGGCTTTCCGCTGCATTCGTACCTGGACCGTACCGACAATAAATTGTACCGTCTGCAGACACCCCAGAGTCCCATAGTCCGGCCCTACATGTACGATCATTACAACATGGACAACTATCCCATTGGCACCAACGCCATTGTGGCAGTCATCTCGTACACAGGCTACGATATGGAAGACGCCATGGTGAGGGACCGGCTGCTCTTTATTGTAATTGAGTGGATTTTGGACTATTTGATTTATCCTTGTTTGATCAAAAGGCACTTTCACACCAAAGTTATGGGACCTGGTCTTGGTTTACAATTCACTAGCATCTTTATGATGAATAAGCACAAAATGATGTAATAAAGATAATAAATGATGTAACGTTGTCCTGCTGATACGTGCTGGCATGTTTGACCAGCAATATTACATGATAGTATGTTGGTTGGCGACTAAATTTTCTGATTCAGAAATATGGAGAAGTAAAAAAATGTATTAAGTGATGCATTAAATGTAATTGGGATACAATTACATTTAATGCTCAATTTTTGCTCCTCTACTACTATTTTTCTGCATTTCCATGTAACTTTCAAGTTGGCACCGGTCCTTGTGGTCAACCAGTCAGCAAGCTATCACTGTAAGCACCTCCCAGTAGTTTGTGTTCCAAAGAAAAGTACAGTGTCCGGAATTTCTGATACTGCCTCCAAGGAACTATAATCCCTGATTCTGGCTCCAGAAAAAAGTTCCAGCAGTGTGAAGGCATCTTAAGACTAACATAGTGACTAATCTGCTAAACATTGCTGCAGAGTTTTTGATGAATTCTGGTGAATGTTTGTAGTGATAGTATAAAATTTGATGAATATAAATGCAGAAGCGTTCAAATCCAAAATTGCTCCATTTCCTCCAGATTGTGAACAAGGCATCGTGGGAGAGGGGTTTTGCCCATGGCTGCGTGTACAAGACTGAACTGCTGGACCTGAAGACCAAGATGAAGGATGTTGATGGGCTGGTGTTTGGGGTGAAACCTGGTGACCCCAAGGTGATGGACAAGCTGGACCCTGACGGCCTTCCTCCGGTGGGGTCTGTGCTGCAGTATGGAGACCCCTACTACAGCTGCATCAACCTCAACACCGGCCAGAGCTTTATCACATACTACAAGTCAGTTTTCATGCTCTTCAAGGGATTTTTATTACTTGTGTCTTTACTGGCGTGTTATCTTTGGGTGCCCCATACTAGGCATGTGCATCTCCATCACTTAGGCCACACACATTTCGATGCAATGATCCAATATATTAGAGATGCCTATGAAACAACTACTAATGCGATACTATATGATTCACCCCTATTGTAATGCAGTGCAATCCAACACAATGCTATCCAATGCGATATGATGCAATGAAAAAAAAAATATGATGCTGTGCAGTTTAATGTGGTACAGGTAGTTTATGTATTCTTTGGTTGTTCTTAAAAAAATGCCATTTTCACTCCAGATATTTGTCTCTCCAGTAATGCATTTTTTTTTTTATAAATCAGGGCAGTCACATAAAGGACTTGTATGCCAATATACCGATGCCAATCGGTGAATCTTACCATCCCTAACGGATACACATTTCCCATTGATGGCGAATGGTTGATTGGTATTTGTATATTGTCATTTTAACCTCAACAGCTCAATACATATCACCAGTATAATCTACTGCATGAATACATAACAGCCGTTTGATGCGCTACAATCTTGCTTCAAGAATGATAATTGTTGCCTTGTACAGTGTGGGACTACTGTACAAGGCAACAATTATCATTCTTAATGGTTGCATATATTTAGGTTTACCATTCGCCTACCAGCTGCATATCCCAGGCATCATGTGGTACAAAGCAGCGGTACACCCTAATTCTGGTCAGGAGTCTGGGGCATCGCAACAATTACACACTATATGCACATGTGACACACCTCACTACATGTGTAAGGATGCATGAATGGGGTGAATATGACAACCACACACAGCACGTTTAATGAAATGTCTTAAACTCAGCTCAGATATTAGATGGTCTCTCACTTT